>BLSH010401107.1:40849-51481 GCA_018402905.1 Glandirana rugosa | reverse complement strand
GGGGGTGAGAGAGAGGGGGTGAAAGAGTGAGGGGGTGAGAGAGAGAGGGGGGTGAGAGAGAGGGGGGTGAGAGAGAGGTGAGAGAGAGGGAGGTGAGAGAGAGAGAGAGAGAGGGGGTGAGAGAGAGAGATGGGGGTGAGAGAGAGACGGTGGGAAAGAGGTGGGGCGGAGAAAGAGGGGGTGAGAGAGAGAGGGTGGGAAAGAGGTGGGGGGAGAAAGAGGGGGTGAGAGAGAGAGAAGGAGGGGGTGACAGAAAAGGGGGCACACCTATTTCCCCCATACTACACCAGAAAACTTTCCAAACCCCCCCAGAAAAAAACGACACTGGACTCTTAACTTCCCGTAGCCTACCGGCTCCTTTTTACCAGCTGTGTGTAGTGAGGCTGTCAAGGCACAATCACAGACGGCGACTCCGACCTACTCTGCCATGTGAGCTACTTCCGCGATCAGAAGCTGCAACTTCCGCTTCACTCCCCTGTCAGTGAACGGTCACCCCTCTGGTGGGTGTCCACACTCCCCCTGCACCCCCATAGTGACGTCACTGCATCACACTGAGGGTAAACAGGACAAGAGGTGTAAGGCAGCGGCAGCCCTCTCATCAGCTCGGCCTCGACTAGGTACGTGACCGGAGCGGAGTGACTTGATGACATCATTGACCATAAATGGATACATGAGCATTTATGGGCGATGACATTACTACCCCAGGGACGCTCCCCACCACATGTTGAAGGTGTGAGGCCTGGTATATCTGGGGGGGGGGGGTGCATCTTTCCCCCCATCCTGGCCAGCCAGGCTGCATCCTCTGATTAAGGGCCTAGTATGGATTTATAGGGGGACCCCACAATTTTATTTTGTGTGAGTGAGGTCCCCCTTAAAATCTGAAATAGAAAGATAAACAGGCTTCAATGATTAATTGTTAGTCAGTCATCTTCAGTATATCACATGAGCAGCATGGATACTCGCTTCCAAGAAACAGCGACCTGTTTGCAGAACTTGCTTTCCTCACCATCAGTTCTGCTTCCAGGGACACTTCTTGCGTTTCCTGCAATAGCAACAGTATCCATTTCTGGATCCTCATCTAAAGCTGGCCAAACCCTAGAAGAATTTAGTTTGCACCCTTTCAGGCTGCAGGCCGCATGAATTACAGCGGTGGGGGTGTTTTTTGAAGCACCTGATTAGAGCCATAGGCTCTAATAGGCTTCAAAATAGAGTGGGCGCTCGCAGCCCACTCACGTGTGTTAGAAAAGCAAATTAATATTCCCTTTTCTACCAGTGAATCGCCTCTCCACCAATCAGGGAGTGCGGGTTTGTTACCTGTTTCTCGATTGGCTGAATGGTCAGGTGATCCTATTGGACGCCTTGGAGGAGGAGGAGGAGAGGGATGAATGGCGGCATGATCCATACCACGGACGAAGGAGGAAAAGGAAAGCACCTGTCACCGGACAACGCTGCCTGCCCACTTCCTAGATGGGGCAAGTGCGGGGCTTTGATGTCCCGACTGCCCTCCTGGGTGGGGGGGTGCCACTACCATGACCTGTAATGCTGGCTGTATACCCTATCTGTGATGCTGGCTGTATACCATGATCTGTGATGCTGGCTGTATACCATGATCTATAATAATGGCTGTATACAATATCCTTGGATGCTGGCTGTATACCCTATCTGTGATGCTGGCTGTATACCATGATCTGTAATTCTTTCTGTATACCCTATCCAGTGATGCTGGCTATATACCCTATCTGTGATGCTGGCTGTATACTCTGTCCTGTGATGCCGAGCTGTATACCCTGTCCTGTGATGCTGGGCTGTATACCCTGTCCTGTGATGCTCGGCTGTATACTCCTGACACTATGGGTGGAATACAGGGAATGGAATGGGTGGATTCTATAAAGGGTGAGGCTTATGAGAAGTGGGAGGGGTCAAAAAAGAAGGGCAGGGTTTTGCACCCCCGTATCCTAAAACTTCACCACTGGCTTGGGATATTTTTTTTATAACCTAACCCTGCTTTAAACTTCTGCACAACTTTATCCCTTACTTGTCTGGTGTGTTCCTTGGCCTTCATGATGCTGTTTGGTCACTAAGGTTCTCTAACAAACCTCTGAGGGCTTCATAGAAAAGTTGTATTTATACTGATATTAAATTACACACAGGTGGACTCTATTTACTAATTAGGTGACTTCTGAAGGCAATTGATTCCACTAGATTTTAGTTAGGGGTATCAGAGTAAAGGGACTGAATACAAATGAATGCCACACTTTTCTTTTTTTTTTTTTTTTTGAAAACCATTTATCATTTTTCTTCCACTTTACAATTATGTGCCACTTTGGGTGTAATTTACTATAGCGCCGAGATGCGCTCCTGAAGTGGAGGAAAATAGCGGCCTATTAAGGGCAATTAAGACTTCAACTCAGAGAAACTGAGCGCACATGCAAACAGAACTGAGCGTTATTGCTGGGAAGATGCGCCTGTTAGCTCACATATGTGGAACACTGGCTGTCAATGGGAATTGAACCTGCAATTTCCAAATTCCTGCATTTAAAGCTTGTATGCAAGTTAATTGCCATAAAAAGTGTATGGGGTCCTGGGTACTGTCCTGGGGGGCATGTCTCAATAGAAAAAGTTTTTAAAATGATAGTTTTTAAAGGAGAAGTGATTTTAATAATGATTAAAGTGAAAAAAAAATGAAATACTCCTTTAAATATCATGCCTGGGGGTCCCCTTGGTCTGCCTGTATGTTTAGAACAGTGCCGCAGCAAAATTACATTTCTAAAGTAAAAAGTCATTTAAACTTGATCATGGCTGCAATGTATTGTCGGTTCCTGGCAATATAGATATTTATCTATATTGCCAGGAATCGGCAATACATTACAGCCGCAATCAATTTAAATGACTTTTTCACTTTTAGAAATTTTAAGGAGAACCCCTGTCAAAATTAAAAAAAATATTGTGTGCTCCCACCCCCTCCAGTCCATACCAGGCCCTTAAGGTCTGGTGTGGATTTTAAGGGGAACCCCCGCCAAAATTAAAAGCAAAAAAATTGCGTGGGGTCCCCTCCAAAATCCATACCAGACCTGATTTTAAGGGGAATCCCGCCCCATAATTAAAAAAAAAAAGGGTGTGGGGGTCCCCCCAAAATTCATACCAGACCCTTATCCGAGCATGCAGCCCTGGCAGGGCAGGAGGGGGGACGAGCGTGTCATACCAGGCCACATGCCCTCAACATGGGGAAGGTGCTTTGAGGTCCCCCCAAAGCACCTTGTTTGCGGGCAGGGAGCTTATCAGAATCTTGCCCCCAGATCATGACCCCCCTATGTGAATGAGTATGGGGTACCCCTACCCATTCACCAAAAAAGGAGTGTCGTGGTACAAAAAACAGTAGGCAGTTTTTGACAAGTTTTTTATTGTGTAAAATAGCTCTTTTTCTTCCCCTGATTCTTCTTCTTTCTTCCTCCATCTTCTCGTGCCACTTCTTCTGATGTTCTGCTTCTTCTTTCAGTCTTCAGCCTTCCTCTCGTCATCTTCTTCAGTCTTCATCTTCTTCTTCCTTCTTTTTCTCTGCCGCAGCCACTCCTGCTGCAAATAACTGGCGATTCCTGGAATGAGCGGTCCTCAGTTTGACATTATTTTTTAAAAAGGGGCGAGGCCACCTGGTGACTTCATCCTGAGGCCCCACCCCTTGTGACGTCACTGCCTGGTGCAAGATGGGACGGTGATGTCACAAAGGTGCAGGGCCTTTGAATGACGTCACTGGGTGGCCCTGCCCCATGCCAATATAAGTCATTGCACAGAGCGGAGCCACCATTACACCGGGAGATCACGATGAGTCAACATCTGAAGAACAGAGGGAGAAGACACTGGAGAGGGGGAAGACCCTGCAAAAGAGCCGAAGAAAGAAGACGCCGGAGAGGGGGAAGACTCTGCAAAATAGCTGAAGAGAGAAGATGCTAGAGAGAGGGAAGACCCTGCAAAAGAGCCAAATTTTAAAAAATATTTTAAAGACCTGTGTACTGTGGCTTTTTGGCAATGTACAATGTACCACATACTCATTCACATGGGGGGGGGGGGGGTGGCAACTCGTGCGACGTTGTACCCAAACAACATTTGTGTCCTTTTTTTCCCGCAAATAGAGCTTTCTTTTGGTGCTATTTGATCACCTCTGCGTCATTTCGCTATAAACAAAAAAAGATTGACAATTTTGCAAACAATATTTCTTACTTTTTGCTAAAATACAAATCCAAAAAAAAAAATATAAAAAAACAAACGTATTCATCGGTTTTGGTCGATTTATATTCTTCCTCATATTTTTGGTAAAAAAAAAAATTGCAATCAACGTTTATTGATTGGCTTGCGCAACAGTTGCCGCGTTTACAAACCATGAGAATGAATTTCTGGCGTTTTTACATTTTTTTTTTTTTACTAGTAATGGCGGCAATCTGCGATTTTTATCGGGACTTTGATATTGGGGTGGACATGTCAGACATTTTTGACACTTTTTTGGGACCAATGACATTTATACAGCGATCAGAAATTTAAATATCCACTTATTACTGTATAAATGTCATTGGCAGTGAAGGGGTTAACCTGCAGGGGGAAATCTAGAGGTTAAGGCCCCTTTCACACAGGCGGATCGTTCGGGTCCGCCTGTCAGTTTTTCAGGTGGACCCGAACGGACGCTCCATTGCTCTCTATGGAGCTACGGATGTCAGCGGTGACATGTCCGCTGACACCCGATCCGCTCCGATCTGCCAAAAGCAGATGGATGGAAACCCTATTTTCCATCCGTCTGGCGGATCGGATTGGATGAACAGGGACAGACGGTCCGTGTCCATCCGATCCTCCATAGAGGAGAATGGAGCTGTGACAGGACAGTCTCTGCACAGAGTGCAGAGACTGTCCTGTCATCCGCCGGCTCAGCGGGGATCAACGGATGGATCCCCGCTGAGCAGCGGAGCCCGTCAAAACGGGCTCCGCTCGTGTGAAAGGACCCTAACTGTGTTCCCTAGGTGTGGTATAACTGTGAGGGGGCTGGGCTGCCAGGGGCATAAGAGATCTAACTGATCCCAGTGACAGGGATCAGTAGATCTCTTACATGCCGCCTTTCAGAACGGGGAATCGCCGTGTTTACTTTGGCGGTTCCCCGTTCTTTCCCTCTGGCAGGTCATCGCGGCTCGCCGGTGGACATTCGGTCTGCCCGAGCAGCGGGCACACTCCTGCAGAGTGCAGCGGGCATGAGAGTGCACCGGCGGAGGCGCGTTCTCGCCCCCTAGCTGCGCATCTGCGAATCGCCGATTATATATGGCGATTCGCGAGACAGCACCACATTGCCGCAGTAAAAATGTGGTAACCTTTCGGGAACCGGTTAACCACTTCAGCCATGGAGCCCTTTTTTACACTTGTTGTTTTCAAGCTAAAATCTGTATTTTTTTGCTAGAAAATGACTTAGAATCCCCAAACATTATATATATATTTTTAGCAAAGACTCTAGAGAATACAATGGTGGTCATTGTAATATTTTTCGTCACACGGTATTTGCCCAGCATTCTTTCAAATGTAATTTTTTTGGAAAAAATATACTTTATTGAATTAAAAAATAAGAAAACAGTAAAGTTAGCCCAATTTTTTGTATATTGGGAAAGAGGATGTTATGCAGAGTAAATAGATACCAAACATTTTACGGTTAAAAATTGCGCACACTCGTGGAATGGCAACAGACAACAGTACTTAAAAATCCCCACAGACGACGTTTTACATTTTTTTAACAGTTACTAGGTTAGAGTTACAGAGGAGGTCTAGTGCTAGAATTATTGTTCACACTCTGATGATCTTGGCAATACCTCAAATGTGTGATTTAAACACTGTTTACATTTGCGGGCGCCACTTATGTATGCGGTTTCTTTGCTGCGAGCTCGTGGGGACAAGGGCGTTTTAAATTGTTTTTAATTCATTAATTAATTTTTTTTAGCACTGTTCCTTTAAAAAAAACAAATCTGATCACTTTTATTGCTGTCACAAGGAATGTAAACATCCCTTGTGACAGTAATAGGTGGTGACAGGTACTCTTTATGGAGGGATCGGGGGTCTAAAAGACCCCCAATCCCTCCTTTGCACTTCAAAGTATTCAGATTGCCAAAAACAGCAATTCTGAAAACCTCATCATCGCCTGTGATGACGCTCTATTTTCAGAGCGAAACGCGTTGACGTCACATCCGGTCCGTTACAGCCGCGTAGGTCATATCCGCTGACGGTGGTAGCAAGCAGGTGGAACGCACGCCGTCACACACGCGATTGCAGACATTGATATCCCACACTGTGTTTACTTCTTTGTCTTGTAAGTAGATTTTAAATATGCAAAATAAATGGTATTTTAAATGGTATACACTATGAAGATCCCTTTGTTTCTCTAAGTGACCTGGATCGTTTGCATCCTGCTGGTTGCAATTGGGATATTCGGTTTGTATCTTCAGTTATTCTGGCCAAGAATCACCCTCACCAGTTCTCAGCTTATTTGACCCTCTGACTGAAAAGCAGAGGGTCCACATCTTCTGGTGACTGGGGGCACAAGAGGGTTCTTGACACCTTTTTGCACAGAATTGTGTGGAGCACTAAAGAGCACTATGAAGCACATTGTCACTTTTATTATGCATAAAGACACTTATAGACTTTGATTGCACGATATAGTACAATATTAATTTATGGATTTTTATTTTTGGTTTGTCAGACCATAAGACATTTATGGTTTAGTGTCACATTGATAAGGGAGGCGCTGCTTATTGTTGTGGGTTTATAATTCTGAAAACTGTCATTTTTTAAAAATCGGCGCCATTGGACCGGAAGTGACGTTGCTTCCGGAATTTCACGAAGGAGTCAATTACGGCTTCTATTGGGACTCCACACAGCCGGCAGACATGCAGGATGCATGCTCCGGTCTCCCAGTGGGACGGGAGGCCAGGGAAAAGTGGCGGAAGGCGGCGGGGGGGATGTTCCCTCCCGCTGCCTGGGTTAACAACCGAGCGGCTCCAGAGGCGGATCGGCCATTATGACTAGATAGCCGACCGCCCGGGATACAAACGCAGGTTGTCAAGTTTTGAATGTAGGACAACATACCAGTCCACCACAGACCAGGCCACAGTCATATATAGAAAATGCAATTACTAATGTTGGAGTCTTTTCATTCTATGCAATTATGTATTGCATTTGAGGAATTAATATTATGGTAACAGCCATGCTCATGTGGCAGCTGACAGCTGAATGTTCAAAAAAAGGCAGAAAAAAAATGCATGGGGTCCCCCCAGGCCCATACCTTGTTCGAACATGCAGCCTGGAGGTCAGGAAAGGGAAGGGAGCGAGCACCCCCCCCCGAACCATACCAGGCCACATGCCCTCAAAATGGGGGGATGGGCGCTTTGGGCCAGGGGGGCTCTGCACCCCCACTTCAAAGCACCTTGCCCCCATGTTGATATCGTGGTCTGCAGGTGGGAGATTATCAGAATCTGGGAGCCCCCTTTAACAAGGGGGCCCCCAGATCCGGGCCCCCTATGTGAATGAGTATGGGGTACCCCATACCTATTCACACAAAAATTGTCAAAATGTAAAAAACACAAGCCACATCTTTTGTCCAATCTTTTATGTCAAAAATCTTCAAAAAGTGTTCTGTAATGTACATTCATGGTCAATAACGGCACCCGACGGACCCAAAAATAGTACATAATATCAACGCTCCACCTCAATGGGAGGGCTACCGATGTATGCACTCTGTGCGCTTTGACAGTTATTTTCTAGGCAAGGGCCCGGCATATGACATCAGAAGGGTGCGGAGTAACCTGATTACATCACTGGGTGGGACCACCCTTGACAATATAACACCTGTCAAAGCGAAGAGACAGAAGTCGGTGGAAGACTTCCCATGGAGGCGGAGCGTTTAGATTTATGTCTATTTTTCTGTTCTGTAAAGTATTACACTGCTATATGTGAACTGAGGGAAGTGTCAATGCAAAGTTAACGACATCCCCATTTCAGCTCGCATATCGCAGTGTGAACTGACAGTTCGGACATGACTAGGATTGCATAAGTATGAATAGCCATGCGATCAGATTCTGGTGCCGATGCAAAAAAGGGTCCTGTGCGAATTTAGCCTAACTGTAATGCAATTTCAGCCACACTATTTGTATGGCTGAAATCACATCACACGGACATCACATGTCATTTGCACTGCAGTGCATTGCGAATGACATCCGATATTGCATAGCGCGCCAGTGTGAACCAGTGCTGAGGGCCGGTTCACACTGCAGAGTTGTCCGAGATTGCATGTGATTTGCACCACACTGAAAATCACATGCAAACTCTGTGCGATGCGATTTCAACCGTACAGATAGTATGGCTGAAATCGCATCATAATCGGACCAAACTCGCACAGGACCCTTTTTTGGTTCCGCATCAGATCCGATTCCTTACTGAGTTTGCAGTGTGATCTGCAAACTGATTTGGGGGTGTCATTAGCTTGCTATAGACACTCCCAGTGTGAACTGCCTGCGAGTCAGGTGCGATGCAGGAACCCTGCAAATCCACTGCGGGTTCCCACATCGAACCCGACTCACAGGCAGTTCACACTGCCATATGCAAACTGCTAAGTGTGTCAATAAAAAGCTATTGGCACCCCCAAATCAGTTTTCAGATCGCACTGTGAACTGCAAATTCGGACAGGAATCTGATCGCATGGGTGTGAACACCCATGTGATCTGATTCTGCTGCGGAACAAAAAAGGGTCCTGTGCGAGTTTGGTCTGGATGCAATGAGAATTCAGCCATACTATCTGTATGGCTGAATTTGCATAGCACAGAGATCACATGTGTTTGCACTGCGGTGCGAATCACATCCGATCTCAGACACCGCAGCAGTGTGAACCGGCCCTAAGGAAGATATAAAAGCGCAAGAGAAACCCCCTCTGGTACTTTGAATGGGGAGACCAACTCACCGAGAACAAAATAACATGCGTAAAAAAGTAACATTTATTGATACATCTTAAAAAACCCGTCCAAACATGGTGGTGGTTCAAATTAGAGACAAAATTGGAATGAAATTGACATGTGATGGACAAAATGACAAAACATGCAGGGGTGGGTGGTCAAGATAAATAAAAAACACATCCTCTAAATGTCATAAAAGAAAAAGAGGAAATACATGGTGTAAATATTAAAGATATACATATCAAGTTCATTAGTATCATCCAACGTTGACATGTCGTAGTTAGGATACTGACCATATACTACACGATACTGCGGAATCTTCAGAAAGGGTTACAAATAACCCTTTTTCCGCTCCCAAGTACAAGGATGTGTGCAAAATCTAGAAGTTAAGAAATTGTCATTGGTAAGTACATCGAGGGATGAGAAAAAAAAAAAGGGGGAAAAGGAGAAGGACAAATGTTCATTTACAGAATAAAAAATGCTGACCAGAAGTAAAATAGTTGGAAAAATCTGCAGCCAGGTAGAAACGGTGGCTGGGAGAGTATCTAGGACGCAAGAGTAATAGGCAGATTCAAACAGCAGCTAGATACAGGATGAACCAGAAAAAAACAACATGTATTTAAGAGGGTTGAGGGCTGACTAGGCTAGCAGTAACGTGCACGGATAACAAACTGGATTCGCACGGGTGGAGGTTTGGAATCAGGGGGCCGAGTAGCAATGTGCTGTGTGAAGATACAAACAACTAAGCATGGCCGTCCGTCAGACAACAAAAAAAAATATATATACATACAGCGGTAAGCCAGAACATACCTACCCACAGGGTTCATGGTATCAAGGTCAGTAGCATAGCCAAATGCCGCATGTCAAACCAGGACGAGACCCCAAAGGGAAAAACAGAGAGGCACGGCAAAAAATCCCACCAAAATAGGAAGGAAGCAATATATCTGAAAAACAACAAATGGACGCAAGGTCCAGAGATGTAACAGCCGGCCATTGCAACCCAACAAACAAAATGCATGACAATGCCCAAATGAATGACGGCAAAGAAGCCAAAGTAAGGATAAACCACATTAGACAGAATACCTTAAGTTTACCAGCAAGCAAGCATGTGAAGTCAGATGTGCACCAACCGTACTGAGCCCTTAGTCTGCTGCAGTGTGGAAACCCCTATTAAATACATGCATTTTGTTTGTTTGGTTGCAATGGCTGGCTGTTACATTTGCAAGTTTCTGACCACTTATAAAATGTGTTCAATGTGCTGCCCATTGTGTTGGATTTTCAATGCAACCCTCTTCTCCCACTCTTCACACACTGATAGCAACACCGCAGGAGAAATGCTAGCACAGGCTTCCAGTATCCGTAGTTTCAGGTGCTGCACATCTCGTATCTTCACAGCATATGGTTTTTTAATGGTTTTTATGGTCAGTAAAAACCAATACCTGGTGAGCTGCTCCTTCCAGGAGGTACCGCCATTCCTCCAAAGCCGACTTGATGGCCAGCAATTCCCTATCACCGACATCATAGTTCCAGCACGATGGTGCACCACCACATTATGGGTGTCAGGTCCGAGCATTCCTAGATGAACAGTTTCCTGGAAAGTGGATTGGTCCAACGATAGTCACACACTTCTCACCCTCTTCTCCCAACGTAACTTTTAGGTTGTGTTACC
>BLSH010401107.1:19986-33492 GCA_018402905.1 Glandirana rugosa | reverse complement strand
GTTTCCAACACTTCCTGGTTCCTGTCACTAAGAGGTGGGTGGGGCTGATGTCAGTTCCTGGAACTGGCATGGTGGCGAGGAGTGACGCATTGTCCGAGCAAGCGCTCCTTCTTCAGGCCATGGAATCGCCATATTGGATGTGGGCTGTTATATTGGCAAGTAAGCGATGACGCAGTGCTGCATAAGCGTGCCACGTCACCAGTTAGACAGTCTCTAATTGGCCAATGTGGAGCCACAGTTCTGCAAAGTAGTGAAAAAAACAAACAAGCAAACCGGGAATAGGTATGGGAGAGGGAAATAAACATAACAAGGCTTTACATCATACTGCTAGTGGAGCTAGAATGTACACATATACAATGTATTATAATGGTGTTCGAGCTGTGTTCTGTGACTATTAGTAAACAGTACAGGGGATATTATATATACTGAGAGGTAAGATACTTACTGATTGGTAGACCTTAAGGGCCCCAGGCACTATGTGTAAAAACTTGAATGAAAAAACATGTACAGTATCTCGCAAAAATGAGTACACCCCTCACATTTTTGTAAATATTTTATTTTATCTTTTCATGTGACAACACTGAAGAAATTACACTTTGCTACAATGTACAGTAGTGAGTGTACAGCTTGTATAACACAGTTTACAAAGTACACCCCTGAGTGAAAATGTCCAAATTGTGTCCAAAGTGTGAATATTTTGTGTGGCCACCATTATTTTCCAACACTGCCTTAACCCTCTTGGGCATGGAGTTCACCAGAGCTTCACAGGTTACCACTGGAGTCCTCTTCCACTCCTCCATGACAACATCATGGAGCTGGTGGATGTTAAAAACCTTGCGTTCCTCCACCTTCCATTTGAAGATGACCAGTGTTTTTCAACCTTTTTCCAGTCAGGGCGCCCTTGAAAAGTACTTTCAGTCTTGAGGCACCCCTGTCCAAGGCTTGGTTTACGGCAGCAGCTGGGGGTGTCGATCAACTTGGGTACAACCAGCCTGCCGGATTTACTTGTGATTATCACTAGCGGCTGCCCCTAGTAATAATCACTGTCTTCTCCTGACGGGGAGGGCTTCCCCTGTCAGCAGTGTCTGTGTTGATGGGGGAATCATGTTTCAATCAAATTTCTTTTCTGCAACCAGTCTATGGTCTGCCTTAACAGTCATCTAGCACCTCCTAAGTACCATTGCAGCTTGTTGAATCAGTGGCTTTATCTCCATTAATAGACCAAGTTGAAGATGAGTTATCTTGAAAGGGACCCTACTAACTGGCCAATTGTGACAATAGAAGTACGCAGCATTTTCCTATATCTCCTAATTCACTTTCAGCCAAATCAGTGAAGCTCAGATTGTTTTTATCAGAGCTTTGTTAGGTCCCCTGCCTGTTGCAAGTCTCCAGGGATCTGGTGAAATCAGGCCAGAGCTCTAGCAACTCTTGTGGCATAAAATGGTGGATTGTGACAATACTAGAAAACTGGCACCTGTCATAATTCATTTTATCTCCCAGGAACCAATTTCCTGCTGGTTTGGAGACTTTAATTCCAATGCTTTCCAAGCACATTCCTATAAAAACATCCTCAAATGGGAATATGTTGAAGCTACTGGCTTTCTTGTATATCCTTCCTGCCAAGTCCCCAGAGAAGATGTAGCCAGTGCCGGAGCAATATGGTGGATAGACATTTTTGGAGTACTGTGACAATGGCATATACCACTTGCTGCTTTTGTCTCTCTGGGGTAAAGCGTTAAGCATCAGCAGCCCGGTATAAAAATTCACTTTGGCAGGACTGGAAGGCTGCAAGACCTTCTCTACTAGAAACCAGGGGTTTAAGAACATGTCAGAGTCAACTTTCATAATGTAGCTCACATTTGGGCATAGGCGACTGACCCATTCAATGCCCATCAATGTCTTGAGGGTGAGATTGTTGTAGGAGTCAATAAAGTCTTGCTGTATTATGTCATGAAAATTGGAGCTCTCTAATATGACGCTCTCCTGAATTTCTTGACTAGATGGTCTCCCTAAGAGAAAAAGTCTTGTTACATTAACACCATTGACTAAGGTCTCATTTGCCCACGTCCTCCTCAGGACATCTCTATTTAGAGCCTCTTTGGGTATAGAAGGGATAAGCAGCAGCAGAAATGGAGGTCCACTTGCACATTTCTGGTCCTCTTCTATAAGGTAGGGGTACATAGGTTTGAGATGGACATGCTTGGCAGTGGTGACAACTTTGGGTTTTTGACTTTTGTGGAAATTGTAACTAATTAATATGATAATAAAGATGAGAGCAAGCAAGAGAGCTTTGATAATTTTTTTCGGAGATGACTCCATCCAAATGCCTTCCTGTGAACAGAAATAGATATTTTATTATAGAATTTTTTTTACTACAAAACTGCACTATTTGTGAAACAACATAATACACACCACGGTCCCATTATGATTTTTGAAAAGCTACAACGTTTTTTGAGATAAAAATCACATTCAAATACATACAGTATATGAAAAATAAAGAGAACCTGTCAGTGTATAAACAAAATAATAAAATAACTAATCTGTGAAGAAAACAGCTTTATACATACTTGTCTATTGCGGTTTGCTAAAGCTTTACTTTGTAGAAATGCTCCGGCATCAATCTAATTTGACTCCTTGTGCTCATTGAATAGCGGGTCTCCCCACCGGCAGCAGTGGGTTCCTCCTGCTGACCCCTGGTCACTGCAAGATGTAGGAGTTTAGGAGTTGTCAGACCAAGCGGGAAACACTACTCCACAATAGACATATGCAATCCGTTTCGTACCAAATTAGTTTTTTAACGAACTTCGACAAATTTGTCAATTCGAAAATATCCGAATTAACGTAAACCCGTTTAACTCATTTTTCCAAATGTTCGTAAATTTGAATATTCGAAAATGCGTAAATTTGTAAATTCAAAATTCGTAAATCCGAAAACCCAAAAATGTGAAAATCTGAAATAATAACTAACTAATAATAACTTAACCATTACTAACTATTAAATTATAGGTATTGGAATTTCCTTTCAAATTTGGCTGTTAGTGAACGTAACGAATACGAATTTATCCGAAGTTACGAATTATCCGAGATGACGAATGCTGTATCTAAACAGATGCAACGTAATGAATTAATAATAATACAGAATGATGATAAAAAACTTTTATTATTTTTATTTATTATTAGTTCATTCCATTCCATTTGTTTAGATGCGGCATTCATTATTTCGGATGATTCGTAACTTCAGATAAATTTGTATTCGCTGCGTTAACTAACAGCCAAATTTGAAAGGAAATTCCAATACCTATAATTCAATATTAGTTATTATTTAGAATTTTCATTCTTTCGAATTTGCAGATTTTTTTTCTTATTTTCGGATTTTCAAATTTCGAATTTTCGAACTTCGGAATTTTTGAATTTACAAATTACAATCATAATGAATCATATAGTCCGATATGCAGTGCTGAAGTATAAACAGTCTATAGATGGAACCAAGGAGAAAGGAGGAGTAGAGATCCCAACATCAACTTCAGTGCGATTGGAAGCACACCACACCACTGTGAGCAACTTGTCTCCTTACCAGATCAACAGAAAAGTCAAGCGTTTGGGTAGAACTCTCACTCCTTAATCACATCCAAATAGGGTATCCACAAAAACGAACAAATAAACTTCAGCCAGGACGAGCGGATAAATTCTCACCGCAGGACACTGTCACCATCATAGGGAGTGGAAAAGAATAATCCAAATAGTGAAGCCCGCCAATTTCGAATTAAAAGTATTTATTATAATACTCACATTACACTACCTACATCAATATGACCTAGAAGTCAGAGTCCTTGGCGTTCATAACCAGGAAGGAGACTCACACTGGCATTTGAACCCGCTGGGAATACTAGATAGGATACATATTGTTCAAAATACCAACTTAAAACATTTAGTAAATAAAATTAGTAATATATTCATCCACTGTTCGGCTGGCGAGAAGTGACATCTAGAGCGCAAAGAGGCAGCACCAATGAAATCCCAATTAAGGAAGCTCAAAATCAAGCGATCCACATCACTGCCCGCCCCCACAGTGGTTAAAACAAAAACCACAGTAAACTGAGTTAATAAAACATGATCTAATCATAATGAGAACCCATAATGAATCATAATGAGGAGCATCAGTGGATAAAAAGACAGGCACTTTACCCCTGCAGGGGTAGTGCCCTCTGGTAAGGAGGGGTCCACAGGGGAGCACGCGTGAACAACACTTCTACCTCACATAAATTGCTTCTAAGAATAGGATTTTAGAGGAAGAGCACTTTTGAGCACTGAACACCTTAAATTGCATGAAGAACTATTATATGTTATACACCTGGAGAAGAACTGATATCTTGGATCTGATATGCTTGAACTGTGAACATTTGCCTATGATTGATTTGAACGGACTGTTGTGAACTTGCCTTTTCGGTCCTCACGGCAGGAGTGTAGAAGTGTCACCTCTGGTTGTTGGATGTGCCAGCGCGTGCATGCTGGCACATTGTTGAGCTATCTGTGATTTGAGTTTGCTTGATGTTTTTTTGATGGTGTATGGACTTGCACAAACCACTAATTAGGTTTTATTTTGGACGTTATATGTTTTCACCTAATTGTTTTTATACTATGACACTTTGGAATATTAAGGTCCACAGGAAGTTATTTTAGCACACATGCACTTTACAATTTACAAAGTATAACATCACACAACAGGTTTGCACCTTAGGGGCTTTTGCATATTGTATAAAGCACACCCCCATACTAGCACACCATACTAGCACATTCTTTATCCGGGTCTCAAGTCTAGAGATTTCCCTCCTCACAAAACAACCCCGCCAATGGGGTGTGAGTCAGTCAATAGCAAGAAAAGTGGTACCCATTGGATCCCTATGATGGTGTTCCAAATAATGCCTAGAGACTGAATGTTTCAGGAACCCTTTTCTAATATTGGCCACATGCTCACCCACCCTTGTGCTCATGGTCCTGGTCGTACGACCAACATATTGAAGACCGCAAGGGCAGGTGAGCATGTAGACCACATTGCGAGAGGAGCATGTAATAAATTACTTGATGTCATATTTTCTAAGAGTAACTGTAGAACTAAAACTACAAATTTTCCTATCACAAACTTTATTGAGTTTACAGATCTTGCACCTACCACACCTATAATAGCCCTTAAGCTTTTGAAAGAACGGCACTCTATGGGGTGCATCCAAAACATTAGGTGCCACTTGCAACCTCAAAGGAGGTACCCCCCTGAATATAACAGAAGGTCGATCAGGGCACACAGGCCCCAAGACCCTGTCATTTTTTAAGGCAGCCCAATGTTTATTAATAATCCTTTTTACAGCATAATGCTGTCTTGAAAAGGTGGTCAAAAAAGAGAACCTGAAATCCTTCTGATCATTTTCCCTAGATCTACTTTTATTTTCCATCATAGGGGCTCTATCCATAGCAGCAGCTTCTGCAATGGCTTTGTCAAGTATGTTGCTAGAGTATCCCTTGTCGGAAAATCTTCCCTTGAGAACTTCGGCCTGTCTTAGAAAATCCTCCTCACGGGAACATTTCCGCCGTAAGCGGATAAATTGACCCTTAGGAACAGACTTAAGCCAATTGGGATGATGGCAACTTCCCTGGCCTATAAAGCCATTCCGGTCTGTGGCCTTAAAAAAAGTGGTGGTGACCAAACTTCCATTCCTAATTTCAATGTCGAGATCAAGGAAATGGATTTTGGATCTACTGGCCTCATATTGGAGCATGATGCTCAATTAGTTGTTGTTCAAGGCCCCCATATAAACCCGTAATGAATCAAGGTCACCATCCCATAGGAGGAGGACATCGTCAATGTACCTGCCCCAAAAGACTATTTCAGGTCTCCCTTCAGCATAGACGATGTCCTCCTCCCACTTGGCCATAAACAAATTCGCCATACTTGGGGCAAATTTGGCTCCCATGGCGACTCCCCTGCTTTGCAAGTAGTAAGAGCCACCGAGCCAAAAATAATTATGCCTCATGGCGAATGTAAGTAATTTAAGAATGAACTCAATCTGCACAGAGGTCAACTTTGAGTCCCTATCAAGGAAAGATTTAACCGCCTCAAACCCATCATGGTGAGAAATAAAAGAGGGAGGGAGTATAGAGGGAGGCCACATTCGCTGTCACTAGGATGTAGCTCTCCCTCCATTGAATCTCACCAAGCATACGGATCACCAGGGCAGAGTCTTTGATGTAAGACCGTGTCCCGGCGACCAAGGGCTGAAGAAAAAAATTTATATACTTCCCTATGCGTGAAGTAACAGAATCCAGCCCACTAATAATAGGCCTACCAGGAGGATTAGTCAAATCCTTATGGATTTTAGGGAGAAAATAGATAACAGGCACCTTAACTGCCATATGGACCAAAAAGGCCTTTTCTTTTTTATCCAGAATCCCTTTGCCATAACCCAATTCCACCAGTTTACCTAGTTCCTGCTTAAACCTAGATGTAGGGTTATTATTCAGGGGGACATATGTGTCAACATCTGATAATAATCTATTCATTTCCCTAACATATGCCTCCTTACTCATGACAACTATCCCACCGCCCTTGTCAGCAGGCCTCACAACAATGTCATTTCTATCTCTCAGAGATTTTAGTCTTTAAATGGCAGATTAAGAGGGCCGGGGTAGCTACTGGAGAGGAGCAAGGTCCCTCCTCTCTGTCTCATTTAGATAGCATAAATAGACTGCTGGACATTAGGCCTGTGTGTGATTAATAGGTTAGTCTTGTTCCTTATGTGCTGTATGCAGTCTTGTCTCACTCTAAATTCTACTGGTTTGGATTTTCCAGTGAATTGTTTGTATTCAACGTAACTGTGCCTATACAGATCTTCATCCTCCACTATTGTCTCTAACTGCTGTGTTTGCCTATCTAAACTTGAACTCTATTTATATGTGCCTGGTCTAACCATCAGCCTACTAACACTGCCAATGTTTGCCATTTGCTCTATTCCTCTGAGTATTTGCACTGCTCTTGTGTATTGCCTGTTAGTTGACTGCTCCCCCTGGTCCTGGTCCTATGACATGGCTTGCTCACCAGCAAGACAAAGCCATGGAGAAATGATGCCTTGATAGTCCAACCAGTGAGGAAGCAGCACTATAGTAGCTAATGAATGGTTTATTGGCTCTCCTAGCAATCCCTTGTGTGACATGAGCCTTAAAGTAGCTCACTCATTTTTTCCAACAGCTTCTGAGAACACAATGGCCACTGAGAGTTGGAAAATGTACAGTATAAAAGAGAACTTTATAAATGAGAAGCACTAAAGTACCAATAATATTAGAAGTGAAGAAAATACTGGACCACCGCACTCCGTACAACACCTTTATTGGAATCTTGAGTTAAAATCCATGTAATACATATAACCTCATCATTCTTTCTATGAATAAGCATCCCTCTTTGATGTGAAACATGTCAGCCATTCATGCCTGTTCTGCGGTTTCCTAAGTGATGTGGTTATATGGATTACATGGATTTTAATTCAAGATTCCAATAAAGGTGTTGTACGGAGTGCAGGCGTCCAGTATTTTCTTCACTTCAACTATCCCTGCAGAACCACACCTGTACTTGTGGAGCATGGTCAGCAGTGTATTGGATCCTGCAGCCTGGAGTGGTGTCACTTTTCTCTCATACCAATAATATTCATTTTAATGCTTTCCGTTTCACTTACACATTGTCCTCAAAATCTTGTCCTCAAAATCTTCAAACTCCATAGCTAGTAACTGTAGAATTTCCTTTACTGTGTCTCTTAATAACTTTTGAAGTTGGCCTTGCAGGAAGCAGCTATCTTGATTTACGTTGCTCAAAGATGACTGATATTTTTTCCTAGAAAAAGAAGAAGAATGTTACCATTAATGACTGAGCTTACAGGCTTACTCTAATACATTCCAAGATAAAAAAAATGGAATGAAACCATGCTTATGGTCACCAAATATGTGATCTATAATCTTAATATATTAGATTCATAAAAGAAGTGTAGCGCTAATCAAACTAAAACATAAATATACAGAAACAAACAATAAATCTGAGCGTATATTAAAAGTATGCTTCTGCGCTCCCACAGTCTCTCTATATCAGTTTGGTGGCTAGTGTGTGTCAGCTGCTCACACAGAGATGTAAATCCATAACATCAAACAAACTCTAGATAAAAGGTAAAAAGGGTGGAGCGCTAACACTTACATATAATAAAATTCCATAACCATAAATGCATAACAAGCGTAAAATCCTGAGGTGATAAAATCTTAGTGTAGTAAAATGACTTTAAAATATAGATACTACTCAATGGTATATCGTTATGCGTCTCAAGGCTGGACCTGCATATACCACATCAATCAACCCAAGCTGTGCAACGTCAGATCATGCATATAAAACATTTAGCAAATCCAGGTTTAAAGGGGTAAAACTCCTGTGTTCATAGTCTATATAGAACATTCATAAAAAACTCCTTCAGGTTTGTGACTTTCTTCTTAAAATAACTTGTGCCTTTCCTTATAGGTTCTTAAGTGATGTTAGCCAGGCATATAATTTGGTGAATTTTCCTCTGTGATAACACTGCTAGGTGCTCAAGCCTCTCACCTGAAGTGTGCTGGATATGTGCACGTAAAGGTATCTTTGTGTGGTTGGGGACCGATTCCACCACTAGGGGTCCTTGGTCTCCTATTCCTTCCTTTTGCTTCCTTCTCTACTCATAAAAGCTCCATACCATCAGCTATTTCTCTGGGACCATCTCAGGAGGGTATATAGGGACAACAAACAAAACCTCTCGGTGCAAATAACGTTTCAACAAGCGTTTATTAAAATATAAAAACAGGAACACTCACTTTTTAAAACAAATCACATGCAAAGGAATGGTATGATGGTATGGAGCTTTTATGAGTAGAGAAGGAAGCAAGAGGAAAGAATCATGATCATGCATGTTGTGGTCAGGTTTAGAACATTTATGCCCCGGCTCAGGCTATCGTTGCACAGCTTGCAAACCACTCGTGTCTTGTCGTCAGCACATTGTCTGAAGAACTGCCATGCGGGGGAATGCCTTTGAGCTGCCTTTGGTGTGCTAGGTTCCTGGGTGCGGTGAGTAGTAGCAGGCATACTGTCCAGGGGACGCTCGCTCCTCTTTTGCAACCTGCTTCCTCTTTTGCTGTGCTGGTGCCTCTGTGCGACCACCACCTCTTCCTCAAAACTGCACACGTCACTCGCATGACCCTCAGTCCATGTGGGGTCTAGGACCTCATCATCCTCCTCCCCATCATCTTCCACCCACCCTTCACCACTGCCCTCCTTGTCAGTCTGCACACTGAGGAAAGCTGCAGCAGTTGGCACCTGTGTTTCGTCATCAGAGATGTGCTGCGCTGGTGTTTCCATGTCCTCATCCTGCAACAGAAGTGGTTGGGCATCGGTGCACTCAATGTCTTCCGCTTCTGGGGCAGCGCTATGTGGATGGCCCACGGAAAGCACACCAGGAGAGTCATCAAAAAGCATAAGAGTCTCTTGCATGACTTGGGGCTCAGACTGCTTGGCTAATTTACAAGGGGCTGAGGTAAAAGACAGATGGCCATGGGGTTCAGGTGCCAACTCTGAGCTTTCATCAAGGGACCGGGAGGGAGACAATGTGAAGGAACTGGAGGCATTGTCAGCCACCCAATCTACTATCGCCTGTACTTGTTCTGGCCTCACCAATTGTTGAGCGGCATTCGGGCCTACCATATACCGGTCAAGGTTCTGTTGGCTACCTGAGGAAGGTGTTTCCCTTGTGCGTGTAACTGGCATACCTCTCCTTCCAACAGGAGCTTCACAAACACCACCAACACCAGCAGCACCAGCATCACCAGCAGCACCATGACCATGTCCTTTATTTGCTCTCCTCATTGTGCCCGCAAATGTACTATGTAGCCCTATTTAAGTATTTATTAATACCAATTAATACCTTCTTTTTTTTGGAAAACACCAATGTAGACGCACTTTTTATTTTGGTGCAAGAAATGCACCGCTCACACCAACAGCTGGAACCTCTCCCTTTAGAACTAGGAGATGATTTTTGAACAATAATTGGTCCCTCTAAGCAACAGCTGGAACCTGGCCCTATAGGTACTCCTATAGGAGTAGCCAATGATTTTTGAACAATAATCTGTCACTTACAGCAACAGCTGAAACCTCTCCCTTTAGAACTAGGAGATGATTTTTGAACAATAATCTGTCCCTCTAAGCAACAGCTGGAATATGGCCATAGAGAAGTAGGCAATGATTTTTGAACAATAATCTATCCCTCTAAGCAACAGCTGGAACCTGGCCCTATAGGAGTAGCCAATGATTTTTGAACAATAATCTGTCCCTCTAAGCAACAGCTGGAACCTGGCCCTATAGGAGTAGGCAATGATTTTTGAGCAATAACCTGTCCCTCTAAGCAACAGCTGGAACCTGGCCCTATAGGAGTAGCCAATGATTTTTGAACAACAATCTGTCACTTACAGCAACAGCTGGAACCTCTCCCTTTAGAACTAGGAGATTATTTTTGAACAATAATCTGTCCCTCTAAGCAACAGGTGGAACCTGACCCTATAGGAGTAGGCGATGATTTATGAACAATAATCTGTCCCTCTAAGCAACAGCTGGAACCTGGCCCTATAGGAGTAGCCAATGATTTTTGAACAATAATCTGACACTTACAGCAACAGCTGGAACCTCTCCCTTTAGAACTAGGAGATGATTTTTGAACAATAATCTGTCCCTCTAAGCAACAGCTGGAACCTGGCCCTATAGGAGTAGCCAATGATTTTTGAACAAGAATCTGTCCCTCTAATCAACAACTGGAACCTGGCCCTATAGGAGTAGGCAATGATTTGTGAAAAATAATCTGTCCCTTACAGCAACAGCTGGAACCTGGCCCTATAGGAGTAGGCAATGATTTTTGAACAATAATCTGTCACTTACAGCAACAGCTGGAACATCTCCCTTTAGAACTAGGAGATGATTTTTGAACAATAATCTGTCCCTCTAAGCAACAGCTGGAACCTGGTACTAGAGGAGTAGGCAATGATTTTTGAACAATAATCTGTCCCTCTAAGCAACAGCTGGAACCTGGCTCTATAGGAGTAGGCAATGATTTTTGAACAATAATCTGTCCCTCTAAGCAACAGCTGGAACCTGGCCCTATAGGAGTAGACAATGATTTTTGAGCAATAATCTGTCCCTCTAAGCAACAGCTGGAACCTGGCCCTATAGGAGTAGGCGATGATTTTTAAACAATAATCTGTCCCTCTAAGCAACAGCTGGAACCTGGCCCTATAGGAGTAGCCAATGATTTTTGAACAATAATCTGTCACTTACAGCGACAGCTGGAACCTGTCCCTTTAGAACTAGGAGATGATTTTTGAACAATAATCTGTCCCTCTAAGCAACAGCTGCAGGGCCGATCCTAGGGTCACAGACGCCTGGGTGCAGAAATGTTTTTGGTGCCCCCACATGGGCGTGGTCATCTTAATAACTCCCCCCCTTTGCAAACGTTTCTATGGCAGTGACATAAACAAAGAAATGCTCCCCTAAGGAGTCTTTGTTACCCCAATATCCTCCCACGATCTCATAACAATAAACAAAATACAGGAAGAGAAGCAGAGTACTCTAATGGGACCTGGAGTGGGGCCTCTCTATTGGACACAGAGAGGGCTTCTGTTAGAAAGTCTGTTAGAAAGAGCCCCCAAACATACAGCAGACATGATGCAAGAGATGGTCAGAGACTGCAGACATAGTACAGGAGATGGTCAGAGACTGCAGACATCCTACAGGAGATGGTCAGAGACTGCAGACATGATACAGAAGATGTTCAGAGACTGCAGACATGATACAGGAGATGGTCAGAGACTGCAGACATGATACAAGAGATGGTCAGAGACTGCAGACATGATACAAGACATGGTCAGAGACTGCAGACATGATACAAGAGATGGTCAGAGACTGCAGACATGATACAGGAGATGGTCAAACACTGCAGACATGATACAAGAGATGGTCAGACACTGCAGACATAGTACATGGGATGCTCAGAGACTGCAGAAATGATACAGTTGATGGTCAGAGACTGCAGAAATGATACAGCTGATGGTTAGAGACTACAGACATGATACAGTAGATGGTCAGAGACTGCAGACATGATACAGCAGATGGTCAGAGACTGCAGACATGACACAGGACAGGGTTAGAGACTGCAGACAGGATACAGGAGATGGTCAGAGACTGCAGAAATGATACAGGAGATGGTTAGAGACTGCAGGAGATGGTCACAGGCTGCAGAAATGACACAGGAGATTGTCAGAGACTGGAGACATGATACAGCAGATGGTCAGAGACTGCAGATATGATACAGGAGATGGTCAGAGACTGCAGAAATTATACAGAAGGTCAGAGACTGCAGACATGATGCAGCAGATGGTCAGAAACTGCAGATATGATACAGATGGTCAGAAACTGCAGACATGATACAGCAGATGGTCAGAGACTGCACAAATGATACATGAGATGGTCAGAGACTGCAGACAGGACACATGAGATCGTCAGAGACTGCAGACATGATACAAGAGATGGTCAGAGACTGCAGAAATGATGCAGCAGATGGCCAGAGACTGCAAAGATGATACAGGAGATAGCCAGAGACTGCAGAAATGATACAAGACATGGTCAGAGACTGCAGACATGATACAAGACATGGTCAGAGACTGCAGACATGATACAAGAGATGGCCAGAGACTGCAGACATGATACAGGAGATGGTCAAACACTGCAGACATGATACAAGAGATGGTCAGACACTGCAGACATAGTACAGGGGATGCTCAGAGACTGCAGAAATGATACAGCTGATGGTCAGAGACTGCAGAAATGATACAGCTGATGGTTAGAGACTACAGACATGATACAGTAGATGGTCAGAGACTGCAGACATGATACAGCAGATGGTCAGAGACTGCAGACATGACACAGGACAGGGTTAGAGACTGCAGACAGGATACAGGAGATGGTCAGAGACTGCAGAAATGATACAGGAGATGGTTAGAGACTGCAGGAGATGGTCACAGGCTGCAGAAATGACACAGGGTCGGACACTGGTAGAGGACGTCAGAGATTGGTAGAGGACATAGTAAAGACGTCAGAGACTGGTAGAGGACATAGGACAGACGTCAGAGATTGGGACAGGACACAGTACAGACGTCAGAGACTGGTAGACGACATAGTACAGACGTCAGAGACTGGTAGATGACATAGTACAGACATCAGAGATTGGTAGTCGACATAGTAAAGACGTCAGAGACTGGTAGTCGACATAGTAAAGACGTCAGAGACTCGTAGGGGACATGATACAGACGTCACAGACTGGTAGAGAACATAGTACAGACGTCACAAACTGGTAGAGGACATAGTACAGACGTCAGAGACCGGTAGAGAACATAGTACAGACGTCAGAGACTGGT
>BLSH010401103.1:125433-139765 GCA_018402905.1 Glandirana rugosa | reverse complement strand
AACAACAATCACCCAGCAGCAGGTCATGCATCCTCAGAGCAAGAACTCCAGTTCGTTTCATCCTCCGCTGCTGCTGAATGAGGATAACCAAAAAAGTAAAAAAAAACGAGTAATTAGCAAATACGTACAGATCTAGAAAAGCTCCGTTGTCGTTCGCTAAACTGCAAGGTAGTTATATGCTCCCAGGCGAGCCCCGGGCCAAGCCGCGGGGTTAGGGTTGTGAAAAGGAAGCGTGTGAGCTGCCTGCTAACTGTAGTCAGTCAAATAGGGAAAGCAATCAGTCCTCCTCCGGGGGCGGTCTCCTGGCTTGTCTCAGAATACCCTCATTGTCATCCAACCAGGCGGATGCCGCAGCAGCTGTCTCAAAAAAGTGCGCTTGTCCTCTGGACACTATTCTGAGTTTGGCTGGATAGAGCATGGCATAAGTAGCTTGGACCTTCTGAAGCCTCTTCTTCACTTCCGAGAACTTAGCTCTGCTGCTCTGTACTTCTGCGGAGTAATCCGGGTAGAAGGAGATGCGGGCTCCATTATATTGCACATTTCTTCGTTCTCTCGCCAAACGAAGGACAATTTCTCTGTCTTTGTAGTTAAGAAGCCTGGCTAACAGGGTATGTGGGGGGTGCCCCGGTTGGAGGGGCCTAGAGGGGACCCGATGTGCACGCTCCACAGAATACAGTGGGGTAAAGACGTTATTCCCAAACACCTCCAGGAGCCACCGTTCGGTAAATTTGGTGGGGTCCCTTCCCTCTGTCTTT
The DNA here is from genome assembly GCA_018402905.1 of Glandirana rugosa. Lineage (NCBI taxonomy): Eukaryota > Metazoa > Chordata > Amphibia > Anura > Ranidae > Glandirana > Glandirana rugosa. The sequence continues at coordinate 139,010 of BLSH010401103.1, read as the reverse complement.
TCCGGGAGGCCCACTATGCGGATGTTATTCCGTCTAAGACGTTTTTCAATATCCTCCCCTTTAAGCTCATTTGCTTTGGCCATGCGTGCTGTAATTTGTGTTTCCCGCATTAAAGGAGTCAGCTTGTCCTCCAAGTCGCTTATGCGACCCTTGTTGGGTGTCGGCCGGGCCTTCGTCTTTCTCCTGTTTACGGGTCATCATCATGCCGGGAGGATCTGCCAATGCTGCACGGGTGTGAGACATCCACCATAGAGAAGGAGGCAGCTAAAACAGCGGGTCAGATCGCCTGGGAGAAGGATTATCGCAGGATCAAGTGCGGGAGCTCTGTGAGAGACGTCTACTCACATGCCGCTCCTGGCCACGCCCAGGCAATGATTTTTGAACAATAATCTGTCACTTACAGCAACAGCTGGAACCTCTCCCTTTAGAACTAGGAGATTATTTTTGAACAATAATCTGTCCCTTACAGCAACAGCTGGAACCTGGTCCTATAAGAGTAGGCAATGATTTTTGAACAATAATCTGTCACTTACAGCAACAGCTGGAACCTCTCCATTTAGAACTAGGAGATGATTTTTGAACAATAATCTGTCCCTTACAGCAACAGCTGGAACCTGGTCCTATAAGAGTAGGCAATGATTTTTGAACAATAATCTGTCACTTACAGCAACAGCTGGAACCTCTCCCTTTAGATCTAGGAGATGATTTTTGAACAATAATCTGTCCCTTACAGCAACAGCTGGAACCTGGCCCTATAGGAGTAGGCAATGATTATGGAACAATAATCTGTCACTTACATCAACAGCTGGAACCTCTCCCTTTAGAACTAGGAGATGATTTTTGAACAATAATCTGCCCCTTACAGCAACAGCTGGAACCTGGCCCTATAGGAGTAGGCAATGATTTTTGAACAATAATCTGTCACTTACAGCAACAGCTGGAACCTCTCCCTTTAGAACTAGGAGATGATTTTTGAAAAATAATCTGTCCCTTACAGCAACAGCTGGAACCTGGTCCTATAGGAATAGGCGATGATTTTTGAACAATAATCTGTCCCTTACAGCAACAGCTGGAACTTGGCCCTATAGGAGTAGGCAATGATTTTTGAACAATAATCTGTCACTTACAGCAAAAGCTGGAACCTCTCCCTTTAGAACTAGGAGATGATTTTTGAATAATAATCTGTCCCTTACAGCAACAGCTTGAACCTGGCCCTATAGGAGTTGGCGATGATTTTTGAATAATAATCTGTCCCTTACAGCAACAGCTGGAACCTGGCCCTATAGGAGTAGGCGATAATTTTTGAACAATAATCTGTCCCTCTAAGCAACAGATGGAACCTGACCCTATAGAACTAGGAGATGATTTTAGAACAATAATCTGTCCCTCTAAGCAGTAGCCTCTACTTAGTGCAGTCAGATCGTTCTGAAATGCAGGGTGAGATCTGCAATCTGTCACTCAAAGCAGCAGTATGAGAAATCTCTAATTAGTCCAGAATCAGATCGTTGTGTAATGCAGGGTGAGATCTGCAATCTGTCCCTCAGAGCAGCAGTAGTAGTAATCTCTAATTAGTCCAGAATCAGATCTTTCTGTAATGCAGGATGAGATGTTAAAATATCTGCAATCTGTCCCTCACAATGCCAGCAGCTTGCTCTCCCTACACTAGTCAGAGTCTCAGAGAGCATGTGACTGCAGCACTAAGTGACTCCAGCTTATAAAGAGGCTGGGTCACATGATGCACTGGCCATTCACAGCCATGCCATTAGTAGGCATGGCTGTGATGGCTTCTAAGGGCAAACCAGTGAAACGCTTATTGATTGGCTTACCTGCAGCTATTCAACATGCGTGATCAACTACCAGAACCCAGAATGTTTTTTGAAATGTCCGGGTTCAGGTCCGGGTCCCGGACACCCCAAAGTTTGGTACGGACCCGAACTTTACAGTTCGGGTTCGCTCAACTCTAGTGAAATACAGCAAAAGTTATTTTAGTGCCTTTCAAGGACTCCAAATAATAAAGCAAATACACTGCTCAAAAAATTTAAAGAACACTTTGAAAACACATCAGATCTAAATGGGGAAACTATCATGCCGGATATCTATACTGATATGGACTGGGTAATGTGCTGGAAATGAAAGGATGCCACATCGTTTGATGGAAATGAAAATTATCAACCTACAGAGGGCTGAATTGAAAGACATCCCAAAAATCAAAGTGAAAAAAATGATGCAGCAGGCTAGTCCACTTTGCTGAAATTTCATTGCAGCAACTCAAAATTGTACTCAGTACTTTGTATGGCCCCCACGTGTTTGTATGCATGCCTGACAACGTCGGGGCATGCTCCTAATGAGACAACGAATGGAGTCCTGTGGTATTTCCTCCCAGATCTGGACCAGGGTATCACTGAGCTCCTGAACAGACAGAGGTGCAAAATGTCCTAGAGGTGTTCTATTAGGTCAGGCGAGCATGGGGGCCATTCAGTTCCTTCATCCTCCAAGGACTGGCTACCCACTCTCTCCACATGAGGCCGGGCATTGTTGTGCACCAGGAGGAACCCTGGACCCACTGCACCAGTGAAGGGTTTGACAATGGGTCCAAGGATTTCATCCCGATACCTAATGGGGTGCCATTGTCTAGCCTGTAGAGGTCTGTGCGTCCCTCCATGCATATGCCTCCCCAGACCATCACTGACCCACCACCAAACCGCTCATGCTGAACGATGTTACAGGCAGCATAACATTCTCCGTGGCTTCTCCAGACCCTTTTATGTCTGTCCCATGTAAATCTGCTGTGTGAAAAACACAGGGTGTCAATGGTGGACCTGCCAATTCTGGTGTTCAACTTCAATGGCAAAGACAGTGAGCACACTAGAGGACATTGGTCCCTCAGGTCACCCTCATGAAGTCTGTTTCTGATTGTTTGGTCAGGGACGCTCACACCAGTGGCCTGCTGGAGGTCATTTTGTAGGGCACTGGCAGTGGTCATCCTGTTCTTCCTTGCACAAATGAGCAGATACCGGTCCTGCTCATGTGTTAAGGACCTTCTACAGCCCTGTCCAGCTCTCCTAGAGTAACTGTCTGTCTCTTGGAATCTCCTCCATGCTCTTGAGACTGTGCTGGGAGACACAGCAAACCTTCTGGCAATGGCACGTATTGATATGCCATCCTGGGGGAGTTGGACTGCCTGTGCAGCCTCTAAAGGGCCCAAGTATCATCTCATGCTACCAGTAGTGACACTGGCTCTAGCCAAATGCAAAGTGAAAAACAGTCAGAAAAGATGAGTAGGGAAAAAAATCTCAGTGGCCTCCACCTGTAAAACCATTCCTGTTTTGGAGGTTGTCTCATTGTTGCCCATCTAGTGCACCTGTTTTCATTAACACCAAAGCAGCTGGAACTGATTAACAATCCCCTCTGCTACTGAACTGACCAGATCAATATCCCAAGAGTTTCATTGACTTTATGCTATACTCTGATTAAAAATTGTTCCTTTAATTGATTTATTTGTGAGTTCTACATATGCTTCTCTGATACAGTTCACACTTTTTGATTTTCTGCATTATTATTCTAAATTAATGATTTCTGTTTCTCCACACCCCACTGTAATGCAGTATAGAAAATATGGAGCAATATATATATATATAAAAACAACAGCCAATAAATAAATAAAACATTTCATCTTTTTAGTCCTAAGTATTGGTAGCTCAATTAGATTTAGTTTTTAGGCATTTTTCTCTTTTTCTTCATCTGGTGATCTTGCCAGTAACACACTTCTTGTACTAGGGTAACAACATTCACTGACTCTATCGAAGAACAGCATTGTTGCCCTAGTCTGTTTGCTCCTTGCTTCTGGACTACAGAATAGCACCCCTTCTTCTCATCATAACAGAAGGTGGAGGTGCAGGGGCACGTCTACTGTGATTTTTTCAGGGGGTGGCATCGCCCATCCCCTTGCCACCCGTGCAACATTCCAAACCTTGTTCGCCGCTGACTTCATGCTGGACCTGACAGCAGGCTGAGTGGAGCTGTCAATCATCCCTGGTGCAACCTTGAGACCCTGCCCTCCTTCCTCACACTGTCCCTGCCTCCCACTTGGATTGGGCATGACCGTGGCTTTTACCTTCCCCTCTTCCGCAGCCACATCCTTCTTTCTAACCTGTGGTCGTGGCCTAACTTTTTCCTATTACCATCAAGGAAAAGGAGGAAGGAGGAGGAAGCTGGAGGAGAGGCCCTCCATCCCTGCACACCTGGACTCTGTAACAAGTTCAGGCACTTCTTCACTAAGTGCCTAGGACTCAGGTAAGCTCAACGCCCAGAGTGGCTCTACTTTTCTACAGCATCCCAATGACACCACCCAGCCGACAACTGTCCTCTGGAGACGTGCACGTGTGGGCACTGGGGTTGTATGAGGTGACTGTGTGTATGGGGTGAGTGTGTGGTCTGGGGTGTGAGGTGAGTGCAGACACTGAGGGTGTCTCTCTCGCACCCATCTCTCTCTCACCCTTCCACCCTCTCTTTCCCACATCTTCCCCCCTCCTCTACCTTCTCCCATTTCTCTCCGTTTCCATGTCCCCATCTCTCTATCTTCCTATCTCTTCTCCTAGCGGGAGGCACTGTGGCAGGCTAGCGGGGGGAAGGGGTGGCTGGGGGGAGCACTAAGGGTAGACTAGCGGAGGGGATACTTCCTCACAGTCCACCAAAAACCTTGCATAGCCCCCAGAGACCCCACATGGCCACCAGAAACCCCACATAACCACCATTGACCCCACATAGCCACCAGAGCCCCCTGAACAGCCACTTGAGAAGGAAGGGGTGGGACAAATTTAGATGGGGAGGTGCCCAATTTTAGTCTTAATTAGGGCAGAACAAAAGCAAAATATACCACGTGGAGGTGTTATGGAGTCCCTAGAAGAGAACTCGGCTGGGCTGATAACACTACTGGGGATTTCAGTGCAACTGAGGCAGAGTGAAAAGGAACTTCTAAGCCTATTGGATTTCTGCCAGAAACAGCAACAATTTTTTCCAGTTATTGAACAGTAATAACAAATCATTTCAATGGTATATGTAACACACCATAAGGGAGCGAATGAACAAAATAAAAACTTAAAAAAGAAAACTGGACTGCTAAGCTGTGATATATTGCAGCGTCACATTTTTCGCTAATTGGATAGCGTAGCTTTGTCCGGATGTCCTGTTTTTACTGTATGTTGTCATGTTTTATGCATGTCAGTGCTTGTTGTCCCTTGTAGTACTGCTTCACTAGTGTTATTGTAAGACTATTGGTGTTGAGAAGTAGTGAAGTGAAGTTTTGATACCAAGCAAACAACTTGTTGCTGCTTGTTCATTGAATTATTACAATAAAATTGAATTTCTTAAACTATAAGCTAATGTCTAATTAGTGCCCATTTGTTACCAAGAGTAACCCCTTTTCCCCTGTGACTGCCACAGGGGCACCTTCATTTTTATACAGTCCCAAGGCAAGACAAAGTAAAAAAACCCTGTTCCCTATCATGCCAATTCACACCACAGTGCTGTGGTGTGTTCTGAAAAAAGGATGGCATGCAAATAATCCACTGCGCCGCACTGCACTGCACTGCATCCAATAACATTTTGTGATATTTCAATAAAGTTTGCATTTAACAAATAGTAAACTGTACCATGCAATGGGACTGGCACATTGGTGCTGTTCCTCCGAACATAACACTGGAGGCTGCACGTTCAGAGTGGTTGCTGGTGTGAAAAAGCCCTAAATGTCTCTTGGGAACAGCATGACTTCTTCCTATTGATCCAGGTATATAGGTACAAGGATCTCACCTCTGGAGTGCTCTAGTGAGGGCAGAAAGGCAGAGGGTGGTTCAGTACTTTGGTATCTACTCCAAATTCAAACATTTATTATGAGTGGACTGATCCTCCTCTGTTTTTTTCTAAATGTCTACAGTATATGTTGTATTTTTAACTTACATCTTTGTTTCAGCCACATTTTCCGGAAATGCTTTTCTTAAGAATATGTGGTAAAGTCTTCCAAAGCTATGGGATGAAAATTCAGAATATTGGTTGACCCAAATTGGAAGAAACACTAAGAAAAAAAATGATGGAGACAGGAATAAGATAAATAGGAAATGAACACATTTTTGTGGCTGGACACAAACACACGATGCAAGCAAATTCTGCTGTCAAATGGCTCTGTGTGCCAAAACCAACCTATTTTTCTCCATGTGTTTCAATGAATCAAGTAACCCACCAACCAAATACTGTGGGAAGATCACTATCATTATATCTGAAGCTTAGTGATCTGGACTACGCCTAAAATATTGCATGTTTGACAAGATTGTCAGCCTGCTTTAACCACTTATATGAATTATTGAGAATTTCATTGCATTTTTCTCATTTTCATTGTCAGCAAAACAAAAATGCAGAAACAGGAGCAATGTTTCTTTTAGATTAGTGAAAGAAAAAGAATGCATTTGTTAAAATGGACCTCTCAGTAACTTTGCAAATCTGCATGCATAAATCCCAATGATGTCACAATATACAGCAACAGTGTCATTTTTTCACAAAAAGCTATTTTTGATATGAAGTTAGGCCCCATTCACACTATGATGAGCGGCATCAATTGTCACTCATATGCGTGCTTCTTTGCCCATTGTTCTGCTACATGCATAGAGCAACCCACTCATTTCAGTGGGCAGACCTTCATGCAACAAACACAGCAAAGTATCTCATGTACATTTTTTAGCATCAAGCATCACATGCTTTTTAGCCACACATTTTGCTGCATTTGAGGTGCCATTAACAATGAGTGGCACAGCAAGCCCCGCATGTTTTTTTGTGCACCCTGTGAACACGTAATTTTTCACACATGCAAGCAACCTTCATAACTTTGCTTAGGATAAGATAATGTAATTTGTGACGGAACCATGCTTCCGTCAGTATACCGCTTCCTCCAGTCTAAACATAGATATCAGATATTATAATCGCATATTGCAACCAAGAACTAGACAGGACTAGCTCAGCTGCAAAACTGGAACTGTTTGTTTGAAAACGCACACAGAATATATAGCACACAGGTCAGATCAGCCTGATTACATTATCGTTTGCAAAGGAAAGTGTATACAGAAATTGTCAGAGAATAATCTGGCAGCACAAGAATTCTCCGCTGGCAAGTAGGAATGCGCCAATGCGCATGCGCAGAAGATCCAAAATGAACGGAAAGATCCGAACGCAAGTGCACGCGCGCGCACCTCCGTTCGTACGCAATGAGTGACAGATGTTGGCCCCCAATGCCCTATGTAAACCCATGCAGAAGAGCCATTCGTTGCTGGATTATCTTCAGCTTCCTGCTGTGTCTTGTGTTCCTGTTCCTGACTAATCTGATCCTTGGTTACCGACCCGGCTTGCCCTGACCATCCTGATCCTGATTCCTGGCTTTGACCTTTGGCTCGTCTCTCTACTCTGCATTCCGTTTCCTGATCTGTTTGACCCTCAGCCTGGCTTTGACTTTGCTTCTGGCTACTCCTGAAATAGACTTTAGACTCTGCTTGATATTCCGTGTATGACCTCTGGCTTGACCCTGATCCTGATTCTGGTTTCCTCTGCTCCTGCCACGTGTGTTCCAATGTTTCCAGGGGACTCCAGCCCAGCAGCACGTCCTGGTTCCAGTAGAGCCATCCTGGGAGACCACGCACCTGGCCTGCACCACCGGTGACCCCCTGCCTCTCTGGGCATAGTGCTCCCTCTTCCACCTCCACCTCCAGGGGGTGCTCTGCACCTGGCTGCAAGGGAAGCCCTCTCTGAACCTGGGCCTCCAACCAGGTAACTGACAGAAATATAATTAACATAATTAAGAAACAACCAACATATACTATAAACATTACATTAATTAAACAACTAGCCACCTGGACACTCAGAGGTCTCATTCCAGGTCAGACTTGTCGGAAATGAGCTCACAATGGGTGAAAGACAGGCGGCTTGAATTGATGACATTACCATCTGCTATGAGTTTCCCAGTGTTGAGTAGTCATGGCTGGTAATGTGCCATCTAGACCTTTAACATGGATTCTGGACCTAGACTCCCAGAGTCTGTGTGTTCTGGGGAGACACAAACCTGAAACAAGACCACCTCCAAAAGAGTAATGTTCCCTTAAAAGCCAGGGCCCATAGTCAGTAAGCAAGAGGCTAACCTGCAGTCCCCTCCAAAAGCCTCTGTCCCGGGTGAGTCTGTCACATAATTGTAGCGCCCTCTACTATAGGTAGGTTCTTAGTGTGAGGTTTTGTATAGGTAAGGTCAATTTAGTTAGGCCTGATTTAAATGCAGGCCTGATTGTTCTGATTCTGGGCAGGGGAGTGGCCCAGGGAGAGCTGGAGACTGCAGCAAGAAACACCCCTTGGTTACTCCTCCCCTTTTCTTCAATTTTCTGGAAAAGGGGATGGGAAGAAGAGGTGAGGCTTTCTGAGGTATGTTAAGGAGCCCTGACCAATCTCCAACCTGGATTGGCAGGGGGCAGGCTTCCTTAAATACTGTGGTCTGGCCAGTGGGGGGAGGAGAGTTTGGGTGAAAGTTGGAGAATGAAGGAGTAGTGTTGAGGCTGCCACTGGGCCTTTATGGAGTCCCCGGTCTGGGGGGGTGACCTTGGCCCAGAGCTCGGGTGCATCCAGGAGGAGTGAGATCCTGGCGGAGAGGCATAAGGTGGAGCAGGAGAGGACAGAGGGAGTAGAGTACTACCAGCAGGGTCTCCAGGAGGAGCTCATTGGGTGTCGGTGAGTGACACAGCCCAGGGGTGTGGAGATGCTCTCTGCAGCAGATTGAGAGAAAGACAGTCTGGAAGAGGTGCAGGAAGAGGCTGGAACTTTGGTGTCATTGGGCCGTGTGCAGGTGCTTGCAGTCAGGAGGACTGTGGAGACCTGGAAGATGGGCTGGGAGCAGTAGTCCATCAGGCCAAATAGCACATTTACAAACTTTCTCTACACTATAGAGGCCCGCGGTTCCTGTGTGCAAAAGGCGGTTACTAGGCCCTGGTCAAAACCAGATCAGGCCTCACCATGCGCTACTAGGCTGGAAGCAAGTGTTGTGCAGGAGAGAGGAACAAGGAGAAGCAAGTGTTGTGCAGGAGAGAGGAACAAGGAAAAGCAAGTGTTGTGAAGAAGGAGAGTATATATACTGAGTGTATATAGAGGTCCCATGTAAAGAACTATTAATCTCTGGGCATCCCATAATCACCCTACCCCATCCAAGTTCAAATCCCCTAATAAAAAAACAAAGAGACAGCCTGTTTTCTGACTCTGGGTGCAAGAGGAGTATGATTGAGAGCAGTGAGCCACTACTTCCAGCCACCCCCAAGGGGGACATTGGGTACATAATTTATCTGCTGCAGGCAAGAGGAAGGGTTTTTTTTTTTCCATAAAGTTTATTGAGAGTTCAATGGAAAGGTTACAACACAATGAAATAGTATACTTCATCCAGCATGGATTAGACAGACAATTTGATAGATTACAGAGTTGTAAAATGATACAATGAGATTTATTTAAGAAATCATATTAAAATTAGTGGTTCACGAGTTATTATCTGGGTGTTGTGGAGTAGAGGCGTCAGTGGTCGTGGTTGTTGCATGGTCATAATAGAGTTGTCGTTGTGTATGTTGTCTGGTCTTGTTGTTGGGGATAGTTATTTTACGAAAGGGTGAAGTATTGTTGTGGGAATAGATGAGGTTGGCTTGTCCAGGTATGTGCAAACCTGGAGGGGAGAGGGAAGGTGAAGGGGAAGAAAGGGTTAGAGGTGGAGGGGGGGGGGATGGGTGGGAGGCGTATGCCGGGAGGCAGGGGGGGGCTCCCATCGCTCGGGTGTGAGGGGGGGTGTGTAGTATTTTGTTTGACATGTTAGGTTCACTTTTCCTATAGCGCTCTTCTTTTTAAGAGGCCTATGTTCTTGTAGCTTTTGGCTGGGGAGTGAAGGGAAGGGTAATTCTTCTGGATAGACGAATAATGTGAGATGTATTATCTGACGAGTGTAATGTTCTTCAGTATTGTTCAAGTGGAGTTCATTAGAGTGTTGTATTTATCGGTTGTGCAGAAATGGGACCAGCTAGCCCATGTGCGTGAGAATTTATGTGGGCAATCTCGGGCTACAGCTATTATTTCTTCCATTTCGGCGTTTTTTTTAATTCGCTTAAGCCAGTCCTTGATGGACGGAATACGGTTCGAGCCCCAGTAAAGAGGGATACACATCTTAGCTGAATTTATCATGTGGGGAAGTAGAGTTTTGCGGTAGTGATGTGCAGGAATGTCAGAATGATGTAGTAGGAATTGTGCTGGTGAATGCTCTAACGTGTAGGTGGATATTTGTGAAATGAGTTCTCTAACTTGATTCCAGAATGGCTGGATAAGGGGGCAGGACCACCATATGTGTGCTAGAGTGCCTGTCTCGCCGGAACATCTCCAGCATCTATTTGAAAGAGCTGGGTTAAATTTATGGAGCAATGCTGGAGTTCTGTACCAGCGAGACAGCACCTTGTAGCTGTTTTCTTGTGTGGAAACATTCAAAGAGGATTTATGCGATAGAGTGGCTATGCGCTCCCATTGTTTTTCTGTGATGGAAATATTCAGTTCTCTTTCCCAGTTTTTGCACATTAACGTAGATTTCATCGTATAGTTAGAGGATAGGATATTGTAAGTGGAAGATATCACATGTTGTTGAGGAGCAGGCTGTGTACAGAGTTGTTCAAATGGGGTCATAGGGCGAGATACGTTGAGATTTTTGTTAATGGTTTTTAGGAAATGACGCATTTGAAAGTATGTCCAAAGAGGGCATGTTAATGTGGTGTGTTTCGTCGGCAAAGATGTTCTGTCAAGGAAATTGTTGTTATGGAAGAACTGGTAAGCTAAAACTGTCATGTGACCAAATATTTTTTAGAAAGTTGGGTGACATGCCTGGTGGGAAAGCGGGGTTTAATTTTAGAGAAGTAAGTGGCCCTGTATTAGATGAGATTTGTAGTGTTGTGCAGGCATTTCTAAAGCATTGCAGCGTAGTACTGATAAGTGGATGGTTTTTAAGTGATGTGGGAATGTCGGAGGATAGTGTCCAAGGTAAGGATTGTGTAGGTATGGAAGAGAATGAATCTTCTATCGAGATCCAGTCTTTATGCGGTTTATGAATCGACCAATCGATTATTCTGGATAGATGGCATGCCCAATAGTATTTTTTAAGGTCTGGGAGGCCTATACCGCCTTTGGATTTGGGTCTTGTCAATTGTTTGAAGGAGAGTCTGGCTTTCTTCTGGCCCCATAAGAATGTGGTGCAAATTCTATTGAATGTTGCAAAGAAAGATGGCGGGATTTTGATGGGGGTCGTTTGGAAAATGTAGAGTAGGCGTGGTAATATGTTCATTTTAATAATCGCAGCTCTCCCAAACCATGAGAAGTGGGCTTTGTTCCATTTTTCTAAGTCACTGGCGATCGTTTTAAGGATGGGTAGGTGATTTTTGGAGAAGAGGTCAGAAAGTTTTGGGGTCAGGTTGATCCCTAGGTATCTGATTTGCTCTTGTGTCCATTGAAAGGGGAAGTTTCGCTCACACTGCGTGACTGTTTCTGGGGGTAGTGAGATGTTTAGTGCTTGGGATTTGCTAAAGTTGATTTTAAAGTTGGACAAATAATAAAAGTGGTCTAAGTCTCTCAGAAGGTTTGGGAGTGATATATGTGGTTCTCGCAGGAAGAGTAGGATGTCGTCCGCAAAGGCCGCAATTTTGTATGTGTGGTTGCCTACCAAGACTCCTTTAATGTCATTATTGTTTTGGATACATCTCAAGAAAGGTTCAAGCGTTAATATAAAGAGGATTGGGGAGAGAGGGCAACCTTGTCTCGTCCCGTTTGTTATGGAGAAGGCGTTCGACAGGCATCCGTTGGCTCTAACCCTAGCAGATGGGGTTGTATATAGGGCCATGATGGCGCTGAACATCCAGTTCTGGACTCCAAGAACTTTTAAAACCGTCCCCAGATAATCCCAGGATAGCCTGTCGAACGCCTTCTCCGCGTCCAGGGAAAGGAAGAATCCTTTTTGGTCGTGTGATTGGAGCCAATGTTGAATATTTAGGGCTTTGGTTGTATTGTCCCTCGCTTCTCTGCCAGGAACAAAACCCACTTGATGATTTCCAATAAGGGATGGGAGGATAGGTAGTAATCTATTAGCTAGTATTTTGGCGTAAAGCTTGACATCTACATTGAGAAGGGAAATAGGTCTATAATTTGTCACTAAGGAGGCGTCTTTTCCTTCTTTTGGGATTACTGTTATGTGGGCTTCAAGTAGTCTGTGGAGTTGGGTCGTGGAGGATGGGATAAAATTAAGGGTTTTGAGAAGGTGGGGCTGTAGTGTTTCTGCGAATGTTTTAAAATATGCGTTTGTGAGGCCATCTGGGCCAGGGCTTTTGCCGTTTTTGAGTTGCTTGATGGCGGTTAGGAGTTCTTCAGTGGATATGGGACTTTCTAATTTTTGACTGTCTTCTGTGGTGATGCGTTTGGGGCAATGTGTTTCAAGGAAATTTTTAATCATATTTGATCGAGTCTGTGGATCTGTGTTGTCTGTGCGGTCATTGGAGAGGTTGTAGAGGCTTGAGTAATATTTTTCAAATTGTGCTGCTATGTCTATTGAACTGGATAGGGTTTTGCCTTGGGGATCCTTTATTGTGTGTATGGTCGCGTTTGCTTTTCTGGTGTGAAGTGCTCTGGCTAAATATCTTCCACATTTGTTGCCAAATTCATAAAAGAGTTTTTGCTGAAGGGTAAATTGGCGTCTAGTTTTGCGGAATAATTCCTCTTTTAATGATTGTCTATGTGCTGTGAGTGTAGAGAATGTTTGTGCGTCTTGGGATTTTTTGTGTGTCTGTTCCAGTCTTTTAATTTTGTCTATCAGGTCTGATATTGTTTTTTGGTGGGCTTTCTGTTTGGCTGCTTTTAGTGCTATAAATTTACCTCTGATGACGCATTTATGCGCTTCCCATTGTATGAGCGGGGAGGTGTCTGGGGTATTATTTCTAGTGAAGTAGTCTTGGATAGTTTCCTTAATTTCTTGGATGTCTTTTTCTGATGTTAGGAGAGTAGAGTCTAACCTCCAAATTTTGGTGTACGGGGTTTTGTCTGGGAAGGTGAGAGTCATGGTAATGGGGTGGTGATCCGAAAGAAACATCGGTTCTATTGTAGTTGTAGTTAAAAATGGTATGTCAACCTCCAATCTGAGATGAGAGGATTGTAGTCTTTTTCTGTAGGTTCTTTAATTCCTTTGATAGGTTCTGATGAAGTGATCTTTATTATGGGGTCTGTGGAGGGGCGAGTATGTTACCCTTCGCGTATTTACGCAGTAGTCTCCATTTAAATATCGTGATTTTCGTCGGTTTGTCTTTCGGGTGGTTTTTTGTTATAGTCTGGACTATCTGTTTTAATTTTCTGACCTTGTCTGTGTGTTTTTTAGGGTTCTGCGTGTTTGTAAGAGATGTGAGTGTCGTGTATCTGTTAGTAATTTTCTCCTTAATAAGGCGTTTTGATCTGCGGTTAAATGGGAAGTCGTTTTTGAGAAAATACTTAAACCGTTGTTTACACCT
>BLSH010401103.1:79042-100214 GCA_018402905.1 Glandirana rugosa | reverse complement strand
GATGCTGAGCTGTATACTGTGTGCTGTGATGCTGAGCTGTATACTGTGTCCTGTGATGCTGAGCTGTATACCCCTGACACAATATGTGGAATACAGGGGACGGAGTGGGTGGATTCTATAAGGGGAGGGGCTTATTAAAAGTAGGAGGGGTCACAGGGAAGGGCGGGGCCTGGCGCCCCCCCCATCCAAAAACTTCACCAGCCGCCACTGGCTATAAGCTGTCTATACATTTTAGACAGTGCTATTTATCTGCTCTCTGAGAAAATTCTCAGCTCTATGAGCATATACAGTGAGGGAAAAAGTATTTGATCCCCTGCTAGTTTTGTACATTTGCCCACTGACAAAGAAATGATCAGTCTATAATTTTAATAGGAGGTTTATTTTAACAGTGAGAGTCAGAATAACAACAAAGATATAATCAAAAAAAGTCATAAATTGATTTGCATTTTAATGATTGAAATAAGTATTTGGTCCCCTATAAATGAACATGATTTCTGGCTCCCAGGTGTCTTCTATTTAGGTAATGAGCTAAGATTAAGAACACTCTCTTAATGGGAGTGCTCCTAATCTCAGCTTGTAGCCTGTATAAAAGACACCTGTCCACAGAAGCAATCAGTCAATCAGATTCCAATCTCTCCACCATGGCCAAGACCAAAGAACTGTCCAAGAATGTCAGGGACAAGATTGTAGACCTACACAAGGCTGGAATGGGCTACAAGACCATCACTAAGCAGCTTGGTGAGAGGGTGACAATAGTTGGTGCGATTATTCACAAATGGAAAACACACAAAATAACTGTCAATCTCCCTCGGTCTGAGGCTCCATGCACAATCTCATCTCGTGGAATTTCAATGATCATGAGAATGGTGAGCAATCAGCCCAGGGAGAATCTTGTCAATGATCTCAAGGAATCTGAGGCCATAGTCACCAAGAAAACAATTGGTATCACACTCCCCCGTAAAGGACTGAAATCCTGCAGCACCCTCAATGTCCCCCTGCTCAAGAAAGCACATGTACAGGCCTGTCTGAAGTTTGCTAATGAACATCTGAATGATTCAGAGGAGAACTGGGTGAAAGTGTTGCAGTCAGATGAAACCAAAATCAAGCTCTTTGGCATCAACTCAACTCGCCGTGTTTGGAGGAGGAGAAATGCTACCTATGACCCCAAGTACACCATACCCACCATCAAACATGGAGGTGGAAACATTATGCTTTGGGGGTGTTTTTCTGCTAAGGGGACAGGACAACTACACCGCATCAAAGGGACGATGGACGAGGCCATGTACTGTCAAGTCTTGGGTGAGAACATCCTTCTCTCAGCCAGGGCATTGAAAATGGGTCATGGATGCGTATTCCAGAATGACAATGACCCAAAACACAAGGCCAAGGCAACAAAGGAGTGGCTCAAGAAGAAACACATTAAGGTCCTGGAGTGGCTTAGCCAGTCTCCAGAACTTAATCCCATAGAAAATATGTGGAGGGAGCTGAAAGTTCAAGTTGCCAAACATAAGCCTCGAAACCTTAATGTCTTGGAGAGGATCTGCCAAGAGGAGTGGGACAAAATCCCTCCTGAGATGTGTGCAAACCTGGTGGCCAACTACAAGAAACGTCTGACCTCTATGATTGCCAACAAGAGTTTTGCCAAGTACTAAATCATGTTTTGCGAAGGGGTCAAATAGTCATTTCACTCATTAAAATGCAAATCAATTTATAACTTTTTTTAAATATGTTTCTCTGGATTTTTTTTGTAGTTATTCTGTTAACCTACCATTAAAATTATAGACTGATAATTTCTTTGTCAGTGGGCAAACGTACAAAATCAATAGGGGATTAAATACTTTTTTCCCTCACTGTACATGATCATGCCTACAGAGACGGGAGGAGGAGCAGCAGTCAAACACAATTGCAGCTGCTTGCCTTTAATGGTAAAAAAGGAAGAGGATTATTTCCGCGCTAAGCCAATATATCATGAACTGCTGCAACACAAAATGTCTGAATACTAGACAACAATAAACAAACGGATATAAAAATAGTGCGCTGTTCCTTTAAGTCAGATATCAACCAGTGATATGCCAATTGTGAGAAAATAAAGTGCAAGTGCTAACGACACTGAATGATGTGCAGTGCAATATAACATAGAATAATAAAATAAAATAAAAATGCAATATTTATAAAAACTAGTCCACTGTCATGTGCCGATGAATAAAGTGCTCAGTGCTCCTAATTCAATGCTACTTTTCAAAGGTGCTCCAGTGCTGCCAAAATTTTCTCCTTAATGTGAAAAAGATGGCCTCTTAACGAAAAGCATGGATCTCGATTACAGAGATCAAAACCACCCCATACTGCTTGCATTTCACAGCCATATTTTAATGTGTATTCCCTTATTTTTAATAAATATACCTACACTTTTAAGCTATGTGGCTTCTTCTTGTTTGTATTTCATATATGACTGCCTGGCGAGCGGCTCTCACTTAAAGAACAGTTGAGGTCCCTATGAGATTGAAGCTTCCATTGTGGAGATTGTGTGGACTGGTTTTTATCTCTTTAATCAAGATATGTGCTTTCTGGTAAGAGGCCATCTTTTTCACATTAAGGAGCATGTTTTGGCAGCACTGAAGCATCTTTGAAAAGTGGCATTGGATTAGGAGCACTGAGCACTTTATTCATCGGCACATGACAGTGGACTTTTTTATTATAAATATTGCATTTTTATTTTGTTTTGTTTTTTATTCTATGTTATATTGCACTGCACATCATTCAGTATATTAGGACTTTAAGTTTATTTTCTCATAATTGGCATATCATTGCTTGATATCTGACTTAAAGGAACAGCGTACCATTTTTTGTAAGAAAATCAAATTAAACCGCGCTCGTAAATAAAGGCCCGTACACACGGTCCAATTGTTGCCCAACAACGGTCGTCCTGTAACAGCCTGTTGGCCAATAATCCGACCTTTAGTACGCATGATTTGACAGACGATTTCCAATTGTTGTCCAACAGAAGTTGGCTGACAGGACTAGAAAACTTTTGTTGGCCAACAAGGCGTTGGCCGATTGTTGGGTCCTGTGTACAGAAGTTGGCCAACAAAAAGTTGGAAGTGCAAACACGCATGCTCGAAATCCAGGTAGTGTTTGGTCGGGTAAACCTGGGTTCGTAATTCACATATCACATTCACCTGAACTTCCTTGTTATACGCTCGTAACACGTCACTACGTTCGGCTTTGTTGGCCGATTACTTGACTACCATCAGTACGTTAGACGCAACCACCAACAGCCAATTTGGCCAACAATCTGCATGTGTGTACGAGGCTTAAAGTGCAATAGTGCATACAATATCAATAAGAGTTCTACTGTATTACCCCTGATGATGTCAGCACGGCTGACAAAACGGCGTTGGGTAGCGTGACCATGGTGCGTCACTTCTGCTCGTTGGAAGGCAGGAGGAGCGCACCGGTGTCCCCTGGTTCCTAGTTGTTTTTATTGGCTGATGTTTGCCGATTTTTTTCAAAAAAGTACCCAGCGATTTTCACTATGGGAACCTCCCATTCTTTTTTTATACATCTGGAACCTGGAGCCTTCATTTGAACCTGTGAAGATCGGTCCTTGCTGCTTATACCATCTTACCTATGCGCATATAATCTCTGTAACAGGGATCCCGGATGTCTGGTGAGTAGGGCGTGTGCCCCTTTTTGGTTGAGGATTCTTTGTCACCCTTTACTTCTGGATGTTTCATCGCTTGCACGGACATTAATAGATGTAATGCACTTCTCTATGGACTATATTTAATATCGCACTCTATTACTCATAATGGAATTTTGATGTGTTCATTAATTAGCACCTTATTAGCATTATCTATACAGCTTCATATTGCACTGGCATTGTGATTTGATTTGTTGAATATTGTATGCACTATTGCACTTTATTTATGAGCGCGGTTTAATTTGATTTTCTTACATTTTCACATGGACTAAACAGTCTATACAAACAGCAGCTGACACATAGTTTTGGTTTGCGCAGGTTCATTTTAGTTTCCTTTGTACCATTTTTTGTACCCTTAATGGCACACAATAACCATCTAACATGACTTGACATGACTTGAGCACCATATACCAAAAAAATGTGGTATATGGTGCTCAAGCAGTATTTCTTTAAAACAATATTTTATTTCTAGTAAAATGTAAACTACAAAAAGTCCCCCATGTCTCCTTCAACCCGTTAAACGTTGACAATGTGATCTATATGGTAGTCCTACTAACATGGTAACAAACGTTAGCAGCAGCTCTGTAATTTGTCAATGGCTCAGTTAGCAAGTTGTTTAAACCTAATCCCCACTATATGTTACCTATCAACAGCCAACCCTCTAGAGCAGCGTCTCCCAATTATGCTTCTGTTGTATCACTCTGGCTTACAATGCACACCACAAGTAGCCTTTTTAATACACATTACCCAGGCATGAACAATTTCAAGTATTCTAGATATTCCTGTAGTGCACAAGTATAGGTGAAGAGGAAAAACTCATATCACTGCTTTCAGAGATTGACTTTGTAGATAAACATTTCATTTCAAACTAGCTGCATTTTCTTCTAAGGGATTGGGAAAATGGTGTCAGCTATGGTAAGTGAGGCACCAAAAATTGCCTCTATTGTTGCTTCATCCTACCAAAATGTCAAGTATCCTCTCTCTTTATTATTCAAATAATCATGAAAAGTCATAAATCAATCAGACTATTCTGATTGCTGGTTATTATGGATTCTAGCCCATGGTGATTTGGGCTTAGATTGCTATAACATATCCATAGCAGCTAATATTGCAGGCATAGGCTACCCATGGCTTTGCAGCTGTTTTGGAACCAGAAATCTCGGTTTAGCCATATAAAGCTGCACAGCAGCTGAAGAACCACAGGCTGCTAAACTAAGCAATAAGGACCAGTGGAGTGACCGTGGGGCTCCAGCTTTCATGTTCAGTACTTTCTTGCACTGCATCCTTAGAAAATCACATTCTTGAACTTTTGTTTTTTGTTTTTTTGTTTTATTTTTAGGGCTAAACCATTTACTCTATATGATTTTGGTTTTGATAAAGTAAACCTTACACAAACCTGGCAATTCAAATGGAGTATATGCTGGAAAATGCATAAGCAGAGGTTATTGTCTATAAAAATGTAATGACAAAAAGATCAGTAGATCTAGAGATATAAGCAGCTGGACTCATAGATAAATGAGGACTTTTCCAGCAAAGATTGTCCTTGGCCCCACTGTTTCGCTCCAAGACTACATATAGGAAGTTGGCCTTATCATGTCTTCACTTGGTTTAAAATAAAATAAAGATCTCAAAAAACTGTAAATTTACATTAACTCCCTGGTACCTTCACAGTGCTTTAGTTCACCTTTGTAGCATCAGTGGAGGACAGAAATTCAAAAACATTAGCCTGCCCTGGTAGATTATACCTTACTATTGGTCCATAAGTGATGGCAATTAATCAACAGAAAGCACAAGAGGCAATAAGAAGGTCAACAAACATGGAAGCAGGTAACTAATTTCGTAGCAGGGCACTTAGCTGCTCTACAGGATATCAAAACTGACATGTAGGTGCCTGAAATCTCGTGTAAGGGTCACCACAAAGTTCTGGAGGCTTACGGGTTCACTTAAAAAAACAGCATTATGCAATTGCTTTACTTTTACAATGCTTTACACATTAAATTACTCGTTCACACCTTTTTTTGTTTAACAAAGTTATTTTCATTCACCTTCTAGCCCTCCTTGTACTTGACTGACGATTAACGCTATCTCTAGCGGGAGCATTTTAATTTAGGTTAATTTACTGCCCTTGAAACACAAGTGAAAGAAAGTCTCTCCAAAGTCCATGAATGAGTCCTATCTTAGATAGTTGTCACTGAACAGGTGCTCCCAGGGGAAGATTTTCCCTTATTCCCCATTTCGATCACAACTGCAAAATGTTGGAATTCCCATCCCTTTTTTTCCTGGTGAAAGGGGTGAAGGGATAGAGAAAGCATTAAAAACTCTAAAGAATCTGAATGAATCCACTGCACACTGCTTTAAACAATTACTTGCTCCTAGGAATTTTGTGCATTAAAACAGGAGTTGATTCTCACGTATTGTAATACATGTTGAAGCTGGTTAACTGCATCAATGTTATCCCTTGCTGGCTTTGGTGGCCATCCTATAGAATGCCAATATGGGGCAGACAGACCCAGTCAGTGGAGAGACACTTTAAAACCAGCATTCAAAGTCTGACTGAGGTTCTAACCCCCTCACACTAAGGGCCATTTCACACTAGCGGAGCCCGTTTTGACAGGCTCCGTTGCTCAGCGGGGATCCATCTGTTGATCCCCGCTGAGCCGGCGGATAACAGGACAGTCTCTGCACTCTGTGCAGAAACTATCCTGTCACAGCTCCATTCTCCTCTATGGAGAATCAGATGAACACGGACCATCTGTCCGTGTTCATCCGATCCGCCAGGTGGATGGAAAATAGGGTTTCCATCTGTCTGCTTTTGGCGGATCGGGTGTCAGCGGACATGTCACCGATGACATCCGTTGCTCCATATAGAGCAATGGAGCATCCGTTCGGGTCCGCCTGAAAAACTGACAGGCGGACCCGAGCGATCCACCTGTGTGAAAGGGGCCTAAATCCAAAATAAAGAAAAATATACTGGTTTCAGCTAAATTTACCTCCCCAATACTGCTAAGCAAGTATTTAGGGCTGAAAGCTCATTTACAGTCAACGACCGCTTTATAAAGTACACTTATATAGTACTATATACAATATATAGCAATACTCATGTAGCATCCCTCCTGGAGTAGGATAATAGGTAAATTTAGTTTTGGCTCCTTCTATAATCAAGGGAGCAGTGATCGTTGTCCTGGTCTGTTCAGGGTTTCACAGGCTGGGAGTTTCATTGCTTCCCCCTGACTCTGGAGGGAGAGTCAGATAATCAGCCTGCATATTTATCATGCTCAGCCAATCCCTGCAGAGGAGTGTCCAGAAGGAGGATGGAGGGGGGATAAATAGTCTGAAGCACAGGAGAGCTGGGTTCCTTCTCCCCAGGTGGGTTCCAGAGCTTCAGGGTCTGCTGCTCTCAGGCAGCCCATGGACTGTGTAGTTGTTCAAGAGGCCTCGGCGGTGTCAGAGCTAAGAGCCTGGATGGATCTTCCTAGAAGCTGATTTCAGGACCTCACCACAAGAGATCTGGTCTTGAGGAGGACTGTCCCACTCAATGGACCATGTCAGGAGGAAGCTGAATGGTGGCAGCTGTCCTGAGGACTTGTAAGCAAAGACCCTAAATTGATCCCTGTGACTGTGCAGTGTTCTGGAAAGTGCATTAGATACTAGTAGTTGTGTATAGGGGCAAGGTAACCAGATGCCAAATAAAGTTGTCTCATGGTCTTCAGGTGTGAGGCCTTAGACTGTCCAATATTCATATTGTCCTATAATTGATATGTGCTAATTGTTTTGGAGTATCCCATCCCTAACCCTGCCCCTGTTAAAATGTCTTAAAGCAATAAATCTAAGAAAAACATCCCCTAGACTGTGCTATTGGAGCTGGTGTGAATGGTCTAGTGCTTGCAGGGACGGGCAACCTCTGTACTACTCGGGAAGAACCAGCTATTACCAGTGGCTCCTTCAGGGGTAGCACTACACTCAGGTAAGATATAATGGTCAAATGGTGCTCAATTAGAATTTAGACCTAAAGCCTTAAGTGTGTTCTTTACCATCATCAACCTGTTTTGCATTATTGGTTCTAACTTTGTATGTGTTTAGTAAACTGCAAGTTACATTTACTCTCTGTCTGATTATCTATTCTGTTAAAAAAATGATTTAAACTCAAGGTTAAATTGGCATTATTGTGTGCCAAGAAAGCATTCCCCACACTATTATACTTTCACTTGTTTCATGTGTCTTCAAATGATCCCACTACCTGCATCCACAGCAAAAAATCAACAAGAGTTCATCCTATTTTGATGATACCATGCCCACTGTAGACCCATTTTCTGTCCTTCTTCAAGGTTTGTTTTGTGTCTAGATTTGGTCTTATGTCAGATTGAACAGGTCTAGCCATTCTTCTCCAAATTCTCTCATTAAAAGGATGTCGCTCACTGCTCAGCTAAATCAGAGATGGTAAAACCAATATGTCTGTCACCAATAAAAAGTTGCTAAGGCTTTTTTCATGTTAATGTTTGGCTAAACATCAGCTGTACCTTTTTGCTTATTTTATGTCTTGTGTTAGAGAAAAAGGTAATCTACAAAAAGTGGACATTTAGTGTGTATTAACCATTCTGCTCAATATATAATAATATACTGTACCTACAGTACCTTGTAAAAGAAGTCATACCTTTTGAAATTTTGCACATTTTGTCAAGTTACAACCAAAAACATAAATGTATTTTTTGGGGATTTTATGTGATAGACCAAGACAAAGCAGCACATAATTGTGAAGGGAAAGGAAAATGATAAATGGTTTTCAAAATTTTTTACAAATATATATCTGAAAAATGTGGTGTGCATTTGTATTCATCCCCCTTTACTCTGATACCCCTGACTAAAATCTAGTGGAACCAATTGCCTTCAGAAGTCACCTACTTAGGTGCATAATTTTATCTCAGTATAAATACAGCTGTTCTGTAAAGCCCTCAGAGGTTTGTTAGAGAACCTTGGTGAACAAATAGCATCATGAAGGCCAAGGAACATACCAGACAGGTCAGGGATAAAGTTGTGGAAAAGTTTAAAGCAGGGTTAGATTATACAAAAAATATCCCAAGCTTTGAACATCCCATGGAGCACTGTTCAATCCATCATCCGAAAATGGAAAGCCAAAATCATGCACATGCTTTACTTTAGAAGGCGCATTTTTACATATACATAAGATAAAGAATGACAAATAATTTGTTTTTCATTTATGTTCCTTATATATAAAAAAATGAATTCACAGATAATTAAATTATTTTTGTATTTGCTGTACACAAGTTTTAAGAAATAGCTCTCTTGAGTACAGGTAAAATACATACTGCACTCTGCACAAAACTGGGAAGACTGGATCCTGTGAAAGTACTGAGCAGAGTGTCCATCACAGTGGAGACAGCAGGCTTTTCCCGTAGGGAGTTTGGCTTCCTGCCAGTCTTTAGAATCTTGGAACTCTATATGGGGATTCAGCTGGTGCAACTGTTTCCATGCAAAGCAACGGCAATAAACATAAAATGTAATCCTTCCAGAATTAAATGCACAATTATCAGTAATCCCTGTAACAGTACCTCTCTTACCACGGCAGCAAGAAATGTTAAGAACATGACATGTTTACTTCATAAATATGTTCTGTGCCATTCAAACAGAGATGTAATAAATGCAACATTTCAGACCAACATATCTTTCAGCATTGAACATATTTAAAGCGCAAAAGATCAAAACAGTATAATCGAAATCTACTGTAGAGATCTTTTTGAAATAAACAAAATAATAACTGAAAGGCCTCATGCACACAGGATGGTTTTGGACGTTTTTACAGCTGCCGTTTTTAGCTTCAGACTTTTTTTTGCCTATAGTTAATAAACTCCCCATCATGTTATCCTACGTGTTCATGCACACATAGGCTTATCAACTGTATTTGGCTGGGACGTTTTTGAGCTGTAAAAAAACCCCAAGACTAGTGGGTTCAGAGAAACGTTTTTCAGCTATAAAAACACTCAAACGCTCAAAAATGCACAAAAACACGGCTCACCAACGTTTTTGGACATTTTTGATCCATTGAAAAAACATCCTGTGTGCATGAGGCCTAAGCATACATCTCATCAGGAAGTATAACATTTAGTAGAACTAAAACAAGCAACACAGATATAAAAAAATGTGTAACATAGGTTTACTTTAGGTTTGTTTGAGATGTTACGACAATCTGTTATTAGGTTCAGTGGGGAATGAGTAGTAGGCCTGTACAAGGAGGACATAATTAAGCACTGGGTCTCCCTTAGGAGGAGGGGGTAAAGGCTGTGGTAAAATCAGGTCTGCGTGTGTTCAGTGCTGTAGAAGAGAACTGTATGCAATGAAGATCCCAGTTTGAGGAATGATCCTTGATACAAAGCTGAGATTTCAAGTGTCTGAACACACGACTCTTTGCCGCTATGGGGCAATGGATGTAATGTTATCGATTTGCCTGAACTACAATCAGATGACCCCCAAGATTTGCCTGTCAGTGCAGAAACTGTGGTTCTTTTTCACATTGCCCAGAAAGGAACCCACCAGGGATTCATACCTAAGGCAGGAGGCTGGAGAAGTTTGGAAGGCTCCTGAATTATACTCTGCAGAATCTATGGCTGGGGAAGAATAACTCTCCCCTTGTTGACTCCGGTAGTCTGAATCCAGTGTTTAGCACCTCTACCAGCAAGGTCCCCCCAATACTTGGGCATGGGTTAAGATCTTGTCCCTGCACTGAAAAGATGTTTCAGAATCCAAGGTTGAGGCACCCCTTGGAAAGATGGCTGTCTCGGAGGAGTCTTCCCCTGCTTAGGTCCTCTCTTTATCACTGGAGGCAGAGAGTAAAAACATCAAAAACAAAACCCCTAGACTGATTATTGAAGAAATGTGTGAATGAACCTGTGTGCCTGGCTGTTAGGCAAAGCCTGTGGGGAAGCCCTGGTAGTTCTGTGGCCCCTACAGGAATAGCACTACAATTAGATTACACATACAAAATATGTGATGACATAATATGATGTCACTGTCCATGAAAATTATACTTTTACCTAATACCACATACAGCCCTTGCATTGAAAGACCCCTCTCTCTGCTGCACAATACTTTAAAACTGTTTTTGATTTGTTAAATATCCCCTTTGGCAGTGGCCAGTTCCCCATGCTCCTTTTGGACAATAGCTTGCCTATTTGCCGTGAACATGGCCAGAATTTAGTATCAAGATGCACCACCCATAGTCTTTAGTAGGATTCACTGCTAACTTTGGGTTATGCAAATATCAAGTAAAATTCCTCAAACTCCCAGAGAATTAAACCCAGGCAGATTTGCCCAATCCCTAACGAGAAGCTATTTCAGTATATCATTGAGGTATCTTTATTGCCCCAGATCAGAGATGGACAAATGTACCTTTCTGCTTGGTGCTAATTCAATCAATAGATTTCACCATGACCAACAATGAAAAGCAAATGCCAACACACCATGTTTTCCATAAAGGTTCCTTGGCATTTATTAGTAGATAGAATGTTTCTAAACCTTGATCAAGGCAAAGTAAAATGTATATCAAATGTAGACTCACCATATTTAAATACCAGAACACCAATGAAAAATCATCACCCATAACCTATGACATCATAATGCAACATTTTACTTTCTAAAATATGTCCATATATATTTTGTTTCTTTAAAATATATAAATTGGCTGGCAACACTGTCACGTAGAGACTAGCTGTCTATGCTTGGTTTGATGCAAGTGGATGTGCAGGCAGCAGAGTCTGTCTGAGGATAAAAAGTGGTAAGGGAGAGCCAACAAAAGTGTAGAGCAGGACAGGTAGGTAAGAAAATGTGAAGTGGGCAGGAAATTGAAAAGAAAAAAAAGGGAAAATTAGTAATGGGTGTGAAATGAAGAACCAGGACAGCAAAATACCAAAAAACACTAAAAAAAAAATAAAAAATTAATAAAACATGCAAAATTTTTCATGCAAGTTACCAAAGCTGGTGGTAACATTACCAAAACTAGCAGCAGGAATTTATGAATTAGAAACAGGTAGTTTTAAAGGGCTCTAATGTTTTAATGAATTCCCCTAATTGAGTTTTGTGTGTTTATGCTCAAATGCCCGTTGACGCCTATGTATGTTGGCAAAACCATTGGTCCTTTCAAAAGACATTTTCAGAAACATGTTAATGACATTAAAGTGACCATATCTGAGATGCAGAAGGGTGAAGTTATCAACCAGAGCAAATCTGTAGCGATACATTGTGCAACCATAAGACATTTCAATAACCACTTCAATTGCAGGCACTTCCCCCCCTTTCCGCCCAGACCAATTTTCAGCTTTCAGTGCTGTTGCATTTTGAATGAAAATTGCACGGTCATGCGATGTTGTACCCAAACAAAATTTTTATAATTTTTTTCTCTACAAATAGAGCTTTCTTTTCGTGGTATTTGATCACCTCTGCGTTTTTTTTTTTGAGCTACAAATAAAAAAAAGACTGAAAATTTTGAAAAAAAAAGGTTTTCTTTGTTTCTGACACAAAACATTGTAAATAAGTATGTTTTCTCCTTCACTGATGGGCACTGATGAGGCAGTACTGATTGGCACTGATGAGGTGGCACTGATGTGCACTGATGATGAGGAACTTATATGCAGCACTGATGGGCACTGATGGGCACTGATAGGCGGCACTGATAAGCAGCACTGATGGGTACTGATAGATGGCACTGATATGCAGCACTGATAGGTGGCACTGATTGGCACTCATAGGTGCCACTGATGGGCACTGATAGGTAACACTGGGCACTGATAGGTGGCACTGATGGGCACTGATAATGGGCACTGATAGGTGGCACTGGCAGGCACTGATAGGCAGCACTGATAGATGGCACTGACAGGCAGCACTGATAATGAGGCACTGGCAGGCATCAGAGATGGCACTGAGTGCCATCCCTATAGTACAGAGTATGCTATACCTGGTGGTCCTGGGTGGCATTCCTGGTGGTCCTGGGTGGACATCCACCTGTGGTCCTGGGTGGGCATCTGTGGGTGGCATCCCTGGTGGTCCCTGGGTGGGCTCCCTGGTGGTCCTGGGTGGTGATCCTCGGGATGGCTGCACTGATAAACAACCAGTGCCGACCCCCTCCCGTCAGGGATGGTTATTGATCAAGCATGAAATCCCCTACAGGTGGTGTGCTTTGATACAGAGAGGCAATTTTTATTTACACACTGATTACAATAGAACCTGGGGGCTTAAACACCAGTTAAATACTTATATGTTTCTTGAATGAGCTATGGCACATTACATACTGTAGGGTCTACAGTAAGCTGCAGTGGGGATCAACGCTGCCAGGCTTAGATCTCTAAAAAATGTTTTTTGTTTTTTAGATCAGACAATATAATTGTTATTTACATTTTTCGTGTTGAGATACCTGTATGTGACACTTATGTTTGTTACCCAGCATGATCACTACTTACAGCTATTTGCATGCTCTATTTATTTTATTTGTATAGTTTGTTTGGTATTTTTCCACATTGGTTCAGTTTTTTTCATGTCACTTCTATTTTTCATTTTCTTTTCTTTTTTTCTTTTCTTTTCTTTTTTTGCCTACTTTTCATATGTATACCAAAACCTACCCTGAGCCTACAAAACCTACACTTTCACTTGCTGGCCTTCTCTAAACCGTTTTTGCCAAAGGCAGACCCGGTGACCTGTGAACCCCCCTTCATTGAGCCAGACCTAATGCTTGGTTGCCTGTCTGTGACTACATTTTCAATCAGCTAGTGTGCAAGCTGAATTCTACATTGTAAGGAAAGATATTGCAATAAACCTGCCATACATGGATCGAAATTCAGTCGGTTCAGCAGGGACCACCTAAATTTCAATCCATGTATGGGGAGGGAGGTTGTACAAAAGGTGATCTACTGAATGACTTCTGTTAAACTGCCTTATCAAATTTTTCCCAATCGATCAGCACTGAAGCCTGCAATGCTGATCAGTGTATTCTGATAGCGGGGAAGTCTTCCACTGTCATAATACAAAAGCACAGCGGGGAGGATTCCATCATCCACCTTGAATGTCTGGGTGAACAAAAAGCAGGGTCCAGAATTTCATCCCTCAGCAACACCTTAATGGGTTATGCAAAGAACAGAATAATGTCATCAGATGTGAAACCAGTGTGTCAGAAATGGAGATACTTACCCTTCTCTATCAGAGAAGCTGTTTCCCAACTAAAACAAGTTTATCTTGCATGTTCAGTACAATTACTAATATGGGACAATTTATAAAGCAAATTGCCAAACTTAGGAATTAACAATTCTGAGTTGAAAGCTATATTGTTTGTGGATCTTATTGCTTATTTGTACCGAAGACCTAGAGATCGTGCCTTATACATCTTGTACATGAGAGTCACCAAGGAATTGTAACAAAAAAGCAAAGACTACATGAACTATGTTGGTGGCTAGGCATAGATGCTAACTTACTAACTGCCATTCAATCATGTGTTACTTGTCAAGAGTCTAGACAAATCTCCTATCGTACACACTCCAGCCGTTGCCATTTCCTGATTCTGCATGAGAGAAGCTTGCTGATGATATTGTAGGTCCATTCACAAAGGCACCTGTGGACCACTGATTTTCTATAACATTAATGGATCATTACAATAAATGACCAGAAATTGCATTTGTCTCAAATATAGCATGTGCTACAGTAATTGTGTTTTCTCTACAGTCTTCAGCAGGGAAGGTAACCCAAAGGAACTAGTGTCTGACAATGGACCATAACTTTCTTCATCTCAGTTTGAATCTTTCCTAAAAGAGAGAAATATTGTATATAGGAAATCCTTTGTTTATTGCCCTCAAGGAAAATGGAAATATTGAGAGATTCAACAGAAACCTTAAAGAAACTCTTCAGGCTACATCAGTAGCCATCAGTTGTTTAGAATGCTTAATGATTAGGGATGTTTTTGGCTAAAGTTAGTATAGGTGAACTAAACCTTTAACATTGAATGCTATCATGATGAACAAAAGCCTGGAGCAGGTATGGCTGTCCCCTGTATATTTTTATTTAAGAAAAAGTGTGCTAAAGTAAGATTCAATTTAAATAAAGAAAGTCATTTCTGTATATTAAGGAATTTTGAGCATAAACTCTCACCAGACTTCATATAGTCATCTCTGCTTCTCCAAAGCGGAGTTCAGTATCAGCTATTTCTATTAGGCCGAATCTATTGTAAAACACAGCAGGAGGTGGCTCTGGAGAGCTCGCCAAGTCAGAAGTGCTAAAGATAATTGCTTTTCCCTCTAGCTATGTTTATTCCTTAAAGCAATGTTGAATAAAACCAAATGAGCCTCCAATAACGGTGGGATTTAATTACATGCTTTAGTGAAGACGACAGTTTTTCTTCACGTCAACTTTCCAATAGGGGGTTTATAAATTGCATTTGCTGATATAAGGTGAATATTTATCATTGTTACTTATCAGACGGTCCAATCAGCTTTTATATAAAAATACATTAATATTCTGTTGACGTTGCTGATGAGTGTTTGTAAGGAGCCCATTTCTTCAAAACTAAATAAAACTAAACGACTTTATGCCATGCAATTTTTGCCTTGTTAAGGTAAATGTAGAATATATTTTTTTATAAAAGTCTGACTTTCAGTATTTTTGTATTTGTTTATTTATTTCAGACTGATAGAAGTTTTATATCTTTGTAAATGAAACTTGGTGTCCATACACATTAGACCAGCATGAGCCAACTATAGGAGTACAGCTGGACACAAGTCATCACTGCAAGGGGTACACAAAAGGCGGTCACACTTTTGGATGGTAGCTCAGGTGACCAAGCACTGTTCAACAAAATGTTGATTCTCTAGTTCCAGCTGCCCACCCAGGGATGCAGGAAGGATAATGGCCTATATGTGACACATGAGTAACACATGACTATCCAAGGTATGCATTATATATAGCTGTTTTTAGGAAAACAGAATGCCAATTTGTTTTTTATTACATGATGAACACATCACTATGGTGTCATGTTGACTTGTGTATAAGGCTCATATCATACATCTTTATCACAAGGATAAGGATCTTAATTTTAGTAATGTGTTTGTAATTTTCAAATCTCATTGGACAAGAACTGTGACTTTTGTTGAAAATAACATTCCCTATCATGGTGTATTTGCTTTATGAATTAAGCCTATATTCATATCATACCAGCATGCCTGTTTATATACACTGCAGACACCAAAACTGCTTTCACTTATCCAGAGTGTACCAGACAATCCAAAACTATTTTTCCCAAGACAGGTCTGCGAATGGAATAAGAAAGAACTCTGTATACAAATAGGTTGTAGCAAATACTACCTCTTCTGGCTATACTGTAGATCAGGGGTCCTCAAACTATGGCCCTCCAGTTGTTCAGGAACTACAATTCCCATCATGCCTACTCATGTCTGTGAATGTCAGAGTTTTGCAATGCCTCATGGGATGTGTAGTTCTGCAACAGCTGGAGGGCCGTAGTTTGAGGATCCCTGCTGTAGATGAACCAACAGTTGTAATTTTTTTCCCCTGAGCTCCACGCTATTTCTAGAGAGTAGGGGGGCCATGTATACTAGGTGTTGGTTGAGCAGGTGCTCAGACTTCCTTCTGTTGTCACACTAACTTGGACACTATTTATGTTTAGAAACAAAGAGAAACAGAAGCCATTTTCTTGATGCCCTGACCGTATTCCTGGTTTTTAATATTGTGGTAGCCGTCAGCCAGCACCTCCTTCACATTATGGTTAAACAACACTAAGACATGCAGAATGCTTCTGCAGTTTCTTCCTGACACCATTTGGAATAGATACAAAGAGTGTGTTTGCTGTCTGAACAAGACTGCATGTCAGGAACCATGAGCAAGTTTGCATTATCACAAAGACAAGTCTTTATCTGCATCTATCTAGAGTGAATAAGTGTTTGCACTTGAGCTTTAGCTGGAAGAAGGGCCCAAAAATTGTAGTAAAACAGGAGAGATGGGGTAGAGCGGGAAAAGGAGAGATGAAGTAGTTGAAAGAAGTAGTGCAGGAGGAGCAAAGAATGTGGGGTATTGAGATACACATGTCCATCCACATCTGGGCTCGCAGTTCTATTTCTGTTCCCCATAGACTTTTTCTACATTTAAGTTCACCATAACATATGTTCTAATGTGTTATTTCAATATGTCTAACTTGTCAAAGGACAAAAAAAGTATATCTGTCTATTCTTGAAAGCTAGAATTGTACCAATTGCTTCCAAGGTCCAGAGAAAGTGAATTTATCATAACAACAGTCTACATTCCACCACATCCCCTTCTCTAAAGGACATCACATACTGTTCCTTTACTTGAATTTTGCTGGTATTTGCTTCAATGGTGGTCATTGGATGTACCAGAAAGCAAAGGATTTAAAAGCTGAAACAGCAGAATGTAATATTGGTTTTCAGCACCAAAATCTTGCAAAGCTTTTATTTCTTTCTGTGGCAAACTCAGGACTAAAACAAGTTAGAAATAAAACAAACAGTATACAATAATGTCCCTGACCTCTAAATTGAACCTGGATTGGTAAGTCCCAACTGATAGCTCTTGACAAGGAGGTGCTCAGTCTTTACATTTTTGAAGCCTTCTTCTCAATGCAGCTGTGATTATTTTTTAATTATCAATCTTTAAAAATATTGAATTGTTCTCCACCATCCTCTGCTCCACTTCAAAAAAGTATGGGTATGTACGTTTATTTATTGTTTTTTGTACTTTATTTATAATTGTGGTGTTATTCAGCATTTTTGGGTGCATGAGCTAAAATTAATTATTAATTAATTATAATTAGCTATGATGAGTTAGGAGGACCCCAAAGGGATGTATCCAATACTGTGATTATTTTAATATAATACTGTCACGCACCTGGTGGTGGAGTCTGACTTGTGCAGGGAACAACCACTCTTGCACACCTGATTCGGGGACCCCTGGTAGAGCAAACAGGTGGTCCGGGAGTGCAGGATGGCAAGAGGGCTGGATAGTCACTGATGCTGGCATGTGAGATCCCAGAGCGGCTCGTGCAGATCAGAAGAGAGGTCGTACAGGCTGGGTCGGCAACTGGCTGGCGGTGCAGTACAAAGGAGCAGCCAGAAGAATGGTCAAGTCCAAGCAGAGTTCATAATCAGGCTGGCAGCAGAAGTACAAGGGGTCAGGTGAGCGGATGGTTGTGGATAGCCGGGGAATCGGTGCAGGCAGATATCAGCAGGTCAGGTCAAGCCGGGTCTTTCAGGAAACAGGATCAATCAACAGGAACAGAGCTGGGGCTCACAGGTACACAGAGGCTGTAGAACGGACATAATACAGGGTACTGTCAGCTTAAATGGGCCAATGCTGGCGCATACGCGCGCGCACGGGTGCGAGCACACGCACATGGACACGCGCACATGCTACGTGCGCCCGTGCACAGGCTTTCCAGGGGTCACAGTAGCTTCCTTACAAATACAGTGAGCATGCATGTAACTTAATTATAGAAGTAACTGTTTTTAGGTATACCAACTCATTCTAGTACTTTTGAATATAATTGACTATATAAGTATCCACCAAACAAAGACTGCCGGAACTCCAGTAATCCAAAAATGGAAAGTCTTTATTGCTACATTCAGGTAGGTATATGGAGAACATGTCTAAGTGTTTTGCATTATCTCTGAGTTTTTACTATGGTCATGAGGAATGGGTTAACCATTTGCATACTTTTGTGTATATAATGGAGGTTGCAGAGCCATGCAGCCAATCCTGGGGCGAAGCTGAAATGACGAAGCACGTTGGACCATGGCTGTACGGCAATTGCAAATGATGCATCACAATCAACCGGAAGTGACGTTCCAAGAGGCAGGAATGAGTGGTCAGGTAAGGTGCAGCTGACCTAGTTCCCCTTCACTGGAATTCAGGTGTGTTAAGTGGTGCAGATGATTCAAAGCATTTTCTTATTTTGTGACATGTGAGTTGAATGGGAGAGATTTTAATTTTTAATAAAGTTTATAAGCATTACTCCACTAGTAGAGTTCTCCTTTATTCTTCCTCTGCAGAAAAACTCATCTTGGGTATTGCATACTTGGACTGGAGACTGCCACGGTTGGATTGATTAATGTTGAGGACAACCAAGCTTATTTGCCAAGCATGAGCGTGTGAGGCAAATCAATCTGGTGAGTGCACACCTGATGGGGAATTGGTGGCACACTTTAACTTGGTGTGGTATAAAGATTGCATATTTGATTGGAGCAGGATTTTTATTGAAACACATTGAAGGTCACAGAGATTGAACTCTGACTTTGAATTTTGATATGGACTGTCATTAAAGCATTTATTTCACTTTTTTAACACTGGGTGTTTACATGTTTACTTTTGTTTTTTTTATGTTTATTTCTATCTTATTTGTATTTTAGGTTAACACTTTGGTTTTATTATTTTGGTGATTATTTTCACTTACCGCTACTATTTACCAATTGTAAGGTGTATTAAATGAGTTTCTGTTATTTAATTTGAATTGGCAGCATACCAGCACACATTTGTTTTTTCAATTCAAGTTTTTTTGTATAGCTGTGGCACATAGGCAGGATTGGTGTTCACACCCAAGAGTAGCTACCATACTCTGTGTGCGAGGCCTGGGAGCCCAGTCAAAATGAAATATCTATACCAATCCAAAACAGGTATAGAGGAATAAAAATAAAAAAAAAACACTTTATTGTCAATGTTTCCACAAAGCTCAGTTGATTTTAAAGCGTTGTTGCTTTGATTTATCACTACTGCAAGACTGGTGAGTGGCTATATAACTGTTTTGAATTTCAATATATTATCATCTACTTAGCGACTGGCCACCCACAATGTACCACAGACGAGAGGCTGCTGTAGGCAAAGCGACGTACCCGTGCGTTGCTGCCTACTTCCAGGCTTAGGGCGCGCGCATTTGTGATCCCTGTTGACACCGCTGTGATTGTACACAGAGGCCTGTCAGCAAGTCCCAGCCAATGATTCACAGCTGGAACATGCTGATCGGCTGTGTACATTCACAGCCCAGAGCTCTGTGTTGAAATTCAACACAGAGCTCTCTACACAGCGAACAATCTCTTTGTTTCTCATCCCTGCAAAGCAGAGATCAGTTAGTAAAATCAGCACACTTTACACACATTACACATAGATAAGCACATATTTAACCCCTTGATCACCCTAGATGTTAACCCCTTTCCAGCCAGCGTCATTAATACAGTGACAGTGTATAGTATTATCACTGATAACTGTATTAATATCACTGGTTATGTTAGTGGCAGTTAATCAGTCCCCCCCCCAGTGTCAGTTAGTGTCAGATTGCCTGTCGCATTATTGCAGTCCCATTATAAGTCGTTGATCACCACCATTAGTAGTATAAAAAAAATTGAAATTCTATTTTATATATGATAGTTTGCATAACTTTCATGCAATCCAATCAATAAAAGCTTATTGAGACCTTTTTTTATCAAAAACATGTCGCAGGCCACAATTTATGAGGAAATTCCATTTTTTTTATTGGATATGTTAAAAATGTTGTTTTTGTTTTGTTTTTTTTCTTGTGCAAAATGTTTTGCCTTTTTTTGTTTATATCACAAAAAATAAAAAACCTAGTGGTGATCAAATACCATTTAAAGAAAGCTGTATTTGTGTGTAAAAAATTATATCAATTTTGGCTACGCTGTTTACAATCCCCAGTTAAAGTAGTGCAGTGCCAAATGGCCTGGTAATGAAGGGGGTAATCTCTTCTGCTGAAGTGGTTATATATTTTTATACATCCCCAATTCCAAAAAGTTGGGATGCTGTGTAAAATCTACATAACAACTGAATGCAATGATTTGCAAATATTATAAATCCATATTTTATTCACAATAAAAAATAGAAAACATATAAAATATTTAACTGAAAATGTACAATTTTAAGAAAAAAAGTAGTAAGGTCACTGAAATTGAAGGCAGCATCACGTCTCAAAAAGTTGGGACAGGGCCAAATTTACCACAGTGTAGCATCCCCTCTTCTTGTAACAACATTCTGTAAACAAATAATAAGAAAGTGAAAGAAAAAGGTGGTATGGCGCTGCTATGTGGTAAAGAAAGTGCTATAGGCTGCTGCCCCCACTAAAACCAGCCAAAGGACTGGTTACAGTGAATAAGAAAGAAATGGTGTATCGTCGCGGTATGGTGGAAAAAGAAAGTGAAAGAATAATAAACAAATGTCTTACAACAATGTTCTTCTCCCCTACGATGTGACACCATTTAAACCGGGACAGGGTTGAAAAACTCTGCACTACGACGGAAGTTAAAGTCACTGGAATGATGAAAAAAAGAATTTTAACATGTAAAAGTCAATTTATAAAATATACAAAAGATAAAAAATAACACTTATTTTATACCTAAATATTATAAACGTTTAGTAACGTAAGTCAACAATACATCTAAAATGTGTCGTAGGGTTGAA
>BLSH010401103.1:59318-70944 GCA_018402905.1 Glandirana rugosa | reverse complement strand
TTCTCCACTGTGAGTTACTACTATTTTTCCAATTGGTTTGCAATATTTGATACCCTACACCACGTAATTTGTATTTTACATGTGGATATTTGCCACTACGCCGGAGTGGACCTGAAAAACAGTGGCTGGTAAAATCTCTCTTCTTTACATTGGTTCTCAGGTGGTGAGTGGGGTTTTGTGTCACGAACGGAGGGGGGTCCCTTCGGGCCACCACTGACCCTACTCACGCACACTCAACGTTTTTTGGTTATACAGCTCACACACATCGCTCTTATTAGAGCATTCACGCAGTCACAGTTTCCGTTTATGTTTATTAACCACTAGAGGGCAATATTTGCCACTCACCGATATCTTTCAGCACATCCACGTTTATTTTCTAGCACTTTTTCCTACTGGGGCAGCGCCAACCCACTTTTTCACCCAATCATTTATTAACATTCTGTAAACGTTTGGGAACCAAGAAGATTGCCTGATGTAAGATTCTACTCAACAGTCCTAGGTCTTCTTTGTCATATTTTTCATTTCAAAATCCACCAGATTGGGGTTATAGCTATGACATCATTCTCTATTTTAAGATTCAGGTCTTACCAGAAGTTGGATCTATTTTGATCTCTCGCATGGGTATTTAATTTATGATTTAATGTATTTGCAGAATCATTTCTTGCAAGTTGACCTCTAACCTATCTAAATTCCCTAAAGTAGCCCTATTAGTTATTTCTCGCCACAATTCTAAAAATAACCCTAACACATAATCTAACTAATACAATTTACCTGTAACTCTTAACCTAAGGCCCAATGCTAAACCTACTATCTAATATTAAACCATTCCCTATTCTGTAACCCTTAACAGTAAGATCCTAATATTTGACCCTAAACATGACCCTTGCCCTATTCCTTAGCCTAAACTTTAACAGTAAATTAACTGCTAAAAGCATGTGCATTAGGCACATAAATGATAAATGCTGAATGCACAAATTCCTGGGTCTAACTGTAAATAGACTAACAAATTACACCAACACAGGATGGTACTGTGGGTGTATAAATGGTGGTAAAGGGTGCCACATCCTAATAACTAGAATATGTACATTTGAGAGGAATTATGGGTTTTACAGGCAACAATAGTAAAACAAAACTTTTTATTAGTAACAAACTTGCATATATTTCATAAAACACATAAAAACTAATACAGACTCATATAAATGCTAACTAGCACATCCAACTCTGACCTCTGGACCAGGGTCAGTGAGTGTAGCAAACCCTGGTGTATTCCCTCAGCAGAGTTGGAGTAAGATAAGGTTAAAGATGAAAGCTCAACATGTTTTGCGATATCACGCTTCTTCAGGAGCTTACTATATTTTTTCCAAGGAAAATATATTAATGGACCACGGCCCAAGGGTTAACTTTTCAATATTTGGGGACCATGGGGACATAGAGAGAGACTAGGAAGGCTTGTAACAAGCTCACAAGCTTAGGATACCATCTCAAACAGTAAACGAGTACTACATGACTACATGAGTACGGTGAACTGTCTGACATCTTCACTAGGGATGGGCCGAACCCCACCCCCCCAGTTCGGTTCACACCAGAATATGCGAACAGGCAATACATTTGTGTGAACATTCAAACCCTATTAAAATCTATGGAACCCAAAATGACAAATGAAAAGTGCTCATTTTAAAGTCTTGTATTCAAGTTATTGCCATAAAAAGTGTATGGGGACCGGAGTACTGCCCTAGGGGACATGTATCAATGCAAAAAAAAGTTTTTAAATCAATCATTTTTTTCTTTCAAATATTTTTTATTGAAAATTAAGTAAGAAAGACAAAATACAATGGTAGAGGATTTCAAACCTCAATAGAAAGACACATGTAGATAAGACCTATGAAGATATGACACATGTAAATTTGACTAAGCAAACATATGAACAATACCACTAGCACGTTGTATACATACAATTTCCACTAAACAAAAGTTTCGCTTATTGTAATACTCTTATATGCTGTGTGCCATGACTAGATACGTGGATGGCCTTTTAATAACCCATATCATGCTAGTATATTCCGGTAGAGATTAGAATTTAATATTACAGAGCATGTGTCATTCCAGAAAAAAGGAAAATAGAAAGGAAAAAAAAAAACAAATGGAACTAATAGAGCTAGCACCAGTAATCCCCTAAATATTTAAAATCAGCAGGCCATATCTATCTTGTTGAATTTGTTATAATTCGGATACTTTATCAAGATAATCCCATTGAGCCCATTTAAAATGAAAGGATTTAAGACCCCGGTTATTAATTGCTAAGAAGTTTTCATAAACGTAATGGGTATTAACTCTGCTAATCACCTCCGTAATATTAGGTGCCTGTGTTGTGTTCCATGCTTTAGTTATAGTTAATCTTGCGGCTATAAGGATATGTGAAATTATGGTTCTATATTGTATTGGGAAGTGATCTATTGTTAAGCCCAACAATGCTAGATGAGGGGTTGGCGAGGTTAGAATTCCCGTGGTATGGGATATGAGGGAGAACACCTTATTCCAAAAACTACGAAGAGACCTACAATCCCACAATATATGCATCAAATTTCCTGTCGAGCCACATTACTGCCAGCACAAAGGGGAGGCATCAGGATAAAATTTACATAGTCTATACAGAGTTAGATAACTCCTGTATAGAATCTTGAGGGCAGTGTCCCAATGATCAATGCAATGGGTCACACTAATGTTGTAGGTCAGTGCTTGTTGCCAGTCCTCATCAGAGAAGGTTTTTTTACCAAGATCTCTCTCCCAGACCACCATATGGGCTCTTTTAATAAAAGGAAAACAGTATTGGAGGTATTTATAGAACCATGAGAGACCACCTTTAATTGGTCCTGGTTGAAGTAAATATTGCCATAGTTTTGCATCAACTGTAATAATTGTAGGAGGATGTTTTCAGTGGAAGGCCTGTATCCGTAGGCAAGTATAACTATATTTCCCCACTGTCTGTGAATTGAGGTCTTGTAAGGACATAAGACCCTTTTGGATCTGCGGGGTAAAATGAATCGATTGTTGCAGATGTTTGTAAACTCTTAGAGGAATTCCCATCTGCTTTGTGGGGTGTCGAGGATTGGGATGGGTGATTAAAAATTCACAAGCCTCCAAAGAAGCAGAAATAGAAGGTAATAACTGTGTGTAAATGGGGTTGCAGAGCCAATTTGCACATAACAGAAATTGCAAGTCATGGGAAGGTGTCACTGCCCTCTCCATGTTCACCCAATGTTTGTCCTGGAATGTAAACCAGGACTTAAGCTGATCAAGGAGCACTGCGTAGTAGTAATTGATAAGCCTTGGTAAACCTACCCCACCTGCTGATTTATGCTTGAATAAGACAGAGAAGGAGACTCTGGCTTTGTTTCCCTTCCATATAAATTTCTTTAGTAAATCATCAATGGTGCGTAAAAATACCTTAGGAATTTGGAGGTTACTGTGAGGAAGTAATAAAATATCTTTGGTACAATTAGCATCTTGTATGCGGCAATCCTACCTAACCATGATAATTCAAAGTTTTCGACATGAGAAAACTCTTTGGTAATAGATTGTAACAAAGTCTTATGGTTGGTCTTGTACGTCTGTGAGGACGGGGCCGTAAGAGCAATGCCCAGGTATGCTAATTTGCTAGTTTCCCAATGGCATGAAAAATGAGCTTTAACAGCCTTCAGAGAACCTTTAGATAATCCTATAGGAAGAGCGGAAGATTTAATGATATTGAGCTTATAATAAGATATGTCGCGAAACCCATTTAAGGCGGATTCTATTGCCGTAAGTGAGGTTAGAGGATCACATCATCTGCAAATAATCCCATTTTATGAGGGTGGTTAGCTACCATTATCCCTGTAATTGAGGGGTGGGACCTCATGAAGGACGCTAGGCGCTCCATTACTAAAGAAAATATAAGAGGGGATAAAGGGCACCCTTGATTGGTCCCATTTGTTATTGGAAAATTATCTGATAACGCGTTAGATGTGTAGACTTGTGCTGTGGGGGAAGTGTACAATGCTGCAATTGCCTTGTGGATTAGACTCTGAAACCCAAATTTTGTTAAAGTGGCGTGAAGGTATCCCCAGTGGACCCTGTCAAATGCTTTTCCTGCGTCAAGCGCCAGAAAAATTGTGGGAGTGTCTCTGCTATACTCAGAAGGCTGATCATCCTCCGTGTACTATCCGCTGCCTGCCTACCCTTAACAAAACCAACCTGGTCAAAGTTAATTAGTGTGGGAGAAACATTTAACAGTCTATTGACAATTATTTTCGTATATAGTTTCAAATCGATGTATAACAATGAAATAGGGTAGAAGTTTTGAGGCCGGACTGGATCATTCCCTGGTTTTGGTACTGTAACAATTATTGCCTTTAGCATTTCAGGGAGAAAGGAAGCTGAGGTCGCTGCCCTGTTGAAAATTCCATTTAAATATGGAGTATATTAGAGAATGTTTGGTAATATTCAGCCGAGAAGCCATTAGCGCCTGGTGATTTTCCTTTAGGCATAGTCCTAATAGCCGCAAGAATCTCATCGACAGAAATGGGCAAATATAAGGATTTAAGTTGGTCAGGAGTCACTAAGGTTAAGTTTATACCAGACAAAAAATCTGATATTTTAGCATTAGTAGGTTGGGTGGTCTTTAGGTTGTCCTTCAGATTATAGAGATATTCATAATATGTTTAAAGGAATCGGCTATCTCCGTAGGGTGGAAGACTTTAAAACCTGTATTAGGGTGCAGCAGGAAAGACAGTTTGGTTTTAGCTTGCCTTGATTGTATATAGTTATCTAGCAGATGGCCTGCTTTATTTCCCTGGGCATAATAAAGCGCCTCAAAAATCCTGAGTGCTTTCACACTGGGACGGTGTGCTTGCAGGACGTTAAAAAAGTCCTGCAAGCCACATCTTTGGAGCGGTGTGGTGAGCGGTAATATAACGCTCCTCCACCGCCCCTGCCCATTGAAAACAATGGGGCAGCGCTTCCGAAGCGGCTGCTCTTTTAACCCTGTTTTAACCCCTCCCAGGGGGGTTAAAAGCGCACTGCCCCCGCCGCCGTAGTGCCGCTATAACAGCGGTAAATCCCCGCTGAAACTAGCCCCACCGCCCCCCCCAGTGGGAAAGTGCCCTTAATTTTGTCTAAGATATTTGACAAGGCTTGCAACCTCCGCTTCTTCTCCCTTGAGGACAATTGAAGCAATAAACCTCTACAATAAGCCTTGTGTGAACACCATAAAATCGTCCCCGCAGGTCTTAAGGAGTCCATGTTAATAGGGGAAACTTTTTTCATCAAGGATTTAAGGAATTTTAGTTGGCCCATATTAGGAGCGTATAGATTTACCAACGTGTAAGTCACATTATTGATATCTGGCACTAATATTTGGAATCTACCATGAGGGTCAGCTACTTGAGAATGCAACTGAAACGCCACCAAATTTTTGATCTCCACTAGTACACCATTCTTCTTGACTGCAGCATTTGCGGAGTATGTGTGTGAAAAGAATTTATGGGAGCATTTTTGGGGCTTTTAAGGATTGAAAATGAGTTTCTTGCACACAGAACACATCTGCTTGCAGTTTTTTGGCACCATGGGTGTAAGTTATTAGATAATTGTATTATAACTGTACTGTCTGCCCTCATATTGTAAAGCGCTGCGCAAACTGTTGGCGCTATATAAATCCTGTATAATAATAATAATAGCCATTGCTTTTGTTGGAAGCACAGAATGTAGATGTTGCTGAATACTGGTGCGTGAAAGAGATGAACTAAAAGAGAAAAACAGTCAAATAGCTTGAACAAAAACAAGTAAAAAATAGCATTGTGACCTAAAGACCTAAAGAGTGACACATCTGACATCACCCTTTCTGAAAAAATTTTAAAAGGTTAGTGGCGAAATACTATTGTAGATGCACGTCATGTGACTCATTGCAAGGGTATTGACATTCAGCAAGGTGCTTGCTCCCACTCTTGGGAGACTCTGGTAGGAGATGACTTGGAAGACTGGGGGCCCTTCTGGGGGGGGAATCAGCCTCCATTTGCTGACCAGTTGTAGTCCTTCTTCCTCAGAAGGTGATTGTGCGTTTATCTTTAGTAATCAGAAGTTTAGCAGGGAAGCCCCACTTGTAGGTGATGCTATGGTTGCGTAAGAGCTTTGTCAAAGACACTCATTTTTTCTGTGCAAGTAGAGTGTGCTGCGAAAGGTCAGCGTACAGGGTTATATCACTGTACAGACCAGGTAAAGGGGAGTTCTTCCTTTCTTGGAAAAGTATCCAGAAGAAAAGAGGTTTTTGGGAGCCTGTGGGCCCTATCCACCACTATTTACCTTTCTGGTATATCAGGGAGTAAGGTAGCATTCATTTGTTTCAAATAGCGCTGGAGGTCTCATGTAAGAACAGTTTCCAAGACCGCGTGAAACTGTACGTTATTTCTGCGTGAGCTATCCTCGAGGTCGGTCATCTTTAGTTTTATTGCGCTTAACTCTTCATCAACATCATTGTCGGCATCCACTAGCTCATTGTGGGCATTTGCAAATTCCCCCATTTTTAATTCCACATGGTCCACTCTGTCCCCCAGAGTAGATATTTCACCTTTCATTTGGGATATAAATGAGATCATGTCGCTGTACAATGATCCGTTGAGAGACACTAGCATGTCTTTCATGGTTGCTGCAGTGAGAGGGAGCTCAGTAGTTTGGAAGTCCTCGAAATGATCAGTGAGCTCTCTGGTAGTATCCTGAGAGAAGGAATCTCTCATGTGCTCACTGTCCTGCGGGATGTCATTTGCCCTCCTCTGCCTACCCTTTTGTGGGCTGTTTGAAGCAGAGTCTCTGGGGGAAGGGCTACTATAGCTAAGCTGAGAGCTGCTTCTGCTTCGCTGGGAGAGTTGCCGCTCGTCATGCTGCGATGTGTGCCGTGCAGTCTGGAAGCTGCTGAAGCCGGCACCATCTTGAGGGGAGGAGGCGCCCGACCGAGTGAAAAACTCAGTGAGTTTGCGGGGCCCCTCTTTGATTTTGTGCTTCCTCATTACTCACCTTAGGTACCTGGTTCTGTGGCTGTAGTGCAGGGAGTGGTTTGGGCTTTCTCCTGTCGAATTGGCGGGTGAGAGCCGTGTGCC
Organism: Glandirana rugosa; assembly: GCA_018402905.1. Classification (NCBI taxonomy): domain Eukaryota; kingdom Metazoa; phylum Chordata; class Amphibia; order Anura; family Ranidae; genus Glandirana; species Glandirana rugosa. Next base: position 63,820 of record BLSH010401103.1, on the reverse strand, counting down.
ACTTCAGGAGTTCTCTCCTTACACTGCCATCTTTCCGGCTAGCGACCATGCCCCCAATCGATCGTTTTTTCAGGAGCAGTGATTTTAATAATGATTAAAGTGAAAAAAACAAAAATTAAATATTCCTTTAAATATCGTGCCTGGGGGGTCCCCTTGGTCTGCCTATAAAGTGGCACATATGTGCGATGTTTAGAACAGTGCGGCCACAAAATGACATTTCTAAAGGAAAAATTGTCATTTAAAATCGCTTGCAGCTGTAATGTGTTGCCGGCTCCCAGCAATATAAATAAACATCACTGAAAAAAATTGCGTGGGGTCCCCCCTAAATCCATACCAGGCCCTGCGTGTCTGGTATGGATTTTAAGGGGATAGCCATGCCAAAATGCAAAAGAAATTGATGTGGGGTCCTCCCCAAAATCCATACCAGACCCTTATCCGAGCATTCAACCTGGCCTGGGGCAGGATGGGGGGGACGAGCGAGCTCCCCCTCTACTGACCCGTACCAGGCTACATTCCCTCAACATGGGGAGGTGGGTGCTTTAGGGCAGGGGGGCTCTGCACCCCCCACCCCAAAGCACCTTGTCCCTATGTTGATGGGGGCAAGAGCCTCTTCCCGTCAACCCTGGGCTGTGGTTTTCGGGGTCTGCGGGCAGGGGGCTTATTGGAATCTGGAAGCCCCCTTTAACAAGGGGCCCCTGGTCCTGACCCCTCCCTGTGAATGGGTATCAGGTACATCGTACCCGTACCCATTCACTAAAAAAGTGTCAAAAAGGAAAAAACACAAGAGACAATTAGGCACAAAGAGAAAAAAAAGTGTCCCCCCAAGTAATCCATCGTCAATCACGGCGCACAACGACCCGAAAAATAAGGAAAAAAAAGAAACAGCTCCTCCCCGATGGGAGGGCTCCTGCCGACTGACCTATTTTTGCTTTGACAGTTTATTTATACTCAAGGGCGGGGGCCACCTGGTCACCCACTTACCTAGCCTTTATAAGAGCTGTCAAATGGAAAAAGACAGCAGTCGGCAGGAGCCTCCCATCAAGTAAGAGCAATGTACCCCTACTCATTCACATAGGGGGGCAGGATCTGGGGGCCCCCTTATTAAAGGGGGCTTCCAGATTCCAGTAAGCCCCCACATGCAGACCCCCACAACCCTTGCCGATGGTTGTGGGGGTCTGCGTGTGGGGACTTATTGGAAGAGGCCCTTCTCTCCATCAACATGGGGGCAAGGTGCTTTGCCAGACATGAAGGGCCTGGTATGGACTTTGGGGGTGACCCCCATGCAATTTTACTATAAATTTTGTTATAGAGCTCCCCTAAAATCTATGCCAGACCCTTATCCGAGCGCACTGTAAATAGTCTACACTGAATGAAGCGTATATATATATATATATATATATATACACGCTGTATATACAGTATCTCCCAAAAGTGAGTGCACCCCTCACATTTTTGTAAATGTTTTATTATATCTTTTCATGTGTCAACACTGAAGAAATTACACTTTGCTACAATGTAAAGTAGTGAGTGTACAGCTTGTATAACAGTGTAAATTTGCTATCCCCTCAAATAACTCAACACACAGCCATTAATGTCTAAACCGCTGGCAACAAAGGTGAGTACACCCCTAAGTGAATATGTCCAAATTGGGCCCAATTAACCATTTTCCCTCCCCGGTGTCATGTGACTCGTTAGTGTTACAAGGTCTCAGGTGTGAATGGGGAGCAGGTGTGTTAAATTTGGTGTTATTGCTCTCACTCTCTCATACTGATCACTGGAAATTCAACATGGCACCTCATGGCCGAGAACTCTGAGAATCTGAAAAAAAGAAATGTTTCTCTACATAAAGATGGCCTAGGCTATAAGAAGAATGCCAGGACCCTGAAACTGAGCTGCAGCATGGTGGCCAAGACCATACAGCGGTTTAACAGGGCAGGTTCCACTCAGAACAGGCCTCGCCATGGTCGACCAAAGAAGTTGAGTGCACGTGTTCAGCGTCATATCCACAGGTTGTCTTTGAGAAATAGACGGATGAGTGCTGCCAGCATTGCTGCAGAGGTTGAAGGGGTGGGGGGTCAGCCTGTCTGTGCTCAGACCATATGCGTCATCCTAGAAGAAAGCCTCTTCTAACGATGATGCACAAGAAAGCCCGCAAAGTTTGCTGAAGACAAGCAGACTAAGGACATGGAACCATGTCCTGTGGTCTGATGAGACCAAGATAAACGTATTTGGTTCAGATGGTGTCAAGCGTGTGTGGCAGCAACCAGGTGAGGAGTACAAAGACAAGTGTGCCTTGCCTTCACTCAAGCATGGTGGTGGGAGTGTCATGGTCTGGGGCTGCATGAGTGCTGCCGGCACTGGGGAGCTACAGTTCATTGAGGGAACCATGAATGCCAGCATGTGCTGTGACATACTGAAGCAGAGCATGATCCCCTCCCTTCGGAGACTGGGGTGCAGGGCCGTATTCCAACATGGTAACGACCCCAAACACACCTCCATGATGACCACTGCCTTGCTAAAGAAGCTGAGGTTAAAGATTAAAGCCTGGCCAAGCATGTCTCCAGACCTAAACCCTATTGAGCATCAGTGGGGCATCCTCAAACGGAAGGTGGAGGAGTGCAAGGTCTCTAACATCCACCAGCTCTGTGATGTCATCATGGAGGAGTGGAAGAGGACTCCAGTGGCAACCTGTGAAGCTCTGGTGAACTCCATGCCCAAGAGGGTTAAGGCAGTGCTGGAAAATAATGGTGGCCACACAAAATATTGACACTTTGGGCCCAATTTGGACATTTTCACTTAGGGGTGTACTCACTTTTGTTACCAGCGGTTTAGACATTAATGGCTGTGTGTTGAGTTATTTTGAGGGGACAGCAAATTTACACTGTTATACAAACTGTGCACTCACTACTTTACTTTGTAGCAAAGTGCCATTTGTTCAGTGTTGTCACATGAAAAGGTATAATAAAATATTTACAAAAATGTTAGGGGTGTACTCACTTTTGTGAGATACTGTGTATATTCTTACACTGCCTGCACTGACAGTATATAGTCTACACTGAATGCAGTATATATATATATATATATATATATATACACTATACTGTATATACATATATTCTTACACTGCCTGCACTGACTGTATATACTCTATCTACACTGTATCTATATACTGCACTGCCTACACGCCACTAACTAAACTGCCCAACCTGCCTTACCTCCACGTTATACACACTATATACGGCCAATGTGTAAGCTGCCTTATAAAGTGTGGGGCGTGGACTTAGCCCCCTGAGCCATGATTGGCCAAAGGCACCCTGCCTTTGGCCAATCATGGCTCTTTCTGCAGAGTGCACTGTGATTGGCCAAAGCTTGCAGGTCATGTGCATGCTTTGGCCAATCAGTGGGTGTCATTTCCCAGCGGCCTCACACTGCATTATAGGGTGTTCAGCGGCTCTCGAATTTGCCGCGTATGCCCCATAATGTTCAGAATGTTCGAACATCAGGCCCACCCCTAATCTCCACCTTGCGTGATTTCACTATCCGGCCGGGTTCAGTGTTCTGATGACTTGTATAGGACTGTTACCTTGAGAGAATTTCACCATATTAGGCTGTAAGATACTGTGTCTGGGGACCTTAAAAATAGTTATTGATGAATATAACCCACAAATAATATAGCTGGCCATTTAGAGCAGTAGTACCTCATTTATTATTCGTTTACTATTTGAAATGGTATCCTAAGTTTGTGAGCTTTTTACAAGCCTTTCTAGTCTCTCTATGTCCCCATGGTCCTGCCTATATTGAGGAATAAACCCTTGGGCCATTGTCCATTAATATATTTTCCATGGAAAAAATACAATAAGCTCCTGAAGAAGTGTGATATCGCAAAACATGTTGAACATATCTTTAACGTTATCTTACTCCAACTCTGCTAAGGGAATGTACCAGGGTTTGCTATACTCACTGGCCCTGGTCCAGTGATCAGAGTTGGATGTGCTAGTTATTGTTTATATGCGTCTATATTAGTTTTCATGTGTTTTTAAGAAATATATGTAAGTTTGTTATAAATAAAACATTTTGTTTTAGCGGATCTCAAGCTCACCCTCGACACAGAAGAATGGTCAGCAATATGGTCAGCTACAAAATCCTCTTCCTTTAGCTTGTTCGGTATTGAGACTAACTATAAAGTCCTTCTTTTGAATGTATATAAAGAATTTTTGTGTACTTTTGATTATATCTGCGTATATTTGTTATTGATCGTGTAGGTTGAGACTAGTGACCTGGTCCCGGTCACTCATATCGTTTGGGACCATGTAAGGGAATCGTCTCAACCTCATTCTATTGCAATTTCTATACAAGTTGTACAAAACGCTATAGTGTGAAGAAGTCCTCGAATAACATAAAAAAGGTACCTTTTATATAATTACCTGTTACCGGGTTCCCAAATAAGGAGTTATATCCGTCCTGGTACCCCTGTATCTCTCTGATCTTTCCGAACATTTTTC
>BLSH010401089.1:1454921-1467720 GCA_018402905.1 Glandirana rugosa | reverse complement strand
ATTATATCTCTGTCCCCAATTCTCAGTTTAAATGCATGCCCAAAAAGTTGCTAAATTCCATACCAAGAAGCTCAGTGCCCTTGTGTGAGGGATGCAGGCCATCTCTCTTGTAAAGTTCAATGTCCGACCACCGGGTAGCATCATGACTAACATAACCAAAACCTTCAGCTTTGCACCAATTCTTTAACCAAACATTGAACTCTGCTATACGAAGCACTTTCTTGTGTTGTCCATTATGCACAGGTAAGACCTCTGAAAATGTAACAGTACACCGTAACTGTTGAAGATCCTAGCCCAAATTCTGAAAATCCTTCTGCACAGAATGCACATCATTCTGGGACAAATCATTTGTGCCAAGGTGCACAACAACATCTACATTGCACTCTTCGCTAGCTTTTTTGACAATTCTTACAATGCACCCCTTATCTCTCCTAACAGTAGCACCAGGCAAGCACCTAACTTCCTTTGACACTTCCACATGATTTCCTATAGCAACACCTCTTACAATTGAATCACCAATAAGAAGATGACTTCTCCTTTTAGGAGCCTTATCCACAACTCTTGCCTGTTGAGCAGCCTCAGATAAAACAATTACTTTTGGAATTGCATTTTTTTTCTCAAGCTCCTCCATGTGCGGAGAAGGGTTGCCAATCTCACAAGCAGCTATGTTTGCAGCCTTTGTATCTGCTTCTAGCTCAGAAAGAACACTATAGGGGTTATGTAGTGTCAAACCAAAAGCTACATGTTTATGGTCCACAGGCCTTACTCTTCCAGACCCAACAGTTGTCCACACTGCCCTTCTCCTGCGCAGTCTTTGAGGAAGAGGTGGATTATTACAGGGCAGCTCAACACAACAAACTGGCTTAGACAACCTCCTGATCTCAGACTGCAGAGCACAAACCAAGGAATTTAGACAGGCAATGTCATCACGTAGACTAGAAACCTGCATACAAATGGGACAGCATCCACTACATGACAGAGGCCTCCCAATTCAAGGGGTTTATATCAATATCATACGCAATGCTGTCAAACATATACCTGAAAAGTTACCCAAATAGAGCGATGGATAGCTGGGAGAGGGATGTGGGCATGTTTGAGGAGGAGCAGTGGGAGGAAGCACTTCAGGCGGTTCACCTATGCTCTCTCGATAATGCACAGCGACTGTCCCAGTTGCACATTGTGTTAAGGGTACACTATACTCCTGTGAGGCTATATTCAATGAGCGTGAGGGACAGCCCGGACTGCACCAGATGTTTAAGGGAACATGGAGACCTTATACACCTCCTGTGGCGATGTATGAAGCTCCATTTGTACTGGACAAATGTAATAGCCACTATTAATAAAGTATTTCAGGTCCAGGTACCACTGGGCCCCAAATTTTGTATAATGGGTATCTTGATGACATATCAATGGAAAATAATACCAGACAGGCCATTACTAGGGCTCTTTTTCAAGCCCGCAAGATCATCCTTAGGAGATGGAAGGCCACGGAACCTCCCTCTCTAAAGGAGTGGATAGGCCAGATGGGGGACACCCTGCAACTAGAAAAATACATCCTCCAGAATCGGTTTGCTGAGCTGTGGTCTCTATGGCTGAATACACCAGGCCTATCGATGGTGGATTTGGTTCTAGACAGACTACTATTGTAGGCACCCAGGTGAACCGGGTGGGGAGTCATCATAAATGAATACCCAGGGGACAATAAACAAATCTCAGGGGGGGGCGGGGGGAGCAAAGGGTAACTGGATTCATTGCAATTTATGTACACATTGTGATTCTGTACGCATTCTTATGACAAAGCAAAGGACTGGAACATATTTTGTATCTGTTTTCCCATGTTATTTCTCAATAATAATCCTCTTTTGAGAGACAAAAAAAAAAGAAATTCTGAAGGCGGTGATTGGATTTCGGGGTCCTGTACGCGGCTAGGCTCCCAAAAAGTCTCACACATGGGGTATCTCCATACTCAGGAATATGTAGAAGCACAAGAAAAAAAAAACCCCCGGGTCTTTAATTGGGGAGACCAACTCATCAAGAACAAAGTATCATATATAAAAATGTAATATTAATTAATGCAATTTAAAAGGAAGAGGAAACCGCACAAAACGGGTGGTGATTCACATCAAAGACATAGACAAAAATGGAGTATATATCAACATAGGATAAACAATATACAAAATTACATATACATAGAGAATAGCCAAAAAAGGTTAAAAGAAGACCACTAGATCTGCCTGCTGGTGGCAGAAGATGACCCAGGATTGCTTTTACATGAAAGCCAACTGCTAGCTGAAAAGAACGATAACAAGATGATACCTAAACCTGCAGGCATCATTCCGCTATAACCACTCAAAATCCATCAACATACCAGTATGTCGCTGGTCCTTGTTTGACATATATTGTAATGTTCTTTTTTTTATGCAGCCTATGAATGAAAAAAGAGAATCAATCAATTGGTGGTATGCCCACCATTAAAATACTACCCAGTTTCCACCCACTTCTAATGAGTGGCATACATGCACGGTTCTAAAAATATATGCCTAAGCATAGGGGCAATTTGCCCCTATGTCCACCGCTGCCCCTATGCTTCGGCATATATGCTCTCTTTTTAACTGTGGGATCGCCTCCTACAGCACTGGAGTCGCTGATTTAGGAGCAAATGCTGTTGCTGTCAATATAAATAAATCAGTGCTGCAGCTGAATGGTGTGCCTGCAAGGCAAACAATGGTTAACAATATAACACAGTAAACAGTAAGGTATAAAATAATTACATACCTGCAAAGCAAACATGATAAAACACAGTAACAATAAAACATTACAGTTAAGCATAAAAAGCAGAGCAGAACAATAGAGAAAGAACAATAGAGAGAGAAGAAGAAGAAAATTACAACTATTTTTGGCTTTTTTTGTTTTTATTTTTTTTGTTTTTTTATATATTTCTTTTGCACTTTTATTTTAACTGTAAACTTTCCAGCTTAGGGTCTCTCAAATTGTGATGGTGGCCATCTCATCTTTCGAGACCCTGTGTTAGTGTGCCCTAGAACTGTGCGTTACTGTACCCTATGCTAAATACTCCACTAGCGTGTGGTATTGATGGAAACATTCACTGATGCAGAGACCAGGTTGGTCAGGACAGGAGGGACAATAATAGCGGTTGTCATGCCTATATCCGCATTTCCTACAGACACAACATCTTCTTTGGGGTGCTCATTGGGTAAGGGTACCAGGAAGGACTTCTGGGAAGTGCCTCTCATGCAGCTGGCTCACTGCTTTTGCATTGGTAAGTTGGCCACAGCACCATCTGGAAACAAAAGGGCTGTGATGATCTCTTCCTGGAATTTAAGGAAAGATCCAGTCCATCCTGACACTTTCTATAGCACATAAGCGTTCAGCAGAGCCAATTGAAATAAGTATACAGACACTTTTTTGTACCAGCATCTGGCCTTATGGGCAATTAAATACAGCGCCATCATCTGGTCATTGAAGTCCACCCCTCCCATGTTAAGATTGTATTCATGGACACAGAGGGGCTTCTCAACAACACCAGTCGCCGTTGGACTGTGGTATCTGTGTGAATGGACAGAAGAGAATGAAGAGGACAGAACGAAAACATTCCAGTTGTTTCTCTCTTTCCCGTCTAAATCGGGAATCTACAAGCTATTGGGGGAAGCCCCGGCGATTAGATTGCACGGTGCCACATGCACTAATTCCAGAATTAAAAAGGTGACTAAATAGTGGCATAATTGTTCATGTACAAGTGGTACCCCTTTCCAAATAAGTGTGACACCAAGTCCCAAACAATCTTGCCAGCGCTCCCTATGTAGTCTGGACAGTTGGGGGGCTCCACGTCTTTTCCCTCGTAAACCATAAAACTATATGTATAGGCTGCGACCCTGTCACCGAGCTTATATATCTTGACCCCATATCTGGCACGCTTTCTGGGGAGAAACTGTTAGAAAGCAAGATGGCCAGAAAATTTAATCAGGGACTCATCAATGCAGACAACTTGATGAGGAGTAAACAAGGCTGCGAATTGTTGGTTGAAGTGGTTTATGAGGGGCTGCTCATATTCAGGGTCACCCCGAGGATGACAGAGTTCATTGTCATCAAAGTGCATAAACCTCAAGATCTTCTTGTATCGCGTCCTAGTCATGGAAGCAGAGAACACGGGCATATGGTGAAATGGGTCAGCGGACCAATAAGACTGCAACTCACCTTTCTTAGTTATGCCCATGAGGAGGGATAGGCCCAGAAAGGTCTTAAATTCTGGAACCGTAATAGGTGTCCAGTCTCTTGCAAGTGTCAAATGGGGATTAGCGGCGATAAATTGGCCAGCATACAAGTTGCTTTGGTCCACAATAGATCTATAGAGATCTTCCGTGAAAAACAGAGAATAAAAATCAAGGGATGTAAAATCAATTGTATCCACCTGAATTCCGGGTTGGCCAGTGAATGGGGGAAGTACAGGTGCTGCAAAAGTGGTGGGCTACCATTCAGGGCTTGCAAGTGCATCAGGAAGGGCACTATGGGCTCTACGAGCCTGTCTTCTTGGTGGCTGCGGGGCACTACTTGTGCTAGCAATCACATCAGCTTGAACTGCATTTATGGGTCTCACCACATCACCAAGTGTTACTGCAGTGCTGGTTTGTCTAGGACCAGGATGTACTAGGCTGCTGGTGCTTGCCAGTTTACCAGAAGGATGAGTGGCACTAGTACTAGCTCTCTGCTCCATACGAGAGCCCTGTGGTTGTTGCACCTCAGCAACAGAAGAACGGGGTCAGGTACGCCTGACTTTAGCAGGGATCACTACTCTGTCATCAGAGCTATCTGTTAGGGTGCCGCTGCTCTCTACGGGTTTGTATACTGAGCCTGAATCTGACAGTGGAGCTTCCCCTTCGCTCTCATCTGTCATGCTCAGCAACATGTAGGCCTCTTTACTAGTCAACCTCTGTTTGGACATTTTAGCCTCTAAATTTATGGGTACAACTAGTGTGACTCACAGGTAAAGGAGCACCTGGTTGTCAGAGCCTGCTTCAATCGATACAAAAAAATTAAATGTTAGCATTTGCAGGGATCAGACGTGACTCTGCTAACACTGCAGTTACAGTATCTCACAAAAGTGAGTACACCCCCTCACATTTTTTAATATCTTTTCATGTGACATTGAAGAAATTACACTTTGCTACAATGTAAAGCAGTGAGTGTACAGCTTATGTAACAGTGTAAATTTGCTGTCCCCTCAAACTAACTGAACACACAGCCATTAATGTCTCAACCTCTGGCAAAAAAAGTGAGTACACCCCTAAGTGAAAATGTCCAAATTGGGCCCAAAGTGTCAATATTTTGTGTGGCCACCATTATTTTCCAGCATTGCCTTAACCCTGTTTGGCACAAAGATCAGCAGAACTTCACAGGTTGCCACTGGAATTCTCTTCCACTCCTCCATGACGACATCATGGAGCTGGTGGATGTTAGAGACCTTGCGCTCCTCCACCTTCCATGGATGCTACCTTCCATGGATGTGGATGCCCCACAGATGCTCAATAGGGTTTAGGTCTGGAGACATGCTAGGCCAGTCCATCACCTTTACCCACAGCTTTTTTACCAAGGCAGTGGTCATCTTGGAGGTGTGTTTGGGGTTGGATATTATTAATATTGCCCTACGGCCCAGTTTCCGAAGGGAGGGGATTAGGCTCTGCTTCAGTATGTCACAGTATATGTTGCCATTCATGGTTCCCTCAATGAACTGTAGCTCCCCAATGCAAGCAGCACTCATGCAGCCCCAGACCATGACACTCCCACCGCTATGCTTGTCTTTAGGCAAGACACACTTGTCTTTGTACTCCTCACCTGCTTGCCGTCACACACGCTTGACACCATCTGAACCAAATAAGTTTACTTGGGTCTCATCAGACCACAGGACATGTCTTCAGCAAACTGTTTGCCAGCTTTCTTGTGCATCATCTTTAGAAGAGGCTTCCTTCTGGGACGAGAGCCATGCAGACCAATTTGATGCAGTGTGCGGCGTATGGTCTGAGCGCTGACATGCTGACCCCACACCCCTTCAACCTCTTCAGCAATGCTGGTAGCACTCATACATCTATTTCCCAAAAACAACCTCTGGATATGACGCTGAACATGTGCACTCAACTTCTTTGGACGGCCATGGCGAGACCTGTTCTGAGTGGAACCTGTCCTGTTAAACTGCTGTATGATCTTGACCACTGTGCTGCAGCTCAGTTTCAGGGTCTTAGCAATCTTTTTATAGCCTAGGCCATCTTTATGTAGAGCAACAATTCTTTTTTTCTGATTTACAGAGAGTTCTTTGCCATGAGGGGTCATGTTGAACTTTCAGTGACCAGTATGAGAGAGTGAGAGCGATAACACCAAATTTAACACACCTTCTCCCCATTCACACCTGAGACCTTGTAACACTAACGAGTCACATGACAAGGGGAGGAAAAATTGCTAATTTGGACATTTTCACTTAGGGGTGTACTCCCTTTTGTTGCCGCTGGTTTAGACATTAATGGCTGTGTGTTGAGTTATTTTGAGGGGACAGGAAATTTACACTGTTATACAAGCTGTACACTCACTGCTTTACACTGTAGCAAAGTGTAATTTCTTCAGTGTTGTCACGTGAAAAGATATAGTAAAATATTTACAAAAAAGTGAGGGGTGTACTCATGTTTATGAGATATTGTATGTGTATTGTGTTTTGTAAGTGATAGTGATCTATTGATACTGCACGTGGGTGGGCTTGGCTGGGCGGAGGGACTAAACACAGGTGCTAGCAGGTATCTTTGCTGATCCTGTTAAAGCCGCGTTTTTGGGAACACTAAACTACTGGGGACACTAATATAGTTCTGATCAGATCAAAGTTATTGATCTGTTCAGACACTATGCTAGTAATGGAGCTATCTAGTGTGTGTGCGTGTTAGCGTATCTGGCACTAATCTGACGCTGCTTGGTATTGATGCTGACCCTAACTCAAGCTAAAACCTAGCTGATGTCACCCGTGACACTAATGCGGTGATCAGAAAAAATATCTGTACACTATACTGGTGACACTGTGACAGGGGGTGAAAGGGTTAACTGGGGGGCGATCAGGGGGCAATCAGGGGGTTAAACCATTATTAAGTAATATATGGGGGTACCCTGATGATATAAAAGACTGATGGTGACACTCACTGGCTAACTAGCTAACTAGCGTCACCCGTGACACTAATGCGTTGATCAGAAAATAGATATGTATACTATACTAGTGACACTGCTGACAGGGGGTGAAAGGGTTCACTGGGGGGGGGGGGGTGATCAGAGGGTTAAACCTTTATTAGGGGGTTAATGGGGGTATCCTAAACCTCCTACCCTAATGCTGTTTAGTGTCACAAGTGACACCAATACAGTGATCAGTGAAAAATATGAAACCTGTAGTGGGGGACACAGTGACAGGAAGTGAAAGGGTTAACTGAGGGGCGATCAGGGAGTGATCAAGAGGTTAAAAATGTTCCTACGTGTCCTGGTGTTAGTGTAGTGTTTGGTGTACTCACTGTGATGTTCTCTCCTCACTCGCTGGAACTGAAAAGGGCTCCATGAGGGGAGATGACATCAGTTCCTCTGCCTGTGTTTACATTTCACAGGCAGAGGAGGCATTTCATTTGCCAAAACCGTTCAGCAGTTCCAGACCAGAAATCATTGGCCTGGGCCTGTAGATCGATTGGTTCTGGAGTGAATCCGATCACCGTGGGGACGGCGGGGGAGTGCCCCCCCTACCCGCACGCTCGACCGATGTACAGGTAGTGCAATTCAGGCAGGGCTGCCACCTTGCCATAGTATATGTACGCAAGCTGGTCGGTAAGTGGCAGACAGAATTACGCCATATGAGAATGAGCACCAAATAACCCCTGTAGCCTTATTTAAAGCATATATGATGAATTAAAAAAATGACCTATTGTCAAATGGGCTGAACACACAAATGAAGGAAGAGCAATGGAAACTTTCTCTTTATAAAAATCTTATTTTACATCAGTTGTAAGATGTTGTGGGCATGACCCTTCCAAAGTTTCTTTCCCGTTTTTTTTACCCTTATAACATTTTCCCAGATTGTACAAACTGCAAATTATAATGGTGCTATATAATAAATAAATAAATACATATATACCCTCTGACACGCTGAGCCAGAATATTAAAAATCCGGTTTATCTGGACACAGACAGTGTATTGTATGAAGGCTAATGACGGATAATTTCTTACTATTCATAATACACAAACACTGCTCAGCCATAGTCAAACATGTATTCTCTTAAAGGGCCACAAAAGTTTTATGACTTTTGTTCTGCATTGAGTAGCACATTATGGCAAGTTCAGACAGCTGGTTATTTAAGGGACTGTGATTGGTAAAAAGATAAATGGAGAGAAATGACTTCACATTTTGCAGATTCAGCTAATGTATATGATTTGCATTTGAAGAAAAATCGTTAGGACCATCAATGCCTTCTTCTGTAGTGTAGAGACAAGTGCAAACAATTTTTCAGTAATTGAAACCAGACAACAGAATTACTGATGCACCTTTGGATTCCAGGTGACTTTTAAAAGACGTCCTACAGTCATATATCATATAGACATGGTTGTCGTTTTATCTGTCACTGTCTTGATCCTTTATGCAAACCAGTGGATTATTTGAAGGGAAGGGTGATTTATTTGTCAAGCATGTAAGCAACTTACAAAGCTTTATAAATACTGAACAAATCATTTGTTTCCCTTACAATGCAATATTTTCAAATTATATTGTTTCAGAGATCCATAGAAAAACAACTAAAGGGCTACTATGATGATCTCAGGAAAAAATAGGTAATATTGAAACTTCTTTAGATCTTAAAAAAAAAAAAAAAAAATTCCAGAACTTATTGAATGAGATGACATTCTGCTGACTTTCATCATCCAATAATGTGCAAGCAAAAATGCTGTTTTTTTTTATTCTCTTTACATGTGATTGGGCATTCCTTTGGAAAATGTAACTTTACCACATTAACTAAGCTTTGGGGCAAATTTCCTTGCAAAGAGAGCAGTCTATTTGCATTTAGTAAATCAACTCCTTGGACAAAGACTCACCTTGCCCCTAAGGAAAAATAAAAAGGATGTCTACCCTTCCACAACACAGTGGGAAGGGTATGCAGAGGCAAACAGATAAGGCTAGAATTCTTCAGCCAATCTGCCTGCCCCTCTTAAAACCTTCCTATGTGGGTATGGAACATATTAAATCGGGAGTTTGGATAGTGACATCAGCTGTTATAGACTGGAGATTCTGTTCTGTTTGTAGTTTGTATATACACAATTATTATACACATTTTTTTATTCACATATTTACTATTTTTTAACTCCTAAAGCCCCCACTGCCCCGATAAAGCCAATGTGAGAAAAGACAGCAATGCAAACTAGATAGTACCTTTTTAGAAAAAAAAGCCCTAGGCCTAAACCCAACCTTATCCATAGGTAAAAAAATAAAAAATAGGTTTCTTGCAAGATAAGGCTCAGACACCGGCCTCTCAGAGGGGATGACAACATGGAATCCCAACTTGTAATTGAAACTTTAATTCTCAAAAGGATTTTTGGAAGTACAGACCTGCTCATAAAGTACCCCAGTACTGCAATTCAAAGAACATAAGCATAGATTGTTAAAGTAGAAGTAAACCCAACCTTTAAACTCTCATATATGCTTTACAAGCAGTGATACTAATATAAAGGCATTTATTACTTCTGGGTGGACTAGCTGCTTTCTCCATCAGCAGCGCGGCCTGCACATCTGCTTGTAAAGCCCTCCTGGACCTCCGCCAGTGCCCATAGATGAGAGAGACAGCCTCCCTCCACACATGGACCGTTTCTTGGACAATCTCAGCAAGTCCAGCGCTCTACAGAAGCCATCGAGCCAGCCCCACTATCCAACATCCCCGCTATCCAACATGGCGGTGCGCCGGAGATGGAGGTGAGTGCCAGCTTTTCTCCATCTGCTCTGCAGCTTGAGACACACAGCACAGAACTTATAACCCAGGCAGTTGCAGCCCTCCTCCCCCCCCACCATCTCAGCCTCGGTGGAGAAGGATGGCCAGGCAGGAATGCGCAAATAAAAAAAGAGCTGGGAGAACAAGCCTCAAGGCTAAATGAAGCCTGGTGACCTAATTTTCCTTTGCCAATGCTACCCATATAGACAACCCTAACTTGTTTTGGGAAGCCGGCAAGGCGTATCTTAGAGGTCAAGTCATCTCATTTGCAACCTCCTATAAAAAGCCTGCCCAGCTAGCTACTGGGAAGCAAACCCTAGGCTCAGGCTAGTTCAACACTCCCTATCGTCCCAAAACACCCCTGCACATAGAGCTGAATGGCATGCAGCTAAACAAAACTTTGACACTTGGGCTAACACATTAAAGTTAACTAAACAAGCACATGCCAATGCAACCTTTTAAGAGTTCGGTAACAAATCAGGAAAACTCTTAGCGAGGCTTTGCAACAGCCCCTACTGTCCCACCCACATCATCACTCTCCATGATACCACAGGCGCTATCAAATCTCAACCCCAAGAGGTTGCCAATGCAATGCTTCAATTCTATTCCTCCCTTTACGCCTCCGACCCTATTGACATAGACTTAGCACAAAGATTCCTGAAGAGACTAGACCTTCCAAAGATTACTCCATCCCAACTTGAAAGACGTAATGCACCGATATCCATGACAGAACTCTCCAAAACCATTCAACAGCTGGCTCCAGCAAGGCTCCAGGCCCTGATGGGTGCACAGGTGAACTCTTTAAGACACTCCAAAATATAATAAAACCAACCCTTCTTAACGCATACAATGGTATCTGGTCAGGGGGCCCCTATCTACCTACAGGGAACCAAGCATTCATTAAACTACTCTCAGAAAAATGGAAAGACCCCCTAGAACCAGGATCTTACAGGCCTATTTCGCTCTTGAACCTAGATGGGAAAATTCTTTCTAAGATTGTAGCAACCAGATTAGCCAATATCATTCCCTCCTTAATCCACTCGCCCAATCAGGTTTTGTCAAAGGGAGAACAGCTACTTTAAATATCTGAAAGGTGATGATCGTCTTGGACTACGTCAACACACATGGCCATCATCACCTTGGACATGGAGAAAGCTTTTGACAATGTCAATTTTGACTGGTTATCTCTAATCCTGTCCAGATTGGGTTTTACTGACCCCTTCAGCCACCTTATTCAATCAATGTACACCTCCCCTGCAGCCAGACTGGTGGTCTACTCAGTGAAGAATTTTGCCTCTATAAAGGCACAAGACAAGGGTGCCACCTATCACCACTACTCTTTCATTCCCTTATTGCATTATAAACAAAAAAAAAACAACAATTTTGAAAAAAAAAAAAACAATATATTTTACTTTTTGCTATAATACATATCCAAAAAAAGTATATAAAAAATAATTTATTCATCAGTTTAGGCCAAAATGTATTCTACATATGTTTGGTAAATAAAATCACAATAAGCGTTTATTGTTTGGTTTGTTCAAAAGTTATCTCGTCTACAAACTATGAGAATTGATTTATTGTGTTCTTATTATTTTTATTTTTTTTTACTGGTAATGGCGGTGATGTGCAATTTTTATTGGGACTGCGATATTGCAGCGGACAGATCGGACACTTTTGACACTTTTTTGAGATCATTGACATTTATAAAGCGATCAGAACTAAAAATAGCTACTGATTACTGTATATTTGTCACTGGCAGGGAAGGGGTTAACACTAAGGGGGTGATCAAGGGATTAACTGTGTTCCCTCACTGTGTTCTAGCTGTGTGGGGACTGGGCTGGCAGGGGCAAAGCAGATCTAACTGATCCCGATGACAGGGATCAGTAGATCCCTGTCATGCCGTCTGACAAAATGGGGATTTTCCTGTCCTTCCCCTGTAGTAGGCGATCGTGGGTAACCAGCGGACGTTGAGTCCGCACGACCTGCAGCCACACTCACGTAGAGTGCGGCGGGCATGAGAGAGATCTGGTGGTGGCGCGCGCCCCCTGCTAGCTGCGGCTGCGCGGATCGCCGTTTATATATGGCAATTCACACTATGCTGCCACTTTGCAGCAGTAAATGTACGTGAGCTGGTCAGCAAGTGGTTAACCTAGCCGTGGAACCACTGTCCAGATACCTATCTGAAAAAGCCCCTTGCGTGGGATCTTCGTCAGGGACTCCGAACTACGCTCCGCTCTATTTGCAGAAGATGTACTCATCTTCACTGCAAATCCAGCCTCTGAAATGGTTTCCATTAACCGCTTGCCGACCGCTGATCGGCAATTGACGGCGACAAGGTGGCTCGTGAGCGCAAATCGCCGTCATACGACGGCGGCCGCGCTCACGAGCCCAGTGAGCGCGCACGCCACCAGAGGCGCGCCCGCGCGCTCACTGTTTTCGGGGAGGGCCAGGGAGCGGGTGCGGCGGCTTAGATTGCCACGGCTACCCGCGATGGCCCCCCCGGAGCGAAGGAGCGGAGGTCCGTGTATGTAAACACGGACCTCCGCTCTGTGTGAGGGGGAAGGGATGTGATCACAGCCTTCCTGTATATGGTAAAGTCTCCGACCTAAACGTCACTTCTACTCATGTAGAAGACGTTTATCTCGCCTCGCATCAAGCCTCAGGGACTGCTTCTAGGGTGCGTTCCCCGAAAAAGTCTATCCATAGACCTGTCACCAAGGTGCCGATCCAATTGGTGAACGACTGGTCGAGTGCATGTAAATGACGACGTTTCACCGTCGTATCACACTTAACGGTATATA
>BLSH010401089.1:1415435-1429300 GCA_018402905.1 Glandirana rugosa | reverse complement strand
TGCTTATCAGTGCCGCCTAACAGTGCTCCTCATCGCTGCATATAAGTGCCTCATCATCAGTGCCACCTCATCAGTGCCACCTCATCAGTGCCAATCAGTACTGCCACATCAGTGCCCGTCAGTGTAGCCTCATCAGTGCCCACCAGTGATGGAGAAAATTTACTTATTTACAAAGTTTTGTGACAAAAATAGAGAATTTTTTTTTTTTTCAAAATTTTCGGTCTTTTTTTATTTGTAGCGCAAAAAATAAAAACCGCAGGGGTGATCAAATACCACCAAAAGAAAGCTCTATTTGTGGGAACAAAATGATAAAAACTTTGTTTGGGTACAGCGTCGCACGACCACGCAATTGTCATTCAAAGCACAACAGCACTGAAAACTGAAAATCGGTCTGGTATTAAAGTGTTCTAAGTGCACAGTATTGAAGTGCTTAAAGTCAACGGTTGATTATTAAAAATGGCAGACAATATAATGTACCTTCCATCTGGGTCAGATTCAACCGTGGACAGTTGGAAGGATATGGTGGATTTAATGGCTACTTTTTTTGGGATTATTAGCAAAAAAGTAGTGTGAGAATTTCTTGTGGGAACATTGGGGAGGGTTGCGGGAGGAGAAGTCCATCTCTTGTACGCATATAATGTCAGAGTTTTGTAACAGAGCTTCCTTCCATAATAGGTTCCGTTTAAATGGGGAATTTAGCCCTTTCGCATTAATGGACGTTATGGTGAATCGGGGGCGGGAGCCTTTTGATGTGAGCAGAGACTACGATATTTTCAAGATATAATGTAACAATATTAGCAAGAGCTTGAAACAGTTGTGATTCCCAATGCTTAGTTTGGTGATCGAGATAGTTTAGCAAAGGTAGGGTAACATGTTGAAATGAGAAACAAAATAAACATAAGAGCACAAGAGAAGTGCCTAGCACTTCATATATCGTGGGGGGGGGGGGGGGGACGACACCATAAGGGATTCTCAATGTCCCATTACAGACAAAGTTGCCTAAAAAAAACAATGATACCTGTGGATCATGTGTAGCTTAAAGTTATCTGATATTCGGACCAGAGGAGGTAACTGCGGCATAGTTGTCGGATTAGCATTTTTAGAAGACACTGACCAGGGTTGACGGGTAATTTGTGGTATATCCTGACTTCCAAGTGGAGGAGGGGGCGCAGTGATGAGGCCCCAATTCATCAAGCATTTGATACCCTCTTTCGGTGATGTGAAGGTTGCTGACTGGTTTTGATGGGTCACAATCAATTTAACTGGAAAGCCCCATTTGTACGATATGCGTCTTTCTTGTAAAATGGCAGTGGTTTGGTGAAATTCCTTGCGCCTACGGGCCGTGGCTGCAGAGATATCTGCTTATAGTGAAATTTTCGAATATGGTTCTGGGAGTCTTGGTGAAGATCTGGAGGCTGCTAAGATCTGGTTTTTAACATGATAAAAATGGATGCATGCCAATACATCCCTTGGGACTTCTGCTGGTAGATGTTGGGGTTTGGGGATCCTATGTGCACGATCTATGGTTAGATCTATGGTTGTTAGATGTGGTAGGATCTTGAGAATCAGGTGTTGCAGGTATGTAGTTAGATCTGACGGCTTGATAGATTCTGGGATGCCTCGGAATTTTATATTATTCCGTCTCGATCTGTCCTCCAAATCAATGATTTTGGCGGACATGTGACGAATTTCTTCCGCTTGACATTCAAAGGCATCAATCAGTTCGTTGTGAGCTGAGGAATATTCGCTGGCATTTCGTTCGAGGAGATCCATGCATTTTTCTATTTGTTCCACTCTCTTCGTGAGACGTGTTATGGAGGAACACATCTCTTTTTGGAATTCCCTTTGAAGAGATAGGAGCATTCCCTTAATGGTGGCTTCAGAGGCTGGATGATAACTGGCCGGGTAGGGTCAGGAGAAGCCTCAACCACGTCCAGATCCAAAGGCCCAGAGTGTGCCCAGCTGTAGTGCTTCTTGCTGAGGGGGGCCTTGTCAGGGGAGTGTGCTGGAGATAGCGCCAATCGCTTACCTCGGTCTTGGGGTGAGTGGTTGAGCGAGCTGGAAGCCGGGGCTGAGCTGTCCATGGCGTCTGGGTCTATGTAGTCGTGCTGCTGCAGCGGGTCTCATGGGGTTTAGCACGACCGTTCGCCAGTGCCATGCTGCGTCTGTGATGGGTCCCATGGCTTCCGGGACGAACGATCGCCGGAGGAACTATCGTCGGATGAACGATCGACAACTCGTTGTTCGTCGGCGCCATTTTGTGAAGACGGCATTGCGGAGAAGAAGTCTGTGAGTCGGCGTGGGGCTGTAGGTTTCCCCTTCTTCATGGTCATGCCGCAGGTCTCTGGGGTGTCAGGGTTCTCTTTGTTTCCCGGAGGAGGGGAGAGATGTCTTGCTATGACGAGTTGCTATCTGTATGGGACAGAGCTGTGGAGTCAAGCAGCCATCTTGCTCCGCAGCTAGCCATGCCCCCCCTTCGATAGTTTTTAATGGCATTGGCTGCATGTTTGGGCAGGCTGTCCTGTAATATTGGGACATCGACACAATTCTAATCTTTTTGGCTCTATACACCACCACAATGGATTTGAAATGAAATGAACAAGATGTGCTTTAACTGCAGACTTTCAGCTTTAATTTGAGGGTATTTACATCCAAATCAGGTGAACGGTGTAGGAATTAAAACAGTTTGTCTATGTGCCTCCCACTTTTTAAGGGACCAAAAGTAATGGGGCAATTGGCTGCTCAGCTGTTCCATGGCCAGGTGTGTGTTATTCCCTCATTATCCCATTTACAAGGAGCAGATAAAAGGTCCAGAGTTCATTTCAAGTGTGCTATTTGCATTTGGAATCTGTTGCTGTCAACTCTCAATATGAGATCCAAAGAGCTGTCACTATCAGTGAAGCAAGCCATCATTAGGCTGAAAAAACAAAACAAACCTATCAGAGAGATAGCAAAAATATTAGGTGTGGCCAAATCAACTGTTTGAAGCATCCTTAAAAAGAAAGAACACACCAGTGAGCTCAGCAACACCAAAAGACCCGGAAGACCACGGAAAACAACTGTGGTGGATGACCGAAGAATTCTTTCCCTGGTGAAGAAAACACCCTTCACAACAGTTGGCCAGATCAAGAACACTATCCAGGAGGTAGGTGTATGTGTGTCAAAGTCAACAATCAAGAGAAGACTATACCAGAGTGAATACAGAGGGTTCACCACAAGATGTAAACCATTGGTGAGCCTCAAAAACAGGAAGGCCAGATTACAGTTTGCCAAACAACATCTAAAAAAGCCTTCACAGTTATGGAACAATATCCTAAGGGCAGATGAGACCAAGATCAACTTGTACCAGAGTGATGGGAAGAGAAGAGTATGGAGAATGAAAGGAACTGCTCAGGAGCCAAAGCATACCACCTCATCAGTGAAGCATGGTGGTGGTAGTGTCATGGCGTGGGCATGTATGGCTGCCAACGGAACAGGCTCTCTTGTATTTATTGATGATGTGACTGCTGACAAAAGCAGCAGGGTGAATTCTGAAGTGTTTCAAGCAATATTATCTGCTCATATTCAGCCAAATGCTTCAGAACTCATTGGACGGCGCTTCACAGTGCAGATGGACAATGACCCAAAGCATACTGCGAAAGCAACCAAAGAGTTTTTTAAGGGAAAGAAGTGGAATGTTATGCAATGGCCAAGTCAATCACCTGACCTGAATCCGATTGAGCATGCATTTCACTTGCTGAAGACAAAACTGAAGGGAAAATGCCCCAAGAACAAGCAGGAACTGAAGACAATTGCAGTAGAGGCCTGGCAGAGCATCACCAGGGATAAAACCCAGCGTCTGCTGATGTCTATGCATTCCAGACGGATTTGCAACCAAGTATTAAAAAGTGAAAGTTTGATTTATGATTGTTAATCTGTCCCATTACTTTTAGTCCCTTGAAAAGTGGGAGGCACATATACAAACTGTTGTAGTTCCTACACCGTTCACCTGAATTGGATGTAAATACCCTCAAATTAAAGCTGAAAGTCTGCAGTTAAAGCACATGTTGTTCATTTCATTTCAAATCCATTGTGGTGGTGTATAGAGCCAAAAAAGTTTAGAATTGTGTCGATGTCCCAATATTTATGGATCTGACTGTAGAAAGAAAAATCTAATACTCAACTGGTTTCATCAATGTTAACCAAAATACAGGTTTTGCTGCTAAAAATAATATATGTACCCACATGTCTATGACTAATAATCTATAACTAACTTATCCCAGCCCTTATTCTGACCTTAACAGCTAACCTCACCCTCATTCAAATTTGTAAATTTAAATTTAGACAGTTAACCTATCCCTGAAACTTTTTAGTATTAGATAGAGTATTAAGAGGTTAAAACCATCTCCAAGTTTTTATGCTGTCTGTGCCTCACTGGGGAGATTCACCCTCTAATTTTCCTGATTGTCAAAGTCATCATAAAGCTATGTGAGCCATTGGCTCCCGCTGCTGTCAATCACAGCCAGTGAGCCAATGAGGAGAAAGATGGGGTGGGGCCAAGCTGTGGCTTTGTGTGTGAATGAACAGGCAGCGCAGCAATTCAGGAGCGAGCATGCTTGGGTGCCCCCCACAGCAAGCTGCTTTCTCTGGGGACTCGGCAGGAGGGAGGAGCCAGGAGAACCAGTGAGGGACCTGAGAGGAGTAGGTTCAGGGCTGCTCTGTGCAAAACCACTGCACAGAGCAGGTGAGTATGTCGTGTTTGTTATTTAAAAAAAAAAAAAAAAAAAAAAAAACAAGCCTTTGATATCACTTTAACCGCTTGCCGACCGCTGGCAATTGACGGCGACAGAATGGCTCTGTAATGCAAATCGCCGTCATACGACGGTGGGCGCGATACAGAGCCACTGCGAGCGCGCGCGCGCTCACTGTGTACGGGGGGGGCCAGGGAGCGGGTGCGGCGGCTTCGATTGCCGCCGGCCACCCGCGATGCCCCCCCCGGAGCGAATGAGCGGAGGTCCGTGTAAGTAAACACGGACCTCCGCTCTGTGTGAGGGGGAAGGGCTGTAATCACAGCCTTCCCGTACATGAAGGCTGTGACCACTTCCCTTCCCCAGCTAGGCAAGCCCCCCCACAGTTAGAACACGCCCAGGGAACATACTTAACCCTTAGCGCGCCCCCTGCAGGTTAACCCCTTCACTGCCAATGGCATTTACACAGTAATCAGTGCATTTTTATAGCACTGATCGCTGTATAAATGCCAATGGTCCCAAAAAAGTGTCAAAACGTTCCGACATGTCCGCCCCAATATCGCAGTACCGCTAAAAATCGCAGATCGCCGCCATTTTTAGTAAAAAAAAAAAAAAAAAAAAAACCCCAAAAATGAATTCTCATCATCCGTAAACGCGACCACGTTTGCGCAAACCAATCAATAAACGCCAATTGCAATTTTTTTTATCGCAAATATGAGGAAGAATATAAATTGGCCAAAAACGGTGAAAAAAAATGTTTTTTTATATTTTTTTTTGGATTTGTATGTTAGCAAAAAGTAAGAAATTTGGGTTTTTTTGCAAAATTGTCGCTCTTCTTTTGTTTATAGCGGCGATCAGAAATGACGCAGCGGTGATCAAATACCACCAAAAGAAAGCTCTATTTGTGGGAAAAAAAGGACGCAACGTCGCACGACCGCGCAATTGTCAGTTAAAGCGACGCAGCGCCAAATCGCAAAAAGGGCTCCGGTCCTAAAGCTGGAAATCCTTCCGGTCCTTAAGTGGTTAAATGCACTGGACTTTATAGTTTTTTTTATTGTACTGAATGTGTTATTTTCTCCACCAGTGTGTGCAACTTGAATTGGCCATTGTACTGCAAACCTGATAGAGAGTGTGAGGGTCAGCTGAAGGAGTGCACAACAGGTTGACAATGCTGCTACTAAATAAGAGGCAGTGTCTTAGTGTTATCAGCCTGAAACTGGAAGTGCTGTTACTTACATGCTCTCCAGAAAAGAAACTGTGCAACAGATTAACCAGTTCCCGACCGGGTCGCATACATTTACTGCTGCAGTGTGGCTCTGTAGTGTGAATCACCGCCTTTAAACATCGGCTCGCGTGTGCGCTCTTGTGCCCGTCACACTCTGCAGAGCCATGATTGCTTGAGCAGAAAAACAGGGAACCGCCGATGTAAACTCGGCGGTTCCCCGCTCTGTCAGGCAGCATGTCAGAGATTTACTGATCCCTTTCACTGTTAGAATACACCTAGGGAACACAGTTAACCCCTAGATGCCCCCCCCAAGTTAACCCCTTCACTGCCAATGACATTTACACAGTAATCAGTGGATATTTACATTTCTGATCGCTGTATAAATGTCATTGGTCCCAAAAATGTCCGACATGTCCGCCCCAATATCAAAGTCCCGATAAAAAATCGCAGATTGCCGCCATTAAAGTAAAAAAATTGTAAAAACACCAGAAATAAATTCTCATGGTGTGTAAACGATTGAGATTTTTTTTTTTTACCAAAAATATGAGGAAGAATATAAATCGGCCAAAACCGATGAATAAATTTGTTTTTTTTATAATTTTTTTTTTTGGATTTGTGTTTTAGCAAAAAGTAAGAAATATTGTTTTTTTTTTTTTTGCAAAATTGTCGCTCTTTTTTTGTTTATAGCGGTGATCAGAAATGACACAGAGGTGATCAAATACCACCAAAAGAAAGCTCTATTTGTGGGGAAAAAGGGAAGAAATTTTGTTTGGGTACAACGTCGCATCACTGCACAATTGTCAGTTAAAGTGATGCAGTGCTGAATTGCAAAAAGTGCTCTGGTCCTAACAAGGGAAATCCTTCCAGAGCTGAAGTGGTTAAAAAATGTATTTACTTAAAGCTGAATTCTAGGCAGATATTACATTCCTGCATAGTTATCAAGGTGCAGCGCCAACAATTGATGTAGAACAATAAGGTATATGTCAGTCACTATGAATCTGATACTATTAAGATTTATATTCATTGACATATACTTTATTGACTTCACATCAATATTTACTGCTGTAACTAGATGCTTAGGGAGGCATGTATGAGCAGCTGCTGGGGTGATTTATATATAGAGAGACTGCGAGTGGATAAAACAAGTCTTATCCAGATATAAAATACACAAATTAATGCAGCTCTGTAATTATTAAAACATCATTAAATTTACTTTTTTAATGCAAGCAAGTACCTGAATTTGCTCTGGAATCAGTCTCTTGCAGACCTTGTATATCAGAGCTGGAGTTTGAAAGGAAGAAGCAGTACAAAGAGCTGACATGAAGCATGCTCATAGGAAGATAAAGCAGAGTGACAATGAGATCATGCACTTATCACTTTACTGCGCCACAGGCTGAGGCGGGTCCAGGATGAGGAAGTGGGTTTAATGATACTGGCCATCAGAATGAGGATATCTAGTAGCAAAAGAAAACTACTGTGAGGGGGTATCTGGCCTCACAATAAATATTGCTACAAAAGCTATTGCATATTTTTAAGGGCTAATCATTTTTTATCTTGATATTTTTGCCTGAAATTGCACTTTAAGGGCCCTTTGACACTTATGCTTTTGCTGCGGTTTTACCTTACTAAAAAAATGGAAGAAAAATGTTTCCTTTTAAGTCCTATGTGGGTCCTATGCGCTGTGGGTGTGGAGTGTTTTGAAAAGTCCTGCCTGCAGAATCTTTGGTGCGGTTTTCAAAACCATGCCAAAAACACCAGTCCATATTGAAATGAATAGAAATGAATAGAAAAAGCATAAAAAATGCATACGTGTTACATTTTTACATGTCCAAGATTCACAGGTGCATGCTGCGTAATAGGCACCTAGAAAAAACACTGGGAACGCACTGGAAACACATCAAAAATATGGCAAAAACACATATGCATTTTTAATGCATTTTTTTTCAGTGGAGCACTGTGAAAGTAGCATAAGAAAATTGCAAACAGTAATTAGACATGATGACAAAAATAGATTTTGTCTTTACATACACTTTACAAAGTTTGTAATTCACACTGCAGTGATTTTGTAGCATTATAAATTGGAAAATGAATACACTTCCCCATTCATTTTAGAAAAGAAAATGCATAATAAAATGGGACTTACCAAAATTGCAACTAATATGTACTAAAGCAGTGTTTCTCAAACATTTTTTGTCTTGCTGTGCACCAAAAAAGATCTAAAAATGTTTGCTGCACACCTGAAAAGATTTAACAATTTTTACAGTGAAGGACTTATTTAATTTTACTTATGTGTACTGATGGGGTATGCTCACACCTTGGAATCCAGGTGTATTGAGGGCTCCATCCCCTCTCCCTCCATAGAATGCCCCGACACCTGGATCAGTACATATACATACAGATAATCTGAAAATCAAATCACAGCCAGTCATATCCTAAAAAATATATATTTCATCCCATTCCTGTCTGCACTTTCTGAAATTTTATCTCAAATATCTATGCATTGTATGTACAGCATATTCCAAAGCCTGGACATGACCCCTCCATAGTAGTGGGCAGCATGGGGCAGTGTTGGGACAAGTGTTGTTAACTCTTCCCTCCCCAGCAGCACTTCACGCAGGCCGCCTCACCTCAGGCAGGTGCAGGTGGACACTGGACAGGCTCCTCTCTCAGACGTTCGGTGCAGTGCTCACGCTCCCTTCCCTCAGGCTCTGAGCCACGCAGTGCTGGAGAAGATGGAAGGAGGTGGGAGGAGGTGGGTGGAGCTGGAGCCAAACTTGAGTCACTAGGTGCAGATCAGTGGAGGAAGAATTTAAATCGTCCTCCATTCTGAATGCTGGGGCCTGGCCTCGCCCTCTCCTTGCAACATTGTGACATCACTGGTTGCTAGATGCCAGGCGATCCTAGAAACCAGTGCAGAGGATGCAGTAGAGGCCAGCAGAAGATCAGCCTGTGCCCTGGACTCAGGGCTAATAATGTAAAATGAGCACTACAAGTTCTGGGGCTTTTTGGGGGCCCACTAGGGACTATAGCCTAGGTCAGCCCCCCACCTGACGCTTCCCACGGCACACCTGCAATTCTCCCATGGCACACAGTTTGAGAAACACTGTGCTAAAGAATAGAAACAAATCAAATATATCTACTGCAAATTGCAGGGGATCTGTCAGCTATGCGTAACAAGTAGAGTTGAGCGAACCCGAACTGTAAAGTTCGGGTCCGTACCGAACTTTCGGGTGTCCGTGTCCCGAATCTGAACCTGAACGTTTGAGAAACAGTCCGGGTTCGGGTTCTGGGTTCTGGTATTTTATCATGCATGTTGAATAGCTGCAGGGCAGCCAATTAACAAGCGGTTCACTGGTTTTCCCTAGAAGCCATCACAGCCATGCCTACTAATGGCATGGCTGTGATTGGCCAGTGTATCATGTGACCCAGCCTCTATATGAGGCTCAGGTTAGTGTAGGGAGAGGATGCTGCCGGCACTGTGAGGGACAGATTGTGAGGGACAGATTGCAGATCTAATAACTAGGTAGAAATTACTACTACTGCTGTGAGGGACAGATTGCAGATCTAATAACTAGGTAGAGATTACTACTACTGCTTTGAGGGACAGATTGCAAATCTAATAACATCTCATCCTGCATTACAGAGCGATCTGATTACAGAACGATCTCTCAACCTGCATTACAGAACGATCTGATTACAGAACGATCTGATACTGGACTAGGTAGAGATTACTACTGCTTTGAGGGACAGATTGCAGATCTAATAACATCTCCCATTTTTCTTCCTTTTGCGGCCCTCTAACACTTTCCAGGACTTTTTTACAGCCATTTTTGTGCCGAAAAGTTCGGGTCCCCATTGACTTCAACGTTTCCGCAAAGTTCGGCCGAATCCGCCAAACCCGAACATCCAGGTGTTCGCTCAACTCTAGTAACAAGCATTCCAGTGAATAGTCACATCAAATACGGAATGTTCACTAAAAGTTCTAATGTTATGCCTTTCAGCTCTTGGAAAGAAGCGCTTTGCGAAACTGAAAATATTTTGAAAATGCAAAAAAAAAATGCACTGGTATAGTGTAGTATTTCAGTTTCAATAAGAATAGATAGTCATGCAATTACACATTAAAATCCTTATTCAGTAGCATAGGTTTGGGATGGAAATGGGCCATGGATTCAGTCTGTGGGGTGATTGCCAGTGCTGGAGCACACACTTAACTCCGCTAGTCTCCTGGCTCTTCATATCATAAATGGCATAGCAATACCGCTTCCTGGGGGCAATTTCAAACACTGAGCAAATATGTAAACACACCTAATTGTAAACAATGGGATGATGTGGAGTAGGGAATGCACAACACATTGTACAGGAAGGGTACAGTGGGGTTTGGGTAAGGACATCCGTTCACCCTCCCACAAATGAAAATCAGAACTATCTTAGTAGTACTTATCATGATGGGAGCCCTACAGACACTAACATTGACTCTGCTGTTTGTGTGTTGCTCACAACTCTCTTCCACCCATTGCTTGTCCACTGAGCAGTGTCCTCAGCTCAAGATCAACCCCACTCATATCGCCTCCCAGATGCTGCCTGTATACATGAATAAAATGGAATGAATGGAAACGCCACAGCACTACAGAAAATTATTTCACTTCTAAAATCGTGCAGTAGTATTTGGTCACTCCATTCCTGGATCTCTCAGGTGGTGGAGCTGTTAATGGCTGTTAACAGTGCAAGGAATGATGAAACAGGCCTCAGATTTTAATTATAATGCGAGGAATCTGGTAATCCAAATGAAAAGCAGACCTTTCTGGCCTAGTTCCTGCAAGTTCCTAGGTTTAATTATGTCCCTTCATTCCTGAGTGAAATAAGACTAATAACCTTCTCTCTAAGTAGCCATCAACTCTCTGTATGTATTCCATGGCTGTCATGTCACTCTAAGCAGCTATTCTATTGTGCTAGAACTATATAAGGCCACTTTCACACTAAGGCGGGGGCAGTAAAGCGACGCTACTTTCAGCGGCACTTTTCCGCTGTTATAGCGGCGCTATGGCACCGCTATGCCGGAGGGAGTGCGGCGCTTTTAACCCCCACAAGTGGTTAAAAAAGGGTTAAAAGTGCTGGTGCGCCACGCTTTCTGAGGCAGCCACGATTGCCATTGATTTCAATGGCGGGGGCGGTGGAGGAGCGGTGTATACACCACTCATTGAACCGCCCCAAAGATGCTGCTTGCAGGACTTTTTGTAACGTCCTGCAAGCGTACCGCCCCAGTGTGAAAGCACTCAGGCTTTCACACTGGGGTGAAGTGGGGAGATTTCTGAGGCACTTTACAGGCGTTATTTTAACTAAAAAACACCTGTAAAGTGACTCAGTGTGAAAGTGGCCTAAAGGCAGCTTCCAGTGGATGCTGTTAGCCACCTCTCAGCCAGGTATGAAGACACACAACAAGGGATTATTATTTAAAGTGGTTTTAAAGGCAGAAGGTTTTTTACCTTAATGCATTCTCTGCATTAAGGCTTAAACTTTTCTGTATTCAGTTCCCTCCTTCCCAGTCCCCACTTTTACTTACCTAAATCTGATCTTGATCCAGCGATGTGCCTGAGAGCAGCGGCTCTATTGGCTCTCTCTCGACTCACTGGACAGAGTCAACAACAAAAGCAATTGGCTCCTGCTGCTGTCAAACACAGCCATTGTGTCAATGGATAAACACAGCACAGTTCGGGATCGAGCCAGCACAAGTGCCTCCATAGTAAACGATTTGCTATGGGATGCACTTAGCAGGGGGGAGGACCTGAGAAGAAGGGCTGCTCTGTGCAAAACCATTTTTGTTATTTAAAAAAACAAAATAGGTTTACAATCACTGGAAGCTAGGCCTGTTTGTTTTGATCTGTATGGGCTGGGAGTGACTCAGGGTAGCAGCTGGTGACTCACAGGTGGTGTCACTTCTCAGTTACCTCCTTCTTGCTTCTAGAAGGTGCTAAAAGAAGAGGAGGGGAATAGAGGTGGAGCTGCCTGGGGTATTCTAAGGAGCCCTGACCAATCCCCAACTTGGATTGGCAGGGGGCAGGCCTCCTTAAATACCCAGGGACAGACCGGCTGGGGAGGAGTTTGGTGGAAGAACTGGAGATGGAGTACTAAGCTGTTAGGGCCTTTGAGGGAGCTCCCCAGTCTGGGGGGGGGTGACCTTGGGCCCGGGGCTCAGGTGCAGGATGGAGCCCTTCAAGAAATCATGAAGGATCTGGACAGGAGGCACAGGAGGAGCAGGAGAAGACATCAGGAGCTAGTGCTGCCAGGCAAGTCTCCAGGAGGGAACCACCGGTCACAGCCAGGAGGGCGGGTGAGTGACATGTGTAGTCAGGAGGACTGTGGAGGCACCCCTGAGAGGACTGTGAGCAGACAGTCTGGGATGGGTGCGGAGCCAGCAGGAGGGCTGCAATGTCATGGGCAGTGGAGTTGGGCAGCTGCAGCCAGGAGGGCTGGCAGTACTGAAGAGGGATGACTGGGATCAGTAGTCTACCACCAGGACAGCTAGCAAAGGAACTCTTTAATTTTTCTGCTCCACCATAGGAACCCATGGTCCCTGCCTGCAAAAGGCAAGTGCTAAGGTCTAGTGGACTTTCAAATGCTAGCTGTGCCCGAGATGTCAAGCAAGTGGTGTGCTGGAGGAAGAGAGAAGTGAAGGCCCTTTGAACCACCTTTAGGGAAAGGGAGCCATGACTGTTAGAAGCATGGCGTCACTGTGGGTGTGAACCTAAAATGGAAGTTAAGTAGCTCCCTTAGGATTGGCTACAAAGACCTGAGGTGACAGGGTGAAGCCTTAACTCTAGGAGAAGGCTACGCTGAGGTACATCCAACTGCTCTGAGGAGATTCAGCTATCAAGAGTTGCCTACCCGCCCGCCCGTTGTGATGTTTTGTCACAGCTTTATTGGCGGTTTTGACCTTGCCAGCAATTGATGTTGCTTTATGGGCTATGCCATCAAGTTAAATTGTTTAACGTCTGTCTGGCACTGATGATAAGGACAGGCCTCTTAGACTATGAGTTTATGTTTATGGGTGCCCACGTTATACTGTGACTGGCATAGTTTGGTAAATTCTGGGGTCAGTCTAATGCCTGTCTGGCACTGATGGTACGGACAGGTCTCTTAGACTATGTGAGTTATGTTTTATGGGTGCACATGGTATACTGTGGATGGCAATGTGGTTTGGCACATTTGGAAAGTTGTACTTTTGAAAAGTTCAATAAAGCTGTGGCCTTGCCCTATTTCCAACTTAATCAGTTTCTGTGTCTTTTTTTTGGGGGGGGCAAGGTATTGGTAATAACCAATTGGTCATAAATAAGCCTATGCTTCTCAGTGTATATAAGTTGTCTCGCTAAGAACTGTTCTAATTCTACTGGGCATCCTATATTTCCTATACCCCATCCAAGTTAATCCCCTCAATAAAATACAAAACAAAGCTATGGATTGTTCTTTGTCTTGGAGTGTCTGAGAGGTGAATACCGGACTGGGCAGGGTGATGGGTAGACTACAATACTCAGCAGCCCCTACAGGGGTTTTGCTAAACTTTCTTGTTCAGCCCTATAGGACTGCCCAGTGGTCTGTGGTGCAGCTCAGGGTGTCCACCGGAAGCAAAAAGAAGGCTGGAGAGCCCTTATAGTGTAGTTAATTGGTTCAAACAGGGTTATTGACTCTACAGGGTGGGCCATTTATATGGATACACCTTAATAAAATGGGAATGGTTGGTGATATTAACTTCCTGTTTGTGGCACATTAGTATATGTGAGGGGGGAAACTTTTGGACAAACTTGGTTAATTGATGTGATATTCCCGAGAGGTCGGAAGAAAAACGAAGGCCACCTGTGGGACTCGACGTGGTGTCTGGTGACCCGTCAGGATATCCCGACTTGTTCTTTCAAATCGTT
>BLSH010401089.1:1396107-1410659 GCA_018402905.1 Glandirana rugosa | reverse complement strand
TAAATCAAGTGTGATCAATTTTCAGTGATTGGCACCATAGCTTGTAGACTCTATAACTTTCACAAAGACCAAATAATATCCACTAATTAGTTTTTTTTTTTACCAAAGATAGGTAGCAGTATAAATTTTGGCCAAAATTTATGAAGAAAAATTACTAATTTGCAAAATTTTATAACAGAGACGAAGAAAAATTCATTTTTTTACAAAATTTTCGGTCTTTTTTTAATTATAGCGCAAAAAATAAAAAACCCAGAGATGATTAAATACCACCAAAAGAAAGCTCTATTTGTGTGAAAAAAAGGACGCAAATTTCATATGGGTACAGTGTTGCATGACTGAGTAATTGTCATTCAAAGTGTGAGAGCGCTGAAAGCTGAAAATTGGTCTGGTTGTTAAGGGGGTTTAAGTGCCCAGTTGTCAAGTGGTTAATGTCCTGTGTGCATGAGGCCTAAAGAAAGGAGTGTTCCTCTCACTTTCTGTCTGATAAAACATTGTCAGCAAGACAGAATGCAAGGGGAAGTCTTTCTAACAGAACACAGTGTAGCAGTATAAACCTGAAAGGGATTTTAATCCTTCCCCACTCCAAAACAAAGAACACATTATTGGCTAGACATACACTTTAGGTGTACTTATCATTCTTCCACTTCAATACAGTGCACTTTCACCCCCTTCCTGCCCAGGCCAATTTTCAGCTTTCAGCGCTTGTATGACAATTGTGCGGTCATGCAACACTGTACTCAAACTCAATTTTTATTATTTGTTTCCCACAAATAGAGCTTTCTTTTGGTGGTATTTGTTCACCACTGGGTTTTTCATAAACAAATAAAAAAAGAACGAAAATTTTAAAGAAAGAAAAAAGATTTTCTTTGTTTCTGTTATAAAATTTTGTAAATAAGTAAGTTTTCTCTTTCATTGATGAGCACTAATAAAGCTGCAATGGTGGGAACTGATGATGAGGCACTAATATGCAGCACTGATGGGCACTGATAGGCGGCACTGATGTGCAGCACTGATGAGCACTGATAGGCGGCACTGATATGCAGCATTGATGGGCATTGATAGGTGGCACCGATATGCAGAACTAATGGGCACTGATAGGGGGCATTGATGGGCACTAATAGGCAGCACTGATGGACATTGATAGGTGCCACTGATAGGGCACATGGATGGGCACTTATAGGTGGCACTGATGGGCACTGATAGGCAGCACTGATGTGCACTGATGGGTGGCACTGATAGGCAATTATGGTCACTGATGGGCACTGATAGATGGAACTAATAGGCAGCATTGATGCGGAGGCACTGACAGGCATTACTGATGGGCACTGATTGGAATCTCCAATGGGCACTGATTGACATCCTTGATGGGCACTGATTTGCATCCCTGGTGGGCACGGGTTGGTATCCATGGTGGGCTCTAGTGGGCATCATTGATGGGTCTACACTGATAATCAATGCATTGATTATCAGTGCAGACCCCCCTGCCAGGAGAGTGACTGATTGGCTCTCCTCTACCCGTGCCTTATCAGCGTGAATAGAAGAAAAGCCAATAAACGGCACTTCCTGGTTACGATGTGACCCGCTTTTTTTTAATGTAGTCTTTATTTTTAATTTTCATGGTGTACTAGTCAAACAACAGACAACAATAAAGCACAAATAACCAGATCCATGTGCATATCTTGGTACTCTAACGAAATCATGGCAGAACAGGGTGCATGCTAGTACCTGTGAGCTGCATAACTAATTAAGACTAATGAACCTTAGCAGCTTTACTCCTTAGCCGACTCTCCATCATCTGCCATTCGTAAATGGTTGAGCACCGTTAACACGGACATCAGTATTTTAGAACGCATAAGGAGGAAGTAAGAAGTGGGGGGGGGGAGGGGAGAGAAGAAAGAGGGATAACGATAGGGAAATTACAGAGTATTCTGTGTAGCCATACAATAGGACACATATATACCAGTGCAGTGGGGTCTTCTAATCAGTAAGGTAGTATTTAAGTTATCATATATTCAGGGGTAGAACATCACAAGGCTATCAAGGATCTAAGTTGTCTATGTTAGGGCTTGTCGCTTGTGAAGGTTGGCAGTGGCTCGGGGAGATTCCACCCACATAGGCTATCCAGATGACCCAGATATTGTAAAATGTATCATAGCGGTCCTTATATTTCGCCATCCATTCCTCCGCAGCCATCATATTATTCACTAAACAAATCCAGTCTGTATGATCTGGGACCTGAGCCGTTTTTCAGAATATCGGTATCAGTCACCTAGCTGTATTAAGAAGTAGGCATGGGCCCCCGGATGTGTTCGACTCAAACATCGGGGGTCCGCCTGTTCGGCGCATCCCGAACATTATGGGGCAAACTTCAAGCGCCCCATAATGCATTCCAATGTCGGGTAAAATGCCGCCAGCTGTATGGCCAAAGCATGCACATGATCTGCATGCTTTGGCCAATCACAGAGCACTCTGCTTTGAGAAATATGATTGGCTAAAGGCAGGGTGCCTTTAGCCAATCACTGCTCAGCAGCCTCAATCCATGCCCCACACTATATAAGGCCACTTGTACAGCGGCTCTATGTAGTATGTGTATAATGGTGGATAGAGAGTGAGCTTAGCTAGCGGCATTCAGGCAGTTTAGTGTAGCTAACTGATTATTGTGCATTGTGAAAAATAGATAGATAGATAGATAGATAGATAGATAGATAGATAGATAGATAGATAGGGCAATCTTTATACTGTCAGTTAGTACAGGCAGTTTAGAGTAGAGTGAAATATATACTAGATAGATAGATAGGGCGATCTGTATACAGTCAGTTAGTGTAGAGTGAAATATATACTAGATAGATAGATAGATAGGGCAATCTATACGCAGTCATTTAGTACAGGCAGTTTAGTATAGAGTGAAATATATACTAGATATATAGATAGATAGGGCGATGTGTATACCGTCAGTTAGTGCAGGCAGTGCAATACCTAGTGTACATATATGACGTGGGGGCCCCCAAAATAGAAACCAGGCCCTTGGGGTCTGGTATGGGTTTTAAGGGGAACCCCGGGCCAAAATTTAAAAAAAAATGACGTGGGGGTCCCCCCAAAATCCTAACCATGCCCTTCTGGTCTGGAATGGATTTTAAGGGGAACCCTGCATCAAGCACGCAGCCCTGGCATGGCAGGAGGGGGTGTGGATGACTGAGCGTCCCCCCTCCGAACCATACCAGGCCACATGCCCTCAACATGGGGATCTGCGGGCTGGGGGCTTATCGGAATCGGGAAGCCCCCTTTAATAAGGGGGCCCTCAGATCCCATCCCCCCCATGTGAATAGGTATGGGGTACAACGTACCCCTACCCATTCACCAAAAAGGAGTAAAGTGGTACAAAAAACAAGAGGCTGTTTTTGACAAGTCCTTTATTGTGTAAAATAGCTCTTCTTCTTTCTTCCTCCATCTTCTCCTGCCCCGGTCCTTTTTCTGATCTTCTGCGTCTTCTTTCAGTCTTCTTCCTTCCTCTCTTCATCTTCAATCTTCATCTTCTTTCTCCTTTCATCGACCCTGCTCCCGCTGCCGCAGGCGTGCCTTATAGAGGCGTCTCCCAGAATGGGCGGCCTTCAGTATGACATTTCTTTTATAAGAAGGGGCGGGGGCCCCGGTGGCATAAATGGGTGACCCGCCCCCTCTGACAACGAATGACATCAGAAGGGAGCGCATCATCCACTTACGTCACCGGTTGGCCCCGCCCCTTCTTATAAAAGAAACGTCAAACTGAAGACTGCCCATTCTGGGAGATGCCTCTGGACTGCACGGCTGCGGCAGTGGGAGCAGGGGCGGTGAAAGAAGAAGGAAGAAGAAGATTTTGATTGAAGATGAAGAGAGGAAGGAAGAAGACCGAAAGAAGAAGCAGAAGACCAGAAGAGGAACCGGAGCAGGAGAAGATGGAGGAAGAAAGAAGAATAGCTATTTTACACAATAAAGAACTTGTCAAAACTGCCTCTTGTTTTTTATACCATTTAACTCCTTTTTTGGTGAATGGGTAGGGGTACAATGTATCCCATACCTATTCACATGGGGGGTCAGGATCTTGGGGCTCCCTTATTAAAGGGGGCTTTTGGATTCTGATAAGTCCCCCAGTCCACAGACCTCCACAACCACCGGCAAGGTTTGTGGGGATAAGGCCCTTCTCCCCATCAGCATGGGGACAAGGTGCTTTGGGGGGACCTCAAGGCATCCTCCACATGTTGAGGGCATGTGGCCTGGTATGGTTCACAGGGGGGGGCACTCGCTCCTCCCCACCCTCTCCTGCCATGCCAGGGCTGCGTGCTCAGATAAGGGTCTGGTTTTGATTTTGGGGGGCCCTACACCATTTTTTTTCAAATTTTGGTGTGGGGTTCCCCTTAAAACCCATACCAGACCTGAATGGCCTTGTATGGACTGGGGGGGGCAACGCAATGCTTTTTCAGTGATTTTATCTATATATTGTCAGAATCCGGCAATACATTACGGCCGTGAGTGGTTTTAAACACCACAGAGGTGTGCCATTTTACAGGCAGACTAAGGGGACCACCCAGGCACGATATTTAAAGGAATATTTCATTTTTATTGTTTCACTTTAAGCATTATTAAAATCCCTGCTCCTGAAAAAATAATCAATTTAAAACCTTTTTTTGCATTGATGCATGTCCCCTAGGGCATGACCCGGGTCCCCATACACTTTTTAGGGCAATAACTTGCAAATAAGCCTTTAAAATTAGCACTTTTGATTTTTCATGTTTGAGTCCCATTGATTTTAATGGCATTCGCGTGTCCGCACAAATTTTTTGCCTTTTCGCAAGTTCTGGTGCAAACCGAACCGCTGGGTGGTGTTCGGCCCATCCCTACTAAGTAGGTGCGGCAGAACAGACTTGCGATAATGGCTGAGAGGAACGGAGGGAACATGCAGCAGGAGGTTCAGTGGGGAGTCAGATATATCTATGTCTAATATGGCTTTAATCTGGGATCTGATATCCTGCCAATGTGGCTGAATCTTGGGACAGTCCCACCAGGTATGGAGAAAGGTGCCCCTCTGACCACAATCCCTCCAACGGGTAGCGAACACAGCTGGTTAGATCACAGCAAGCCTCGTAGGGACTCTGTACCATCTGGTAAGTACTTTATAACTATTTTCTTGCATTTTTGTGTCTACCGAACTCGAGTGGGTAAGACGGTAGAGATTATCCAGCTGTGACTCACTAAAATCGTGCTGCAGGTCTCTCTCACATTCTCTGATATAGGGCGGCTTCTCTCCCCCTTCCAGGGACTGTAACAGTTCGTACAACACAGAGATGGCATGTGGGGTTGAGGTAGCTGAAAGGCAGAGTCTCTCAAAGGGGGTGGCGGTGACCGTTGAGCGAATAGGTTGGGATAGCCATGGACGAAATGTTGGAGCTGCCTATAGCGCCAGTCGTCCAACGGAAATGCTCCATATAAGGAGCATAAGTGGGTTAGGGGGAGCAGTCCCTGGTCCTGCACAAAATGTCCGCATCGCACCTCCCCGTCGCTCGTCCATGTCCTAAGATAGGCCAAGTGTTCACCTGGGGCAAACCAGGGAAAGCCCTCCAATGGGGTAAGGGTGAGGTCGGGGCGCAAGTCATCCCTTCTTGTTGATGTTGTCCCATAAAGTCAGGGCATGGGTGGTTGTGGGGGAAACCCAATGTGAAAGTCTCTAGTGAGCCACGGGGCGTGAGATAAGTTTTGCCTGCTAGAAATTTTTCAAGCGGTACCCATGTCTTGGTAGCTACATTGTGGTATCAGTCTAGTATGCGTTGTAGTGCTATCACTTCATACTATCTATGGATAACTGGCACGCCCATTCCCCCCCCCTCTATTTCGAACGTTGTATAACCCGAAGGGCCAATCGGGGCTCTTACCGCTCCAAATGAATCATGTAAATTGGCTGTTGAGAGTCAATAAGAAGGTGACCAGCTTTGATTGGACACAGCTGATCACATGGTAAAAGAGCCTATGTCATAGGCTCTTTACAAAGATTGGAAATGCGGTGTGTCAGAGTGCCACACTGCACTAGCGATTGCGTGCTGCACACTCTTGGGGGCATGAGTGAGTGGCTTATCCTGCTGCACATCATATGTTGTCCAGTCAGGACAATACATCCACCCTGCAGCCATCATTCTCCATACGGCGGGCGGGAAATGGTTAAAAAATACAGATTAGAAAGACCAGAGTGCATATTAAGATATTGTCTTCTGCAAAAACTTTATTTAATCAGTGTTTCATACATTAAGGAAGTTTATTTAAAATAAACCTAAATCTACTGCTGGCATGTAGAAATGCTGAAAAGTTTCATGTAATCTATATATAGCTTTCTGGGTAATAGGAAAACACAAACTGCTAAGACCTATACACAAAGACCTACTCATACGGTAGCCCAGGATCACAGCCTACACTGACAATGCAAATCATGGAGACATACAAGCAAAAGAGTATTTGCATGAAAACAAATTAGTAAAAAGTCATTTTGGACACACAGCAGACTAAGAATATGTCCCTTCTCTTCACCTTTGTACTAAATGAT
The DNA here is from genome assembly GCA_018402905.1 of Glandirana rugosa. NCBI lineage: Eukaryota > Metazoa > Chordata > Amphibia > Anura > Ranidae > Glandirana > Glandirana rugosa. The sequence goes on along the minus strand of BLSH010401089.1, from coordinate 1,404,094 downwards.
ATGAACACAGAATATCTGCAATTTATTTAGTTTAGTTGTGGAGAAGATTCATGCTAAAGGCTCACTGAGAACCATAAGTGACGGGATCCATATCTGACCAAAAACAACATGGAAACAGGTTAGTAGTGTATCATATAAGTTCTATATAAATTGGTTAAGGCTATATTTCCTGTAGATGCAATCCAGGACAGTAAACAGCGTATAATAGAATAGTGATGCTTCTCATAGTAACCAGACTGGTTACGGCATTTACAAAACATTTTAGATGTTATCTGAATGAATTCTGTGGGAAATATTCTTATTTTGCCTCTCCCAAATTTTATAGATTACTGCTGTAAGAGCAGAAAGTATATGCAAAGATGTTAACCTAAAACAGAGATCCGCATATATAATCTTTTTGTTTCATATACAGAAGCAGGTCTTTTGTTACAACAAAGACTTGATATCTTTCAAAGAATTACTGAATATCACACACACACTATAATATGCCCAGAAAGTAATTCAGGAAATATTTGTTTAAACTAATTTTATTATTAATATTATTATTATTATTATTATTATTATTACTATTTGGTATTAGTAGTGTTAGTAGTTGTATTTTTACTTTTGAGAAACTACATGAAAATAATCATTTAAAAAGTTGCCTTTTACATTAACACAATTTAGTGTCTTTAGGAAAACTCTAAAAACTTCCCAGCATGATGTAAGATTTCTTTGTTTAATTCTAAAGATTTTAGTTTACAGATTCACTTTAATCATGCTATATCATGTGATTATATTTAACAGCCAGCCAATGGTTAGGAGGTTGAATGGTATATCAAGCCATTTTTAACCTTTGGATAAAGTGGAGAAGGATCAGAACCTGTGTGTCAGGTTTTTTACCGCAATCTGGGCATCCATTAGAGAAATCCCTCCCCCCTCCTCCTTGTCACTGATGGGGGTTCTAACCTCCCCTTACTCTACTGGAAAAGAATAGTTTTATATCTCTGTATATTTCTGTTTGATAAATATTGTCACCTTTACAGAAAATAAGGTGAAATCTCAATAATAGAGCCTTTGCCACTCTATCCAATAGGAAAAATAATTCCGGCTGGACAAATGAAAAATAAAACTAAAATATTTAGGTATTTTCCTAAAGGAGTCATTTTAACATCGCTAACCTGTGCGTGAAGGTGAATATGATTGGTCATTTAAAAAAAAAAGTTTTAAAAATACTCTTCATGTGAATAGCCACAGTTTAAAACATGTTTACATCGTAAATATTTTATATCACTTATTGATGAGGTTTGTAGCCTATAATCAGACACATTTGTATCCCTGGGCTTTGCAAAAGCACATCTGTTGGAATTTATAGGGCCGGGTCTCTATACCGATTGACAGTAAAGCCTCACAGCTATTCTTCTGGCTGTTATCTGGAATTCTTCATTTAAATATTACTGTGGGAACATATTTAAAGATTGCAATTTGCTGTTAAAACAGTAAAGAACTTATATTTTGTATGCATGTTATCATATGTGTCTATTTTCTGACACTGATAAGCACTTATTTTAGGCTGGCTATGCATATAATAATTATATACAGGGCATTGTTGTTTAATGCAGCTTTGTAATATAAAATCTTCTGATAAAAATCGAGGGATGTGTGAAACTGAGAGGGTTTTTTATTTTTTTTTGAATTTTTGAATATAATCATGAAACAAAATGAAGCGACAATACATAATTAACTATGAAATACATAAAAGAGCTAAATATGATATAAACAAGATTAAATTAAATAAACTAAACTACCTTAAGTACAGACCACCGCCAACCCCCCCCCCCCCAAGAAAATGCACTTAAGAAGTATATATGACAATTTTGCCGAAGAAGCACAATGAGAAAAATTGCAACACATGTTAAGTTGTTATAGTTGGGTAAAAATATTTTAGCACAAGTGCTAACATGAATAAGCAGGTGTAACCCAACACATCAGAAAACTACCTAAAGAAGTTTAGTATGATTGCATTAGCGAAAGATACATTCTAATGATTTACTATTAAATATTGCATTAAGGGTCAGTCATTGCTATATTATCTGCAGTGTCTGAATTCTCACAAATATCCATTGCACAAAAACCAGTACAAAATTCCTTTTGTAGTTATTAGAGATTAGAGGATTAGTTCACCGTGTAAGAGTTTCAGAAAGAATTGGGTTCTTTTGTTGCCTTCAGGCCATTTACCTGTTTATCCTTAGCCTCCCTGGCGGTATGAAAGTGGTACCATTATTTTGCATGGAAATTTGGCGTTTATATTGTAGGCCTGTAATTCTTAGGAATACCTCACTTAAATCTGTCCAAACAAGAGTCTAGTAGACATCCCAGGTATGATAAAGTTTTAAACATGAAATCATAAATTATAATATAATAAATAACTAAAAATAATTATCAAAAATAATAAGGTAATAGTAATAAAATGTATTCAATAATGTAATCAAACCAAAAACACTGAAATTTGCTGAGTTACAGAATTGTCACTGTTGTCACTTTCAGTGCCTGATGATAAATTTCCCCAAAAATCAGTATCACTCAATTCTACAAATGATTCTTATTTACTATTGGTGTTTTCTAGCTGATCAAAAACCACTTTTGATGTAAAGGGACGCTTTTTGGTTGCCATGGACATTCTCAAGTTTCCAGGCAGAAAGCATGGCATATATAATATAAAAGTGCATGCAGGGCACTGGGCAAACAACTAGGGACAAAGGGGATGTGAAATGATTTCATACAGTAATGTAATCTTGCAGATTACAGTGTACTGTATGTGTTGTGTGTGTTTCACTTTTTGAATTTGCCGCCGGTCTCCTCCCCTGTGCGACGCTCGCAGGGAATGGAGCCCGGCACACAGAGGCATTGGGGGTGGGACACAGCCCGCAGACATGGCGGGGGACATCGCTGGATCCAGGGGACAAGGTGAGTAACACTGCCTTGGATCCAGCGATGCCATCCCGAGTGTAGCTCAAGGTTACCGCTAATGGTACTGAAATTCCACCCCGAGCCACACTCGGGATAACCGCTAGGGAGGTTAAACAAGTAAAAAGTCATAAAATGGTTCAATACCCCTTTATTTTAAAGAGGTATATAAACCCACTAATTTATTGTAAGAGTTAAAAAACCCTCAAGGCTTCTTGGTTATTAAAAAACACCCTCAAACATGTTTGTGGTCAACAATGGGGTCAACAATGTTTTTTGGACATGTTTTTACTCTGGGTCTTCCAGATGAAGAATGAACAAATCTCATAAGGAACATTTATGCTGTTGTATAGTATAATTCTTGGTGATCCATGCTCTGATTTTGTTTCTGCAAAAGGATATTGATCATAGGAAACATTCTTATAGGACTATAATTATGGGACTATAGTCCTGTGACTATCCAAATATTTTTTTACCACAATTACTATGATTGACTCCTGGGTAAACACCACACACCAAACAACGTCAGGTGCTTAAGGGATGGAAAGTGTCCTCAGCCATGGCTCCTCCCAATTGGCCACGCCCCCTAGTCCTAGCCTTGCTTGTTTGTGCAGTGTTTACCCAAGATTTATCATATTGCATTGGATTATCACATACTGTATGCCTGCACCCTATTTAATGTGGGTTATTAAGCCATACCAATGATGTATGGAGTGGCATTCCACTAAGCATACATAAGGTTACTATGATTGACTATTACAATTCTATCTTAAAGGCAAAGAGTAAATAAAGGATTTTCCCTCCCTGTTGGGACTTTTAATTCGAGGAGGGGCTGGCACAGGTCAAAAAAGCAAAAGTCTGTTTTAACTATATGTTCAGTAAACTGAGAAAGAACTGCATTGAATTATTTTTTTAACCAATGTGCCTTTTTTAAATTAATTCTGTTTGTATTGAGATTACTACCCCATTGAATACTCCATACTATCTGCATGGTTTGTGTTTTGAAAGGGTTTTTATTTGCTTCATGAAGCACATTGCAGGGTTTAATGTGAGGAAGGGGAAATACGTATACTACTTTAATAGTATTAATAAGAAAAAGAGTTGAAAAAAAACAATATAAAGTAGTAACAGATTAGAATCAAGTAAATAAGATTGTGAGCATAGGTCTATTACATCATATATTTGTCCATCATCAATTGTAAATTAAGAAACTAAGCTATTTGAGTTTGCCCTACAACTTGTAAGTATGTTTCAAAGGATGAAATATCTCACTGTTTTTATAATTCCCAGAACCTGTAGGCAGAACTTGCATTTTTCTTGTGATGAATACTTTAAGGCTGGGTTCACACTGCATGCCTGGGCGGCTCACAGCAGGGGTCTGGTGCATCCTGTACAACATTTCAGGTCCAATTTCAGCCTGAATTTCACACCGGAGCTGCTCCAGAGATGTGTGAACCAGCTCCATAAAGAGCCTGTCACAATATCCTGCTATAGCAAATTGGATGCGGGGAAAATATATATAGTGTATATAGGAAATGGCTGCTCATCCATTGAGATTCCAATAGGTATTAAAGGACACTGAGTCTGCCCGCTGCTATTACCTGAAAAAGTTATGCACTCGTGATGTAACGCGTAGGGCAAGGGCAAAGGCAGATGTTGACCAAAGTGACGCACACGGAAGCGCATCCCGGTACCCATTTATGATTTTATTTGTAGTTTTTACAAGTTTTTTTTATTGTAAGTGTTACTCTTTTTAATAAAGCGATTGATTGCAACACTTACTACACTTTGGGAGGCTTTCTTTGGGTTTTCCTAAACATGAGCGAAGTGCAGCTGGCCGCATTGTTGGTAAAGTTTTAAAGGAGCATGACCCCATTTACCACTAGAATCTGGGAGGCTCACGAAGAGAGCTCCTAGTGGCCAGGATATGTTGGATGACCTTGAAGTTGGTGTTAACCTGGTGGATTGATAAATGAATGCATTATAGCATCTATTTGGAGGTGAGAGTACTGTGAGCACAGAGGTGGCATAAGTTATATATCGCTAGAGGCACAACGTGAATTGGCTTGGTGTTGGGTGTTACCTTAAAATGGAAGAAGGCATTTATTTATCTCACTGTTCACTTAAAAAGTTAAAGAGAGACTTTTTCACTATTTGTATATACATATATGATTGCAATTTCATCACTAACGTGAAGGAGATGTATATTATGTCTGTATGTGTTTAGAGTTTCATACTGCTTCTGATAATTTTGACAATACCTTAGTAATTTTGTACTTTGTTCTTCACATTGCGTATTCACACATTTTTATTGTAAATTTGAGTGGAGCTGGGGCAGTGCAGTTTTTTACTTGAACATATAGTTTGTATATATATATATATATATATATATATATATATATATATATATATATTATAAATATTTTTAATCAAGGTGTACAAAATTAATTATTGTACTGTACATTTCTAAAATGTAATAGGTGATGATACTTATCAGAAAGATTGATACATGTGAAGCTACACTTAAATGAAGCACATTTAATTTTTTATATACTGTACATACCTCTACATATACAAGATATTTCCCCGTGAGTTCTCTACAGAAAATAATTACATACTGAAATAATATGAATAAATAATATTATAGGTTTAAATGTGTTACCATTAGCTTTTTAAAAAAGCTGACGTGGCAAATCTGGCAAAATGTTAAAATTGCTTACATTATGTATTTTAAGGCTAAATGTTTTCTGAAGCAAACAATATCTGTTATGGATACTCCCATAGTTTTCTGCAGATTGAGCAATTGTATACATTTAGAGTTTACATGAGTAATAAATCTTCATTATTAATATGTATAACAGCTTCTATAGCTGCAACTCATTTTATTTCCATTGGCATGTTATTGCTGTAGCTTGTAACTACTGTCACAGAAGGCTTTTATGTCATAGACATGTCATAGACTTACTATTTTATATGATTTAACTATATTTATACCAAACAAGTGCATTATGTATACAGCCACATATGTATTCCTCAAAATAAAGTAATTTCTCTGGTCAGTAATAGTAACTAGCATAAAACTGGGTGTTGCACAGTGCATAAGCTGATGTGTAGAAAGGGGTGACTTTACAGAGTGGGAAGAGTTCTATGTCAGCATTGTGGCGATTCTAAAACCCTGTAACAATATGAAACTAAATATACTGACCACATCAATATATGTAATTCACTGATTTGTTTTAAGCCTACTAATATATTGCAAGTGTGTCAAAAAGAATAAAAAGTAACATGTACTTATCTGGGTAATGAAGTGGGTTAGAAAAATAGCAGTCTTAGGTTCAGTCCTAGGCAGGACCCTGCGGCTTGCAGCCATAAAAAATCAACACAATTCTATTCTTATAGTGTTCAAAGCAACAACACTTAATTTTGTCATTAAACTGTACCTTCCAAATTTGGGAAGTATTCAAGAAGCTTTATTTAATACTTTTTCTGACTGCTATGGTCTCTGTTTTGTAATGCAGTTTAGCCCAGGTTCACACTGAGTGCGGGAATGAAATGGTGTGAGTTCACTGAACTCGCACCATTTCATTCCCGCATGTCAGTCCTGATTTCAACGGCGATTTCACAGGCATCGGTCTATGGTAATCGCACCTGTATATCACAAAAAGAAGTACAAGAACTACTTTTTGCCGCCGAATTGGCATGCAATTTAACATGTCAAATCGCAAGCCAAATCGTGTGAACCAGTGCTCAAGCTTTTAATTTGTTATGGAAATTAAAAAATGATCATCTACCACTGCAGAACCTAAATGTATGCTCTTGCTAAAAATGAAAATTAGCTATTTTTTTCTAGTTGTAGGGAGAATCAGCTCTATGTCTGTCCCAGTCACCATTATCGCTAAAACAGTAAATAAAGGGAAATCTATCATCTATCTCCAGAACAACAGCTGAGGGAAAATATTCCAATGTGGACACAGGGAAATATTCCATTGTGGACACGTGTTCTTGTGATAATCCTCTAACAGAGGCGGCTCTAGGCTTTGTGGGGCCTTAGGCAAAACTCAGATATGAGGCCCCACTCACGCCCATAATGGGAAAAATAATTCAAGTAATAAAAAAATAAGCGCTGCCAGTTTCCCTCCTCTTCTCTCCCACTGACTGCTGTGGGGGATCTTCAGGATGGAGGCTGGGAACAGGGGCTGGTAAATGGCTTAAGGGCATAGACAATGTCCTCCTCCCACTTGGCCATAAACAGGTTGGCCAAGCTGGGGGCAAACTTAGACCTGTAAATAAAAAACTCCACCATACCACATGTAATTGAGTTTCATGGCGAAATTCAAAAGGTCAAGAATAAAGTTCTTAATTTACCATCTTTTTCAAGAAAGTACTGAACAGCCACCATGCCATACTCATGTGGGATGTTAGAATAGAGTGCGGCAACATCAGCTGCGGCCATGATAGACTCATTATTAAGTTGAACTGAATTTAGCAACTTAAGAGTATCCTTAGTATCTTTAAGATAAGAAGGTGTCTGTATAGCTAGGGGCTGCAAATAAAAGTCTATATACTGCCCAATACGTGAAGTGACTGAATCAATGCCATTCACGATTGGGTGGCCAAGGGGATTGACACTGTGGGCAGCGTTGGCGTGAAACCACCCCATAGAACACTGATTTGGAAGCCATGACAGGTTATCAATGTAAGGAGTGTGTAATTAATGTTTTACTATTTAAACGTGATGGAGAAGTGGGATGTTAGGAAAAGACTGTGCTAAGGGTTAATGCATTTGGTTGTGCTCTATTTCCTGGAACAGCAGCTCTATTTAAACTTCCTGCTTCCTGTAGCAAATGCTGTCCGTTTACCGTAACTAAGTCAGTGAAGTGCATAACCCGTCATATATCTGAAAATAAACGTCGGGGATCGATATGTCTGTGGAAGAATAGAATTTCTATGATTCCTATGAGAATTCAACGATTTAAGTCAAGTTGAATTATTACTCAGATAGTACCGGCGTCGACTACAACGGCGTGAGATAAGATTGTAG
>BLSH010401089.1:1362648-1391596 GCA_018402905.1 Glandirana rugosa | reverse complement strand
GACCCTCTGCCTGTTTACGACCACGCTTCTGCCTGAACCCCCTTGTACCGCACCAGCCAACCTGTTAACGACCCTGCCTGCACCTGACGACCCGTTTGCCTGCTCCCTTGTACCGCACCAGCCAGCCTGTTAACGACCCTGCCTGCACCTGACGACCCGTTTGCCTGTTCCCTTGCACCGCACCTGCCAGCCTGTTAACGACCCGGCCAGCATCACCACTCTTCTGTCTGCACGAGCTCCTGGAGGATCCTCACAACACCACCGGCATCCGCACCAGCCCTCGTGCCCCCCTGTGCTCCGGAATCTCCTGTCTGCTCTACCAGGGGTTCCCGAACCAGGGTCGTAAGAGAGGTTGCCCTCTGCACAATCAGACTCCATCACCAGGTACGTGACATGGGAACTCAGACCCCAGTTGAAGTCTATTAAGACGAAACGAGTCGGGTACTGTGAGCCCCGCTCTTTCTTCATCACGATATGTTACTGCCTGGAATTCCTTGCTGCTTATTATCCCATTGTTACATGTGAGTGTAAAATTTATTTATTTGGATTAAAACATTGTTCATACGATATTACACTATATGTGGACCTTTTTATTTAATGGATGGAGCCTCCCTTGGTTTTGAGTCCCTGAAGTATAAGTTTACCATCTGGATCGGTGACGGTCGTCCATATGTGAGGAGTGTCGACCTGGCTCTGGTGTAATATTTCCATTTTGTAAAGGCTAGCTCTACATGCGGTTTACCAGTTCATTTCTGGTAAGGGTATTTTATCTTTAAGGTGGTAGATACACTTTAAGTGGTGGAACACTATGCAGCATTGAATATTCACTAGCTTCTCATCATTATTTCTAATATACACCCCCTTTTTGTTGGTGATTGGATTTCTGGATGAACTTTTTATATGGACACTTTTTCTTTGATGATTTTTTAAGGACACTTTTTCCCTGGGTGATCCCCGGGTCCTAATTATGCATTATGTTTTTAGCTGCACATTATATATTTTACTGTTTGTATTCACAAGTGTTGTTGAAATTGTGGTGCTAGCTGCTTTACTTTTCTGGTGGATGCGCAGTGTTATATTTTTACAATTTTAAATAAATAAATGCCCACAGAAAAGCCCTTTGTTGAAAACATAATTAAATGAACATTGTCAACCTATATAAATTGAACAAAAAACACATTTTACAGTGGATTATGTAGATCCATTAATCAAAATCATCAATCATGATGAGCAATGTCATGATGGCCCACAGACATGAAGGCCCATGGCACAATGATCTTCTCATGTTGCACTCTGACACAAATGACAGTTCCCTGGTCAGCTGCTAAATGTCAACAAAGTGGCCAGGGATGCTGGTTGATGTCATTGACCACATAAAGTCATGAACAGGCTGCTTTGTTTACAAACAGAAAAGGTCAGGGAAAGAACTGTCATTTAGCAGTTTTGTCACTTTTTCTGGTGTATATCCTACAAGTGTACCACTTCATGTGCACACATCCTATGTTATTTAAAGTAATTGTTTATTTTCAATGATGATTCTTAATTGTTTCTATAGACAAATGATGACTGGGCGGATGCTCTCTTGTTCTGGGCAAATGACGTACCCCCTAGAATGGGCCTCGCTGCGGTGTGATCTGTCACTGGCTGTGTCCACCGGGCATAGCCAATGGCAGATCAGTGTACCTGCATGCTACCAGTACCACGTGATCGCTGTGGCCAATTTTAGCAGATCACATGAAATTATACACAAGGGATGGCTTTCATTCATGCCATTCACTGTGTACTTTTGTGTTGCTCGCTATGATTGGTCATTATTTGATGGGATAAAATCCTAGGAACAAAGAACACAGAGGAAACATGGGAGTGCTTTAAGGATATATTAAATAAAGGTTAATAAAATTTGGTCAGTGGATTCCTAGGAGAAATAAATTCAAAAGAGCCAACAGAAGTATTGGGTTGCTTAATTCCAGCATAAAATTGCATATAAAAGCAAAGGAAAAAGCCTTCAAAAAAATACAAGCCTGAGGGATCATCATCAGCATTCCAACTATAAAAGAATGCAATAGGAAATGTAAGAGTGCAATCAGGGTGTGTACCTAAGAAAGGGAGGTCAGAACATATTGGCCCAATAAAGAATAAGGAAGGGAATCTGGTTACAAAGGACAGAGAGATGACAAAAGTTTTGAATTTATTCTTCTCCCCAGATCTCACAAGGGAAACGGGGGGTTCATTAACCAAGACTGTAATATTAATCTTCATAGCATGTCACAGGAAGCACAGAATTAGAAATAGACTTGTTAAACTCAACAATAATAAGTCACCAGGAGCAGATGGCTTGCACCTGAGGGTCCTTAACCAGCCCCTTCAGCCCCAGAAGGATTTCACACTTTAGGACCAGAGCACTTTTTGCGATTCGGCACTGCGTCAATTGCCAATTAACTGACAATTGCGCGGTTGTGCGATGTTGTACCCAAACTAAATTTGCGTCCTTTTTTTCCAACAAATAGAGCTTTCTTTTGGTGGTATTTGATCACCTATGTATCATTTCTGATCGCCACTTTTTGCTACAAATCCAAAAAAATATTAAAAAAAAATTTTTTTCATCGGATTTGGCCAATTTATATTCTTCCTCATATTTTTGGTAAAAAAATTGCAATCAGCGTTTTTTGATTGGTTTGCGCAAAAGTTGCCGTGTTTATGAATGATGAGAATTAGTTTATGGGGTTTTTATTTTTTTTTTAACTAGTAATGGTGGTGATCTGTGATTTTTAGTGGTACTGCGATATTGCAGCGGACATGTCGGACCATTTTGACACTTTTTTGGGACCATTGGCATTTATACAGCGATCAGTGCTATGAAAATGCACTGATTACTGTGTAAATGCCATTGGCAGTGAAGGGATTAACCTGCAGGGGGTGCTCTAAGGGTTAACTGTGTTGCCTCAGTGTGTTCTAACTGTATGGGAGCTGGGCTGGCTTGGAGAGGGGAGTGATCGCGGCTTCCATATACAGGAAGCCTGTGATCACAGCCCTTCCCCTTCTGTTAGAACGGAGATCCGTGTTTACATACACGGATCTCCCTTCTTTCACTGCGGGGAGCCATTGTGGGTAGCCAGCTGAGATCGAGTCCACCCTACCCGCTCCCTGGCCCCCCCGGAACACAGTGAGCGTGCCTCCAGCGGCGCGCACACTCTCACAATACTAGTTATAGCAGCCGCCGTCAGGTGATGGCGGTTTGCGATAATGAGCCACTTTGCCGCCGTCACACTGCGGCGGGCGGTCGGCAAGTGGTTAAGGAGCTCAGCCAAGTAATAGCCAGACCATTGTTCTTAATTTTTATGTAATGGTACCAGCTGATTGGAGAGACAATGTAGCACCAAAAAAAAGGGCCAAATTACATACCTGGAATCTACAGGCCAGAAAGCTTAACATCAATAGTCTGCAAGCGCTTGGAGGGGATAATAAGGGACTATATGCAAGATTTTAGTACTAAAAACTGTATCATTATCAGTAATCAGCATGGATTCATGAAAATCTTTCTTGCAAGACCAATCTATTAACCTTCTAAAGCTTCTATGAGGAGGTGACCTGCCATCTAGATAAAGGAAGGCCGATAGATGTGGAGTTCCTGGATTTTGCAAAGGCATTCGATACAGTTCCCCATAAACGTTTACTGTACAAACTAACTCTGTCAGCATGGATCAAAGGGTGAGTATATGGACTGAAAACTGGTTACAGGGGGCGAGTCTAGAGGGTGGTGATAAATGATTAGCACTCAGAATGGACTGGTGTGGAAAGTGGAGTCCACCAGGGTTCTGTCCTGGGACCAATCCTATTTAATTTGGCAAATCTGGAGGGTGGCATAAACAGCTCAGTTTCAGTTTTTGCGGATGATACAACGCTAAGAAAGGGCAATAACTTCCACGCAAGATGTGGAAACCTTGCAAGAAGATCTAAACAAACTACATGGCAAATGAGGTTTAATGTTGGAAAATGCCAAAATTATGAATGCAGTCTACTCGCTAGGAGGAGAACCTCTGGGGGAATCTAGGATAGAAAAGGACCCGGGGGTCCTAGTAGATGACAGGCTCAGCAATGTCAGGCAATGTCAGACTGCTGCAAGCAAAGCCAACAGGATATTGGCATGCATTAAAAAGGGGATTAACTCCAGAGAAAAAATAATAATTCTCCCACTATACAAGACTCTGGTCCGGCCGCATCTTAAGTATGACGTCCAATTCTGGGCACCTGTCCTCAGGAGGGATGCACTGAAACTGGAGAGGGTCCAGAGAAGGGCAACAAAATGAATAAAGGGACTGGAGGATCTCTGCTATGGGGAAAGACTACAAGCATTGAACTTTTTCTCTCTGGAGAAAAGACACTTGAGAGGGGATATGATTTCAATGTACAAATACCGTACTGGTGACTGCACTATAGGGAAAAAGCTTTTACGTGAAAGGGAATTTAAAAAGACACATGGAATTTAAAAAGACACATTCACTAGAATTAGAAGAAAACCTTAAAGCGGAGGTCGCCCTGGAAAAAAAAATTAAAAGTCAGCAGCTACACATACTGTAGCTGCTGACTTTTAATACTAGGACACTTACCTGTCCTGGAGTCCAGCGATGTTGGCACCTGATCTTCATATCGGGGGTCAGGTGCAGCCGCATTCATTGTGGGTAAGGGAACCCGGACATGTAGCATTACAGATTCACGCCGGGCACCTTACTGCGCATGCGTGAGGCTCCACTGCGCTCTGCTATTGGCCAGGCGGCCAGTGCAGAGCGAGGAGGGAGCCGGGCTGCTGACGTCAGCAGATGTGGGGAAAAGGACACCTGTCTAAAGACAGGTATCCTCTTCCCCCTCCTCCCCAAAAGGCGCCAAATGTAACACCTGAGAGGGTGAGGAATCCAACCAGCAGAAATTCCACTTTTGGGTGGAACCCCGCTTTAAACTGCATAGAGGGTTCTTTACTGTAAGAGCGGTAAGGATGTGGAATTCTCTTCCACAAGCAGTGGTTTCAGCGGGGAGCATTGATAATTTCAAAAAATTATTAGATGAGTACCTTAACAACCACAATATACAGGGGTATACAATGTACTATGAACATATAAGCACACACACGGGTTGGACTGGATGGACTTCCAACCTTACCAACTATGTAACTATTTCAAAAATTAAAAAAAGTATTATATATATTTTTTTTTACACACTGTAACCAGTCAGTGTCCCTGATCACTGCCACATCCGTTATATGATGATGCTGTACTGCACTAATTACAGTATGTAAAAACTCTCCATGCCTCTTACTAAATACTTTGAACTATCTATTTTCCAAAAAGGGATCATTTGGGGGATATTTGTACTGTTCTGGCATTTTCAGGCCTCAAGAAATGGAAGTGAGATAGGCCATCAGTACATTAGGATTGATCAATTTTCAAATATACAGTATCTCACAAAAGTGAGTATACCCCTAACATTTTTGTAAATATTTTATTCTATCTTTTCATGTGACAACACTGAAGAAATGACACTTTGCTACAATATAAAGTAGTGAGTGTACAGCTTGTATAACAGTGTAAATTTGCTGTCCCTTCAAAATAACTCAATACACAGCCATTAATGTTTAAACTGCTGGCAACAAAAGTGAGTACACCCATTAGCCATTTTCCCTCCCTGGTATCATGTGACTTGTTAGTGTTACAAGGTCTCAGGTGTGAATGGGGAGTAGGTGTGTTAAATGTAGTGTTATTGTTCTCATTCTCTGATACTGGTCACTGGAAGTTCAACATGGCACCTCATAGCAAAGAACTCTCTGAGGATCTAAAAAAAAAAATTGTTGCTCTACATAAAGATGGCCTAGGATATAAGAAGATTGCCAAGACCCTGAAACTGAGCAGCAGCACGGTGGCCAAGACCATACAGCGGTATAACAGGACAGGTTCCACTCAGAACAGGCCTTCACCATGGTCGACCAAAGGAGTTCAGTTCAGTGTCATATCCAGAGGTTGTCTTTGGGAAATAGATGTATAAGTACTGCCAGCATTGCTGCAGAGGTTGAAGGGGTGGGGGATCAGCCTGTCAGTGCTCAGACCATACGCTGCACACTGCATCAAATTGGTTTGCATGCCTGTCATCCCAGAAGGAAGCCTCTTCTAAAGATGATGCACAAGAAAGCCCGCAAATAGTTTGCTGAAGACAAGCAGACTAAGGGCATGAATTACTGGAACCATGTCCTGTGGTCTGATGAGACCAAGATATACTTATTAGGTTCAGATGGTATCAAGCGTGTGTGGCGGCAACCAGGTGAGGAGTACAAAGACAAGTGTGTCTTGCCTACAGTCAGGCATGGTGGTGGGAGTGTCATGGTCTGGGGCTGCATGAGTACTGCCAGCACTGGGGAGCTACAGTTCATTGAGGGAACCATGAATGCCAACATGTACTGTGACATACTGAAGCAGAGCATGATCCCTCCCTTTGGAGGCTGGGCCACAGAGCAGTAGTCCAACATGATATCGACCCCAAACATACCTTCAAGAAGACCACTGCCATGCTAAAGAAGCTGGAGATAAAGGTGATGGACTGGCCAAGCATGTCTCCAGACCTAAACCCTATTGAGCATCTGTGGGGCTCAAATGGAAGGTGGAGGAGTGCAAGGTCTCTAACATCCACCAGCTCTGTGATGTCATCATGGAGGAGTGGAAGACGACTCCAATGGCAATCTGTGAAGCTCTGGTGAACTCCATGCCCAAGAGGATTAAGACAGTGCTGGAAAATAATGGTGGCCACACAAAATATTGACACTTTGAATATTGTCACATAGGGGTGTACTCACTTTTGTTGCCGGTGGTTTAGACATTAATGGCTGTGTGTTGAGTTATTTTGAGGGGACAGCAAGTTTACACTGTTATACAAACTGTACACTTACTACTTTACATTATAGCAAAGTGTCATTTCTTTAGTGTTGTCACATAAAAAGATATAATAAAATATTTACAAAAATGTGAAGGATATATTCACTTTTGTGAGATACTGTATATACCATACTTTGTGGACTTTATAACTTTCCTACAGACTAAATAATATACATTGGTTTTGGTTATTTCCACCAAAGAAATGTAGAAGTATACATTTTGGCCTAAATTTATGAAGAAAGTTTATTTATTTGCAAAATGTTATTACAGAAAGGAGGAAAACCACTTGTTTTCAAAATTTAGCAAAAAATAAAAAACCCAGTGGTGATTAAACACTACCAAAATAAAGCTCTATTTGTATAACTACATTTGACTACAGTTAGCTACATGCCCAGCTAGGCCAACTCCCTTTCTATTTAGGTTCGGCTCATTCTTTCAGGAATTGTCTGAGTAACAGTTAGTGTTCCTAGCCCCAGGTCTCCCAGTGTTCCTATGAGTTCCCTAGTGTCCCAGACTTTACAAGAGATTTTTAGTGACCCCGAGATTCTAAGCTTCCTAGTGTCCTTGGCCTTCCAAAAGATTCTGAGTGACCCCAAGATTCCTAGTTTTCTAGGAATTTGCGGTAATTCGGCAATTGCGGTAATTCGCTGTAATTCGGCAATTGCGGTAATTTGGAATTTCGGGGTAATTCGGTAATTGCGATAATTCGGAAATTTGCGGTAATTGCAGTAATTCGGAAATTCTTAGTGGATCGGCAATTGCGGTAATTGCCGAATAAGAACACACACTCACCTGTCCCATGATCCAGTGATGTGCTCACCTGAGCCATCGCTTCTCTCCCTCTTTTCTCGCCGCCATTTCAACTGTGGGCACCCAGCTGTGACAGCTTGTGGATGTTGCAATGCAACATCTTAGACTGGGTCTGAAGAAGAGGGGATCTCCCCTCGAAGCGCATCAACCATTTGGAAGGTTCTCTGCTTGCTGGGATTAGTCTCAGTCACCTGGTTGCTTTGTGTATACTGTGGACTCTGATATGCTTTTACCACTGAGTTGTTTGTGAGTATACTTCGTTTTACCATATTATTACTACTCTTGAGTGCAGAAGATTGCTTTTCTATTTTTTGCATGCAATATTTTATCTCATGTGATATCCAGTGGAATGGATACAGTGCAGAAGAATTAAAACCCCTGTCAGTTTTTATTGCTAATAAATAGGTAAAATGGTTTAAACCATAGAATTATGCCAACTCCTTGAGTCAGTGCGGTCCCTTCAGCATATGTATTAATACAAAAGAGAAAATGTGACTAGAATACCACTCAAAGGGAAGCTGCTTTCACAGGACAAACAACTAAGTTCAATTAAGTAAATACAAAATATCATTATAAATGACAAATATTGAATGAAAATAGTGGGCTCCATTCACAAAGTGGTATTTTCATCTTTAAAATCTGCAGTAAAATACCTCATAGCGTTTTCAAATCGTTTTTTGACATTCACAAAAACATTCTACTAATATAAAACATACAGTATTTCATTGAAATATGCGGTATTTATCTTATGAAACCATGCAGTATTGTATCTCATGCAATATCCAGTGGGATGGATTCAGCTGAGGAGAATTAGAACCCCTGTCAGTTTTTATTGCTAAAAAAGAGGTAAAATGATTGATACAGTAGAAATATGCCAAAAAGGTGACTAGAATACTAATTAAAGAGAAGCTGCTTTCACGAGCAAAGCAAAAATGCTTTTTTTTTCCTGGTATGTGAATGGATATTCTTTGTAAAGTGAAGCTTTACCTCATGTATTAAGCTTTGAAACAAATTGCACAGTCTATTTGCCTTAAAGTAGAACTATAGGCAAATTTTTTTTTTTTTGGATAAAGTTAGGGTGAGTTGTAACCCCTGTAAGTTTTAATTTTAATTGTTGCCATCTGTGTCCCCGTTGGAAGATGCCCCCTCTATTACTTTTCTGGGGACAACCCCAAATGTGGGATTTTCTTTTACTTTCACATTCAATGATAATGGTAAGCAGGACTAATAGAGAGGGGGCAAGTCTGCCTAACAGGGACACAGACAGCAATAAAAGCATGATAGGTGCTCTAATTCACTCCCACTCTATCCAAAGTTGAAAAAAATAATCCTTTAGTTATTCTTTAACCTCCTTGGCAGTATTCCCAAGTGTGGCTCAGGGTTAATTGTCAGTGCCAAAAGCATTACCCCGAGCCACACCCAGGATTACCTTGTCAAATGCCACTGCATTTACTTACCTCATCCCTGCCATCCCGCAATGTCCCCGGCGGTGTCCACCGGCCGGATCCTCTGTCTGATGTACAAAGGTTCTGGGCTCCATCCCCTGCGAGCGGTGCGACGCACAGGGTGGAGGTGGCGGGAATTTCAAAAAGTTAAAAATGCAAACACACAAAATACGTTGTAATCTTTTGATTGCTGTACTGCATCAAGTCAGTACACCTCCGATTTGTCCCCAGTGCTTTGCCCAGTGCACCTGCCTGTACCTGCAGTGTTCTTTGTGGCATGGCATCCAAAAGGCGTCCATCTACATCATCAAAAGCGCTCTTGGAGCAGCTAGAGGACAGCGACAGCAACTTAGAATCACTTGAAAAATTTAGCGATAATGAATCGCAGGGTTCTTTATCATCAGAGTCTGAAAGTGATGACAGCGATGACACTGCACCCGAGCTCAGTGAGGTGCACACTTGGTGCTCTATTGAATGCGGTACAGATCATGCAGCGCCTCCAAGATTCCCGTTTACTGGAGCACCTGGTATGAAGGTGGACGTCAAAGATGACAATCCCCTGGTGTACCTACAACTATTTCTGACGGATGAGGTGATAGAGAAAATCATCACCAAAACAAACCAGTACCAGGAGTAACAATCTGCTACTTCTCATCGGAGGTTTTCGAGAAGTAGAAAGTGGGAACCAGTGACCAAAGACGATATTTCAAAGTTTCTGGGCCTAATAATTTTTCAGGGAGTGTTGGGGAAACCCCTGCAGAAGTGGTATTGGACCACAAATAAATTGCTTGCCACTCCATTTTTTGGCACAGTGATGTCAGAATACAAATTTTCTTTAATTATGAAATTCTTGCATTTTGAAAATAATGAGGAATTTGATGAAATGACTCATTCTGCCCCAAAACTAAAAAAAAAAATGGGAAGTATCCCAAATGATTATAAAACATTTCCAACTGAGCTATGTGCTAGATAGAGACATCAAAATAGAGGAAAGTGTAATGGCCTAGAAGGAAAGGCTCAGCTGGATACAATATATCGCATCGAAGAAAGGGCAGTTTGGCATAAAAACGTTCATGCTATGCGAATCAGCAACTGGCTACGTATGGAACTCCATCCTTTGCACTGGAAAGGGGACAGCATTCGACGAAAAATAGTAATTATGGGGTGGCAACATCTTCTGTTCTTTTCCTCATTGAGCCATTGCTAAATAAGGACTATTGTGTTACTACAGACAAATTTTACACTTCCCCTGAACTGTACGAGTTTCTGTTGCAGAATAAAACAGATGCCTATGGTACTGTTAGGGCTAACCGGTGCGACCAGCCATCAATGTTTGGAAAAAAGAAGCTCAAGATGGGAGAAATGGTTGCCTGGCAGAAAGGCAAAATGAAGGCACTGTGATGGTGTGACAAAAAAGATGTTTGCCTAATGAGTACAGTGCGTAACACCTCAACTTTTATGGTACACACGAATGGTGGGAAAGACATCATGAAGGCCCAGTTAGTGCTTGACTACAATCACACCATGGGAGGTGTCAACAGAGCTGACCAAGCAATGACATTTTATCCTGCAATGCGCAAGCAACAAAAAAAATTACAAAAAGATCTTCAGGCATCTTTTGGAACAATGTTTATGGAATGCCTACATTCTGCACAAAAAAAACTGTGACAAGCCTGTGGTTCATGCTGACTTTATTTGGAGAGTTGCAGAATGCATTTTTGTTAAACACCAAAAACCATCAATGGCTGTCAACAGATCTAGACATTGTGCTGTTGGTGTTGTCAACCTGGAACGCCTGACTGGTCGTTAATATATGGACTCAATACCACCAACTGCAAAAAAGTCAGCACCAACAAGGATGTGTGTGGTTTGTTGTTCAAAGAGGGATGACAAGGGAAAAAAAAATCTGCAAGGAAACCAGATTTCATTGTCCTGATTGTGACGTCAGACTTTGTGCAGTACCTTGTTTCAAAATCTATCATACCCGGGATGTTTACTAAACTGTCTTATATTTCAGTGACTTAGTAATATTGCACCCTTTTTTATCAAATGTCAGTGATTTTGGTTTGATTATGTTATGGAATAAAATGTATTAATAATATTATATTATTCGTTTTTGTAATGATTTATAATTTATTATATTATAATTTATAATTTTGTGTTTCAAACTTTATCATACCCGGGATGTCTACTAAATTCTTGTTTGGACAGATTTAAGTGAGTTATTCCTAAGAATTACAGGCCTACAATATAAAATGCCAAATTTCTATGCAAAACAATGTACCGATTTAAGACATAAAAATCTGACAGAATCATACCGTCAGGGAGGTTAAGTAAATCAACCCCAATAATTTCCATATGTAGGTTTCTATGTATTATGTTGCATAGAGAACTGATCCTAAAAGGCAGAGACTACTCAAAACTGCCTATTATAATTTTAAATCCCTAAATACCGCATACCTGGGCCACAGTTTAACTACTGCATGCATTTAATTATTTATTTCCCTCTGTGAATTGAGTTTAACATCTTTTCATGCAGTATTTACCAAGCATTTTGAGCCTTTTGTGGTAAATACCGGAAATCATTGGGGTTGATTTACTTTACTAAAGGAAAAACTTTGGATAGAGTGGAGAGAGATTAGAACACCTGTCATGTTTTTATTGCTGTCTGTGCCCTCATTAGGGAGATTCACCTATTTGCCCTGTTTACCATTATCATTGAAAGTGAAATGAAAAGAAAATCACAAATTTTGGGTTGTCCAAGAAATGTAATAGAGGGAAAATTTTCCAATGGGGACACTAGTTCTGGTGACCTGGGGGACCACAAGGGCACTTCCCGACCAGTGCCGTAAATAGGCGGCGGTCGGGTTTGAGCGGCTCTACCGGGACATAGCCTGCAGCTGCAGGCTATATCCCGGTATCATTTTTTAGAGCTGGCGGTCGGCTATCCAGGGGTAATGGCCTATCCGGCTCGGGAGCCGCTCGGTCGTTACCCCAGGGGGTGGGAGGGGACATCCCCCCCATCCCACCGCCTTCCGCTGCTCTTCTCCGGCCTCCCGTCCAACCGGGAGATCGGAGCGACGTTTCGGCGCATCCGCCGGCTGGAAGGAGACCTGACAGAAGCCGTAATCGGCTCCGATCGGGTCTCCTTCGGCAAATTCCGGAAGCGACGTCACTTCCGGTTTACACGGCAGCTAACGGCGCCAATTTTAAAAAAATGACAGTATTCAGAATCGACGTTTTTGGCAATCTGAATACTGTGAAGTGCAAAGGAGGGATGGGGGGGTCTTTTAAACCCCCCGGCCCTCCAAAAAGAGTACCTGTCACCATATATTACTATCACAAGGGATGTTTACATTCCTTGTGATAGCAATAAAAGTGAACAGATTTTTTTTTTAAAGGAACAGTGCTAAAAATAAATAAATAAATAAAATTAAAAAAAAAAAAAAAGATTTAAATTACCACCGTCTCCGTGAGCTCGCGCAGCAAAGAAAACGCATACGTAAGTCGAGCCCGCATATGAAAACGGTGTTCAAACCACACATGTGAGGTATCGCCGCGATCGCCAGAGGGTGAGCAGTAATTCTAGCAAAAGAGCTCCTCTGTAACTCTAACCTGGTAACTGTTAAAAAATTTTAAAGCGTCACCTATGGAACTTTTTAAATACCGGACTTTGTCGCCATTCCGCGAGTGCGTGCAATTTTCAACCGTGTCAAGTATGGTATCTATTTACTCGGCGTAACATCTTCTTTCACAATATATAAAAAAAAAATTGGGCTAACTTTACTGTTGTCTTATTTTTAACTCAAAAAAGTAAAATTGTTCCAAAAAAATCGCGCTTGAAAGACCGCTGCGCAAATACCGTGTGACAAAAAGTATTGCAACAATCGCCATTTTATTCTCTAGGGTGTTTGAAAAAAATATATATAATGTTTGGGGGTTCTAAGTAATTTTCTAGCAAAAAAAATGTTGTTAGCTTGTGACCACCAAATGTAAAAAAGTGGCCCGGTTGGTAAGTAGTTAACTTGCAGGGATTTCCTCTCACTTCCTGTTTTGGCAATGGGACAGGACGTGAAGGTAAATCTCCCCAATGGGGCACAAATGGCAAAAACAAAACTGACAGGGGCAAGTTTTGCCTGTAGTTACACTTTCAATCAACCTTTCTCAATCTTTTCAACACGGAGGAACCCTTGAAATATTTTTCCAGCCTCAGGTAGGGATGGGCCGTACACCCCCCCGATTTGGTTCACACCAGAACATCTTGAACAGGGAAAAAGTTCTACCGAACATGCAAACTCTATTAAAGTCTATGGGGAACAAACATGAAACATCAAAAGTCCTAATTTTTCAGGGTCTTTGCAAGTTATTGCCATAAAAAGTGTATGGGGACCTGGGTACTGCCCAGGGGGACATGTTTCAATGCAAAAAAAAGTTTATAAAACAATTGTTTTTAAAGGAGCAGTGATTTTAATGATGCTTAACCAGTTGCCGACCGCCCACCGTGGCTTGACGGCAGCAACATGGTTCATTATTGCGAAACGCCATGACCTGACGGCAGCCGCGAGAGTGAGTATTGTGAGTGCGCTTGTGCCGCCGGAGGCGTGTTCGTGCGCTCACTGTGTTCCGGGGGATCAGGGAGCGGGTAGGGCAGGCTCGATCTCTGCCAGCTACACGCGATGGCTCCCTCGCAGTGAGAGAACGGAGATCCGTGTATGTAAACACAGATCTCCGTTCTGACAGAGGGGGAAGGGATGTGATCACAGGCTTCCTGTATATGAAAGCCGTGATCACTCCCCTCCCCCTGCCAGCCCAGCTTCCATACAGAACACACTGAGGGAACACAGTTAACCCTTAGAGTGCCCCCTCCAGGTTAACCCCTTCACTGCCAATGGCATTTACACAGTAATCAGTGCATTTTCATAGCACTGATCTCTGTATAAATGCCAATGGTCCCAAAAAAGTGTCCAAATGGTCCAACATATCTGCTGCAATATCGCAGTACTGCTAAAAATCGCAGATCCCCGCCATTACTAGTAAAATATAAAAAAAAATAAAAACCCCATAAATTAATTCTCATCATTTGTAAACGCGGCAACTTTTTGTGCAAACCAATCAATAAACGGCAATTGCAAATTTTTTTACCAAAAATATGAGGCAGAATATAAATCGGCCAAAACCGATGACAAAAAATGTTTTTTATATTTTTTTTGGATTTGTATTTTAGCAAAAAGTAAGAAATATTTTTTATTTTTTTTTGCAAAATTGTCGCTCTTTTTTTGTTTATAGCGGTGATCAGAAATGACGCAGAGGGGATCAAATACCACCAAAAGAAAGCTCTATTTGTGGGAAAAAAAAGATGCAAATTTTGTTTGGGTACAACGTCGCACGACCGTGCAATTGTCAGTTAAAGAGATGAATGCTGAATCGCAAAAAGTGCTCCGGTCCTAAACTGTGAAATCCTTCTGGGGCTGAAGTGGTTAAAGTGAAACAATAAAAATAAAATATTCCTTTAAATATCGTACCTGAGGGGTCCCCTTTGACTTCCTGTAAAGTGGCAAATCTGTACAATGTAAAAACATGCTGCAACTATAATTACATTTCAAAAGAAAAAAATGCATTTAAACTTGTATTGTCGGCTCCCGGCAATACAGATTTTAAACAAAATGAGAAAGAAACAGCACGGAGTCCCCCCCCCCCCTAGTCCATACCAGGCCCTACGAGTCTGTTTTAAAAAAAAAATGGGGTAGGGCCCCCCCCCAAAATCCATACCAGACGCTTATCTGAGTATGCAGCCTGGCAGGTCAGGAAAAGGGGGGGGGGGCGAGCGAGCGCCACTGAACCATACCGGGCCACATGCCCTCAACATGGGGGGTGGGTGCTTTGGGGCAGGGGGGATCTGCACCCCCACCCCAAAGCTTCTTGTCCTAATGTTGATGGGGACAAGGGCCTCTTCCCAACAACCCTGGGCCGTGGCTGTCAGAGGCTGTGGGTGAGTGGCACCCCAAAGCACCCTACCCATGTAGAGGGCAAGTGGTTCAGGAGGAGGGGGCACTCACTCGCATGCTCGGATAAGGGTCTAGTATGGATTTTGGGGGGGACCCCAAACCATTTTTTGTTATTTTGGCATGGAGTTCCCCTTAAAATCCATACCAGACCCAAAGGGCCTGGTATGGATTTTGGGGGGACCCCACACCATTGTTTTTCTTAATTCTGTCATGGGGTTCCCCTTAACCACTTCAATACAGGGCACTTTCACCCCTTTCCTGCCCAGACCAATTATCAGCTTTCAGTGCTCTCACACTTTGAATGATAATCACTTAGTCATGCAACACCGTACCCAAACAAAATTTTTATAATTTTTTTCACACAAATAGAACTTTCTGCTGGTGGTATTTAACACCACTGTGTTTTTTTTTGGAAAATAAGTAAAAAAAGATTGAAAATTTTGAAAAAAAACACTTTTTTTAGTTTCTAATATAACATTTTGCAAATAAGTAATTTTTGTTCATAAATTTAGGCCAAAATGTATACTGCTACATATCTTTGGTAAAAAATAACCCCAATTAGTGGATATTATTTAGTTTGTGTGAAAGTTAGAGGGGTTGATTTACTAAAGCTGGAGAGTGCAAAAACCAGTGCAGCTGTGCATGCTAGCCAATCAGCTTCTAACCTCAGCTTGTTCAATCAAGCTTTGACAATAAAACATTGAAGCTGATTGGTTTTTGGGTGGAGCTGCACCAAATTTTGCACTTTCAAGCTTTAGTAAATCAACCCCATAGAGTCTTCAAGCTATGGTGCAAATCAAAAAAAAATTGATCACACCTGATGTACTGACGACCTATCTCATTTCTTGAGGCCCTGAAATGTCATGACAGTACAAATACAAATGACCCCTTTTTGGAAAATAGACAGTCCAAGGTATTTAATAAGAGGTATGGTAAATTTTTTGAAGTTGTAATTTTCTTCTCACAATTCTTTGGAAAATGAAGAAATTAATTTTTCTTTTTACACAACATTGTCCAAACTCTGGTGGTATCCTGACACTAATGTTGGGATCCACCCAGATGCCTAACCTGCAAACCTGCAGCTGGCAGGGATAGTTGCTCCTTGCCTCCCCCCCCCCCCACCCACAGCCGGGCGCTCCTCCAATGAGCGATGGAGGGCAGAGAAAAGGATTTGTCACTGACTGCTGACTGAAGACTGGGAACTGAGCAATCAGCAGTCATGTGATCCATCTAGGTGGGTATAAATGTTTATTTCTTTGAATTCCCACACTTCTCTTTTAAACTATTTGTAACTTGTAAAGGATAAGGAATGCTCAAAGTGTATTTAAATCCAAAAAATAAATATTATTTTGCTGCTTACCAGTTCTTAGATGTGGTGGCTGCATTAGTTTTCTTTTTTTTCAGAATTGTGTTTCCTTTATTTTCATCTGGTGATGCTGCATATAACACATTTACTGTCCCTTGGTGTCTACAGTCACCCCTATACTTTATCTATAGCGGTAGTCACAATTTCCACCCAGACTGGACTCCAAACATTCAATTAAAAACCAATGCAGCCCCTGCATCTAAGTACTGGCATGACAAGCTGGAAAATATAATACACTTTACTTCTTGGGTTTAGTTAGCCTTAACAAAGCCCAAATAGAATATTTTCATCCATTTACTAAGGAAAACATATACATTTGCTATGTAAAAATTAGATCTGCTGTGAAAAGGAATGTAGGTGTAATTGTGAACATAACATAGTTCATCATTCTAAAAGAAAAAGAAGCATTTGTCCTTTGTCATTAAGCCTGAAAATAAGGCTACCTGATGTTTGCTTTGTACAAAGATACATTAACATATAATTTGAATGCAGAAGCCATAAAGAGTCTAAGGCATAATGTGCAGGTGCTGTAGCAGAAGAGATATAAAAGAACCGTGCACAGAATGGTTGTCCTCAGGCGAGGCTAGAGGCTTGCAGGCAGATCAAGTGAACAAGGAGGCCTTGTTAATAGATTCCACTGCAGGCAATATTGAGTATTGATGTAGTTAAAGTATATGTGAACCATCACCTTGTAAAACAACCCATTCAGTTTAATATAGAAATGCATGGCAAAACTTGTGTGTGTGTGTGTATATATATATATATATATATATATATAGTTGTGGTCAGAGTCTGATTGTTGCTGAAGCAAGAACCCCCTATGCACCGCGACCTGAGGTGTGCCATGGTCACGCCGGATAGTATGCCTATAAGAGGGTATACCCAGAGTATTATGGACTTAACCCAGGGAATGGGTGGGAGGGTCCAGCCAGGACGCCGACGAGCCTATGGGATGAGGAGGGAGCTTATGAAGCCCAGACTCCTCCCACAAACATAGGCTAGCCTCCGGCCAGCCTTAATACTTGTGGTCAGAGTCTGATTGTTGCCGAAGCAAGAACCCCCTATGCACCGCGACCTGAGGTTTGCCATGGTCGCGCCGGATAGTATGCCTATAAGAGGGCAAAAATACGCAAACTAGGAATGAATGAAAATTTATATTTTATTGAAACAAGATCTGCAATTACTCAACCAGTGAAGAAAAAGCTTGCCTGACTTCCTCTTGGGGATCAGAAATATATCTATTGTAACAGGATGAACTCCAATGCCCCATGTACTTAATTACATGAGACGGGACCCCTTGTTTGGATGCTGCAGATGCTGCACCAATCCTGAAAGAATGACCTGAAAATTGCTTTGGATTAAACCCTAAATTGGCAAATAAGATTCTGAGGTGAGTTATGAATTGCTTGGAGGTAAGCAGCTGAGCAGGAAAAGGGAGTAAAGGGCTGTTGAGGGGAGCTTCGGAAAACAAGGAGGAGAGCTGATCCTACACTTCTACAGGACACCAGGAGTTATTGGTTTTGAAATATTTGATCACAAAACCTTGACCCGTCTGTCTGTTTTTGTTGTTGGGGAGTTGTAGCAAAAAATGATCGGGCTCTCTGGTGAGATTATTCTTGAGTAACACAGGAGCATGGCAGCTGGCTTGAGATACTTCCCCTGGTCTGAGAAAACCATAAAAACTCAAATAGATAGCGGCTTTGAGGACAAGGCTGGGACCAGTACCGAAAGGTGAAAGGGTTAACAGATCAGATATTCCTCGAAACATCTGACCAGTGATAGGTAACCGGGTGAGACGCGACTGTCCTTGCTGCCTCTGGATGCCATTCAATATGGCCTTAATAGGATGAGCTGCAAAAATGGACGGTTTATCAGGATCCTGTAGGGACCTGAAGTGCTTGGATACCAGCTAAGTAAAGTTTAATGGTGTTGAATGACAGGGACAGTTTACTATGGCAGTAAGCAGCAAAAGACATCATATATTTGACATCCCCAGGGGAATTACACGGATACAAAGTCTTAAACTTAGTAAAGCATTGCCACGCTGTATTGTAGGCTCTGAGGGTGTTCCTGGACAATGAAGACTTCACCAGGTTAATGGCCTGAGCCCTGAATGCGTCTAATTCATTAAGAGGTGGGAGTAGGATGGAACTGGATTGCTGACAGGATCTGCTTCGGGATGCTGCAAGAAAAAAGGTGGGTAGTCAAGGCAATATAAGGCATCTGCTGCCCCATTGAAATTACCACTTATAAATTCCCCCGAAAATGAAATTTATACTTTAGACCTAACCATGTCAACCTGCGCATGAATGACATGATGAGCAGCAAACTAGACCTTCCTTTGTTGATAACGTCTGCAGTGGCTGAATTGTGAAAAAGATAACTGTTTGGCCAGACCATAAATGCCCCCATGTAACTGCTGCGGCCACTATAGGATAGATTTCAAATAGTGCCGATGCTTGAGAGAACTGGGGTATATTGACCACCTCCTGCGGCCATGGGCTGGCCAACCACTGACATTCAAAAATAGCCACAGTATCAGAAAAAATCCTAGGAGACGTGGCCGTAGGAGGATTGACAAACATTGAGATGCCATTCCAGTCCTGCAAAAATTGGTCACACATGAACAGATCAGCTTGTGAGTCGGATTTCAATCTAACAACCAAATCAGTGTCTAGGCACAAGGGTAAGAGAGCCAATAACCTAGAAACGAAGGACCTCCCTTGGGGTATGATTCTCATAGCAAAATTAAGCATACCCAAGAGTGATTGCAATTCCTTCCTGGAACAGACAGGGGACCTGACAAGATTGTGGATAGTCCCGCGAATCCTATCCAGTTTCTCCTGTGGCAAGCTAGCCATCATAAGATTGGTATCCAGAGTGATACCTAAAAAAGTAATCACATTGGAAGGCCCTTCCACCTTATGGGCAGCCATGGGAACATTTAACTCATCAAAAAGTTCAGTGAGTGCTAGTAGATCCTTAGGTGTCTGATCAGGAGATTCTATCAGTAAAAATCATCCAGGTAATGGATGACCCTATGGCAACCTTTGCCATTGGACAGTATCCAATTGAGAGCGTGAGCAAAGGTAATGAAATGCCAAGGGCTACTCTTGGAGCCAAATGTTAATTTGGTATCGAAATAGTACTGCTCACACCACTTGATACCGTGCCACTGCCAGAGACTGGGTCTGATGGGCAGGAGTTTAAAAGCGTCAGAAATGTCCGCTTTGGATAACCATGTGCCTCTACCTAGCTGCAAAATAAACTGAATGGCACTATCCACTGATGCATATTTAATCGAAAATTCTTCAGAGGGAATGAGAGAATTGATACTAGGTATGTGAGAAGAATGAGGAGCCGATAAGTCTTGAATCAAGCGATATTTATTTGAAAATTTCCATTTTACCACACCAATGGGGCTGATCCTCCACATATTGAAAGGTGAACAGACAAAAGGCCCTATGACAAAACCCTTAGAAACCTCCACCTCTAGTAATTCGTCCACTAAGAGTGTATGGGTCTCAGCAGATAACAAGTTGGCACATTCATACGTTCCAGATGGTAGTGTTATCAGGCCAGTGTGGAACCCCTCTAAAAAACCTTCTGTGAGGAACTGCTTGAGACCTGGAGATGGGTGGCCCTCCAACCATTCCCCCAACATGCCAACATTAATTCAGCTCAGTCTTGAAGTGTTGGAAGACTTGACAGGACAGGCTGACTTGGGGTAATGATCCACGACACTCACCCCGTCCCCCTCTCACATGCTGTGATGTGTCTCTGATTACCAAGCAGCGTGCAGCATGCCGCTCCTCCCCGCCCCCCCATCCTCCATCTGATGATCCACAACACTTCACTCGTCCCCCTCTTTCATGCTGTGATTGCCTCTGATTCAGCGTGCAGCGTGATGCCCCCCTCCCTCCCTCCGGACCCACTCCTACCTCCTCTGCGAGTAAACCCTTTTGAAGATCCTTCGAGGGGCAGAAACACCAGACTGGTGTATGCCCTAGAGAGTCCCAGAACCGGGAAGCGTTCATGTCGGCGAGCGGAGGTCGGGACCGGAAGTGACGTCACAGGGATTCCCTTCTTCCAGCCAGGACGCCGACAAACCTATGGGAGGAGGAGGGAGCTTATGAAGCCCAGACTCCTCCCACAAACACAGGCTAGCCTGCGGCCAGCCTTAATACATATATATATATATATATATATATATATATATATATATATATATATATACAGTATATATATATATATATATATATATATATGTATATATATATATATTATAATATACACAATATCTCACAAAAGTGATCACACCCTTCATATTTTTGTAAATATTTTATAATATCTTTTCATGTGACAACACTGAAGAAATTACACTTTGTTACAATATAAAGTAGTGAGTGTACAGCTTGTATAACAGGTCTGTTTGGGGTTGTTATCATGTTGGAATACTGCCCTGAGGCCCAGTCTCTGAAGGGAGGGGATGCTGCTCTGCTTCAGTATGTCACAGTACATGTTGGCATTCATGGTTCCCTCAATGAACTGTAGCTCCCAAGTGCTGACAGCACTCATGCAGCCCCAGACTATGACACTCCCACCACCATGCTTGACTGTAGGCAAGACACACTTGTCTTTGTGCTCCTCGCCTGGTTGCTGCCACACACGTTTGACACCATGTGAACCAAATAAGTTTATCTTGGTCTCATCAGACCACAGGATATGGTTCCAGTATTCCATGTCCTTAGTCTGCTTGTCTTCAGCGCACTGTTTGTGGGCTTCTTGTGCTTCATTTTTAGAAGAGGCTTCCTTCTGGGATGACAGCCATGTAGAACAATTTAATGTAGTGTGCGGCATATGGTCTGAGCACTGACAGGCTGACCCCCCCCAACCCCTTTAACCTCTGCAGCAATGCTGGCAGCACTCATACAACTATTTCCAAAAGACAACCTCTGGATATGACGCTGAGCACGTGCACTCAACTTCTTTGGTCGACCATGGCGAGGCCTGTTTTGAGTGGAACCTGTCTTGTTAAACCACCGTGCTGCAGATCAGTTACAGGGTCTTGCCATTCTTCTTATAGCCTAGGCCATCTTTATGTAGAGCAACAATTCTTTTTTTCAGTTCCTTGGAGAGTTCTTTGCCATGAGGTGCCATGTTGAACTTACAGTGACCAGTATGAGAGAGTGAGAGCGATAACACCAAATTTAACACACCTGCTCCCCATTCACATCTGAAACCTTGTAACACTAACGAGTCCCATGACACCGTGGAGGGAAAATGATTAATTGGACCCAATTTGGACATTTTCAGTTAGGGGTGTACTCACTTTTGTGGCCAGCGGTTTAGACATTAATGGCTGTGTGTTTGAGTTATTTTGAGCGGACAACAAATTTACACTGTTATACCAGCTGTACACTCACTACTTTACATTATAGCAAAGTGTAATTTCTTCACATGAAAAGTTATAATAAAATATTTACAAAAACATGAGGGGTGAGAGCTTCAACTCTTCTGGGAAGGCTGTCCACAAGATTTAGGAGTGTCTACGGGAATGTTTGACCATTCTTCCAGAAGCGCATTTTTAAGGTCAGGCACTGATTTGGACAAGAAGGCCTGGCTCGCAGTCTCCGCTCTAATTCATCCCAAAG
Source organism: Glandirana rugosa (assembly GCA_018402905.1). Lineage (NCBI taxonomy): Eukaryota > Metazoa > Chordata > Amphibia > Anura > Ranidae > Glandirana > Glandirana rugosa. The sequence goes on along the minus strand of BLSH010401089.1, from coordinate 1,369,402 downwards.
GTGTTCTATCGGGGGCTGAGGTCAGGACTCTGTGCAGGCCAGTCAAGTTCCTCCACCCCAAACTTGCTCATTCATGTCTTTATGGACCTTGCATTGTGCACTGGTTCAAATCATTTGGTGGATGGGGAGATTATGGTGTAGGGTTGTTTTTCAGGGGTTGGGGCTGGCCCCTTAGTTTCAGTGAAGGGAACTCTAACGGAACTTTTACATTTTGGACAAGTTCATGCTCCCAACTTTGTGGAAACAGTTTGGGGATGGCCCAACATGGTCCATAAAGACATGGATGAGTGAGTTTGGAATGGAGGAACTTGACTGGCCTGCACAGAGTCCTGACCTCAACCTGATAGAACACTTTTGGGATAAATGGCTATTCAATGGGGAGTGCCACTACAAGTCTTGGCCATTGAAGGACAGGCAGGCTGTTCTCCCAGCACAGCCATAAAACTGACCACACTGAGATACATGTGCTGCAATGCCCAGCATGGTCGGTTTGAAATAGGAAAGCAAAGGGACTAACAAGATCATCAAGTAAAAGAAATAATTACAATGAGGACAGGATAACTTTTAACACCAGTAAATGGCAAAACATACACATATCAGGAATATGAAATGCAAACATTTTAAGCCCAATATAAAGTTTAACCCTTTCACTGCCAGGTCTGCACATCATTTAGACCTGACAGCAGGGAGTTTTACATACATTCCCAGTGGCTGCAGCCAATGGGATTGTGCATAAATCTGACAAGCAGACTCCTGCCTGTCAGGTGGAAACATTCAGGCTGTTGCGCTGTTGCCCGATTGCTTCCACACACCCCCAGTAACAGGGCACCCCCCCTCCCCGGGTGAGTTCCTGCCATATATGCCGGGCCCCACTTGCCCATCTGTGGGCCTGGAACTGACATAGTAGGTGCCACCAGGTAGAGGGGAGGGAGCAGAGCAGACACACATCCGCTCTTCTCCTCTCCTTGTTGCTGGTCTGGAAAGCGATGTGTTTGACATCACTTCCTGGTCCAACTCTCAGTGTCTCTGGCCAGCGTGGCCGGAAAAGAATGTATTGCAATGTGGTCTGCATTGCATTACATTCAGTGAAACACAGGAGAGACAGCCAGAGTCTTTTAGACTCTAGATATCTCATTAAAGAGAACCTGTCACCAAATAATCATAACATAGGGGACTTTTTGTTAAGTTAAGTAAGTGAGAGGAATGTTTTTAGTAAAAGACTTCCTCCGTAAATGTAAACTGATGACCTATAGGGGACTTTTAAAGCGTCGCCTATGGAAAATATAGGATACTAAAGTTTGTCACCATTTCACGGATTCATGCAAATTTAAGATTTGACATGTTGGGTATCTATTTACTTGGGGCAATCTTATCTTTTACATTTTACCCCAAAAATTGGGTAATTTATTGCGTTTGTGTGCCCTAATCTAACTTTAGCTTTTTACAGAAATTTTGCATTTCTTAGACCTTCGTAATAACGTGTGCCATAAAAACTAAAATTACCACTATTTTATTCTCTAGGGTGCCTGCTTTCAGAAAATATATGATATTTTGGAAGTTTTGTGGGTAATCTTCAGGGCTAAAATTATTTTTTTAAGCATGTGTGCAAAAAAAAATTAAAAACAGCTAAGGTGCTGAAAGGGTAAAACTACAATTAAATAAAGAAACCATGCTTTTTATATTTACCACATGTACACATATAGAACATTAATTAAAGTGTTTCTAAAGGCATATGGTTTCTTTAACCTTAATGCATTTTCTGTATTAAGATAAAAAACATTCTAATATCAGCTGCCCCCAGCCCCTCCCCCAAATACTTACCTGACTCCTCTTTTGATACAGTGCTGTGCTCTCTCTTTCTCCTCACACACTTAAAGGTAGCAGAGGGAGCCATTGGCTCCTGCTGCTGTCAATCCAATCCTGTGAGGCAGGAATGGGGTGTGGGTTCATGCCATGATGTGCGTGCCATGATGGACACACTTGGCTGGCTCGGGAGTGAGCCTGTACATCTGCCCCCATATACCTATTAGTATTATATTTTAGTATACATTTAAGTACATTTTTAGACTGTACTGACACTAAAAGTGTATGATTAATGTCTCCCTGTGCTTAAAGAGGAGCTCCAGGCTCCTTCAGAAAAGAATTAAAGGTCAGCAGCTACAAATACTGTAGCTGCTGACTTTTAATATTAGGAAATTACCGGGGCCAATTTTTTAACCGGCTCTCGGGTGCTGCCGCCACCATCTCAGGTAAGGGAAACTGGCAGGGAAGCCTTGCAGCTTCCCAGCCACTTCCCTATTGCGCATTCACGAAACGTGCTGCGCTTTGTGAATGGCCCAGCTGCAGGGGAAGATGGAGGGGGGGGGCGAACTTCCGGATGACTTCGCCATGGTGAAGTAAGCTGGAAGTGGAAATAAGTACCTGCCAAAACCAGGTACCTTCTTCCCCCGAATGGTGCCAAATGTGGCAGGGGAGGGGGGAGGAGGCTGATAGGCGGAGCTTCCCCTTTTGGGTGGAGCTCTGCTTTAACTGCAGTATGTTAGGTGGCAATCTTGCTTTGTAGTCCTCGAGCCACATATTCAATTCCCAGAAGGGAAGCTATCCGCATGAAATTTACAGTATGCCTACTGCTTCTGCTTGTGTGGGTTTTCTTCTGGTCAGTTCAGTTATACATTCAGTGTAGAAAAAGCTTTAAAGTGAGCATCAATAAGGGCAGGTCTGATATAATTGGCGTTTCCCAATATCCCAAATACCACGTTGCAATATGTCAACACTACAAACAAAAAAATGAAGTACATTTCTCTTTTATAAGCTTGGGAATCTCTTCTCAATAATAGGCAAATCTTGATGATGGTTCCATTGGTGTGTCAAGGAAAGAAGAGACAAATATTTCTGATCCTGCTCTGGGCCCATACATCATTTTATAGGTTGCTGTTTATGATTGCAGCAAAATGGTGGTCGTCTGCACATAAACACTGACTCCCTGTTGCATTAGTGATAATGAAATGTGTAAAAGATGGCTTCTGCTCCTGTTCTCCACCTGTAGAGAACTCTTCAGATGCACTTCACCCTTTTTGGGGCTTGCTTGTAGAGGTGAAATGCATATGATACGTTCTCTATAAGGTGGAGAACAAGACCTGAACCCATCTTTTACCCATCTAATTCACACTTATGCAACAAGGAGTCAGTGTCTATGTGCAGATGGCTGCCATTTTGTTGAAGTCTACTGGAGTCTGATAAACCGATCCTGTCTGTCTTGCACCAGTCTATCCACTGGTACTATTTTCATTGTCTTGGGCTCACTGTCTATAATATAATTTTTGCTCTGCTAATTTATCACATTGTAAATAATTATGTTTGATGCTTCTATCCTAAAATGTCTACCAGAACATTTTGATTGATCAGACCTACAAAGTTTACCAATAATGATAGATTCCCAACACTCTAAAGGAGCTTCCGGCCAGAGTACACCCAGCCAAGAATTTTCCTGCATACCCATCCTTGTATGGACTTCATGGACTTGATGCTGTCTATTTAAACATATTCATATGTTTCTATGCCATTTTAATCATTTATACTTTTATGCTATTTATGCCAGTTATTCATTTTTTTACTTTATCCGAACATTGTCATTGTTTCCTGCGAGCGCTGACTCACTAACTAGGCTGGTATTACGTTTGTGTACAAGTTTAACCACTTCAGCCCTTAAAGGATTTACCCCCCTAACCTGACCAGAGCACTTTTTGCGATTTGGCACTGTGTCACTTTAACTGACAATTGCGCAGCTGTGCGACGTTGTACCCAAACAAAATTGATGTCCTTTTTTTTTTTACCACAAATAGAGCTTTCTTTTGGTGGTATTTGATCACCTGTGGTTTTTATTTTTTGTGTTATAAACAAAAAAAGCGACAATTTTGAAAAATAAATATTTTTTACTTTTTGCTATAATACATATCCAAAAAATATATATAAAAAACAAATGTATTCATTAGTTTAGGCCAAAATGTATTCTTTTACATATTTGTAGTAAAAAAAAAATTGCAATAGGCGTTTATTGATTGGTTTGCGCAAACGTTGCCTCGTTTACAAACAATGAGAATTGATTTATGACGTTTTTACTAATTTTTCTTTTTACTAGTAATGGCCGCGATCTGCGATTTTTATCGGGACTGCGATATTGCGGAGGACAAAACAGACACTTTTGACACTTTTTTGGGACCAATGACATTTATACAGCGATCAGATTTAAAAATAGCCACTGATTACTGTATAAATGTCATTGGCAGTGAAGGGATTAACCTGTAGGGGGTGATCTAGGGGTTAACTGTTTTCTGTCACTGTGTTCTAACTGTATGGGTGCTGGGCTGGCAGGGGTATGAGAGATCTAACTGATCCCTATCGCAGGGATCAGTAGATCACTGTCATGCCACCTGACAGAACAGGAAACCCGTTCTTCTTCTGTAGTAGGTGATCACGGGTTGCCAGCGGACATCAAGTCTGCCCGAGCTGTGGCCACACTCAGGGAGCGCACGGCAGTTCATGCTACGCTGCCACTCTGCAACAGTAAATGTACGTGAGTCGGTTGGAAACCGGTTAACAATAACTTTGTTTGTTTGCAGTCTAAATGCCATAATATACAGTGCCGGCCCTACCATGGGTCCCAGTGGGTCCATTGGACCCAGGCAGCACTTTGAGAGGGGCAGCAAACTGAACCACAGCTGCCTTTCCTTCTCTTCTATTTACCCAGCAAATTGACAACCAAGATTTTTTTCCAGTAGTTTTGTGTATCATGATGACAATTGCCCCCCGGGCCGCTTCGCCTGCCCCTATACTACCCTAACCCGTCCCTATACTGCCCTGGCCTGTCTATATACTACGTTAGCCTGTCTAAATACTACCCTAGCCCACCCTTATACTGCCCTAGCCTGTCTATATAATACCCTAGCCTGTCTATATACTACCTTAGCCTGCCCCTATACTGCCTTAGCCTGCCACTGTACTGCCCTAGCCTGTCCATATACTACCCTAGCCTGTCCATATACTACTCTAGCCTCTCCATATACTACCCTAGCCTGTCCATATACTACCCTAGCCTGTCCATATACTACCCTATCCTGTCTATATACTACCATACCCTGTCCAAATACTACCCTAGCCTGTGTATATACTACCCTAGCATGCCCATTTACCAACCCTAGTCTGTCCATATACTACCCTAGTCTGCCCATATACTACCCTAGCGTGTCTATATATTACCCTAACCTGTTTTATACTACCCTAGCCTGCCCCTACACTACCCCAGCCTGCCTTTATGTTGGTGTTGGTGCTGTTGCATGTAAATCTGACTTCCTGATAAATGTAATTTTAGTTTTAATTATCATTATATAAAATAATGGATGTGGGGGCCTTTTGGTATGCATGATTTTTTTTGGGGGGGAGGGGGCAGCATTTCATTCTTGGACCCAGGCAGCACAATGTCTTGGGCCGGCCCTGATTATATAGGTAGGTCCTACAAAATGAAAAGAAATCGTAAACCTGTTTTACAATTACTAATATTTCTTAAGTCGCCATCACCCTATGGGATCTATTTATAAAACATTAATTGGATGAATATTCACACTATGCTGTTATGTGGGTTTATTGCTGACTGCTGTAACATTGTTGGGTTGTCATTCAAAATATATGACACTGCAATGCACCGATGTAAGTTTGTTGATGTGCATTGCAGTTAGTGCAAGGTGAAGGTTTCTTTTTGACAAATTTACATCCTACATATAGTTCCCACTGATAAAGTGCTATGTGTATTTGCCAGATTAAATCAAATAAACAGCAATTATACTTAATTAAAGCTTTTTAGTTTAAAGCCTAAGTTTACTTAAACAAAGACAAAGGTCATCACTTACCTTCAATGAGAAGTGTCCTTTGTGCTGCTGTGTCTTCTTTTTGCACAGATATCTCCTCCTCTTATGCCCTGACCTACCCCACTGCCATAATCTTCCCATGCAACAGGGGTTAATAGAACTAAGGGACAGTGACTAGCAATCATCAAGTGTCCGACTATCCCTGCCTTTCCTGTCCAGTTGTTCCATTCATAGAAGCTACAGCTTCTGCATGTTTCCTTGCACAGGACTGAATGATAGACCTCAGCAGAGCTTCAACTCAGTCAAAATGCTAAGGAAAATTTTCCTTACAAAGTGAAAATTCCCTTCCAAAACGAACAGCCTATTTGCCTTAAGTAAATAAACCTTTATGTGCCATGCGTATTGAGTAAGTTCAATGCTTATAATTAGTGTGTTTAATACTAGTGTTGAGCGAACCCGGACTGTAACGTTCGGGTCCGTACCGAACTTTCGGGTGTCCGTGGCACGGACCCGGACCCGGACATTTCAAAAATCGTTCGGGTTCTTGGGGCCTGGCTTGGGCTTGCTAAAAACTTTACAGGCCCAGGCCCAGGCACGGTGCCTGTGGGCTTTCAAGCCATGCCTGGGCTTGCAATGTCAGGCCCAAGCGAGTTGTGATCATAATTTGTGTGATTAATATTCGTAACTTGAATGAGTTATGCGTACCGTGTATTTCCAAATAAATGAATTCCGTTTATCCGACAAGCAAAACCTTCCCTTAAAAGTGAAACATTCCTTTTAAAAGGAATCGTAAAACTGACTCAACTTCGAGACGACTCCAGATAGTAAGTCAGGACACGTTCCTTTGTACGTCTTCGACATCGAAGATACTTACCTTGTTGACCTGTCCTTTC
>BLSH010401089.1:1336870-1358358 GCA_018402905.1 Glandirana rugosa | reverse complement strand
TTGTAGGGCACTTGCCCTAGTTTGAAGATGATTTTAGAACAGTTATATGGCTTCTACCATTAATTAATACTTTTCAGACACAGTTTGAAGATGATCCACATTCACCTCCATTTTTGCTTTTTTTATGTTTTTATTTTTTAAAAAATATTTACAGTTATTTCCCTGTCCCCATTTTTTTGTAGGGCACTTGCCCTACCCTTACCCCCATTTTACTTCCTTTTGCAGCCCCCTAGGGCTTTCCAGGACTTTGTTACAGCCATTTTTGTGCATAAAAGTTCGGGTCCCCATTGATTTCAATGGGGTTCGTTGTCCGTGCGATCGTTCGGGTTCAGTCCGGACCCGGACCCGGACTTTGTCCCGAAGTTCGGACGGACCAGCAGAACCCGAACTTCCAGAGGTTCGCTCAACTCTATTTAATACTTATAATTACAGAATTATAGATACTCTACTTGCTTAGACAGGCTGCAGCAAATGCATAGTGCCTTTTTAGGTGTATATAGATGTTCGTGATACATTCCTGAAGTTTTATCCACTAAGATATTCTCTGCAAACTATGCACCCAAGTCAAAGGCAGTATTTATATGAAATCTACCCAAATAAATGTATGCCAGGAGTGCCTGTACATAAGTTGCTGGCCACAAGGGTAGAGGCAGGTGAAAACTGTTCTCTCACATGCGCCTCTATGGCTTTCTGGGTCACTGGGTCAGAGATCCGAGTCGGTGCTGACAGCCCATGTCACCCTGGTGACCATCTTGGGTCAGGCAGAGTCTATTTAAGATCCTGGCCTCTGGGTTTGGCATGCATTCAGTGTGTGGGTAGTGAAGGGACAGGTCACCTGTCTGTCAGGGACAGTATTAGCAATAGGGACAGGTTCCATATGAGTAGGGACAGCTTAGGGATCCACCACTCTTCTTGGAAACCTTCCCACTTGGGCTCAGGCAGGCCAGATCACATTCCACCCCTCCAGACGGACGCTGCCAATTAGCTTTCATTCTTCCAGGCTTTTTGTGAGCTGTTTTTTTATTGACTGCAATACAAACTCCAATATTTGCACCTGGGCTGAGAGTGTGTTGTTGCGGCACACCGCGCTGCACCCACCCACAAGGGCAAAGTGATAGATAACCACATACAGTAAATAGGTCACTGGGGAAAGTGGTGATCTTGGATAAAGAGACGTCACATTTTTGCCATGTGGCTATATGTGTGCAGTTACTTCATTGTGTCAAGATTTCACTTAACTTCATTTCAGGTGATTGTTTGGGGCAATTATTACCTCTCTATTAGTATGACCCATTTTGTTCTTTAAAAGGGTCAGTTCTTGGCTTTGTGCACAGGAATCAAGTCCTGGCCTACTATTGTCCTGTATTACTTTTCTTCTTTATAAACTTTGGCCCTGAGATGGCTTGTTGCTTTCTCTTGGTGTAATACATTATCTGAATTTATCTTGAAAGTTGCCAGTAATTTACAATAACTGGGCAGGATGGCCCCAGCTTAAAGTGGTTGTAAAGGCAGAAGGTTTTCATCTTAGTGCATTCTATGCATTAAGGTAAAAAACTCTTCTGTGTGTAGCAGCCCCCCTCAGCCCCCTTAAAACTTACCTGAGCCCCCTCTCTATCTAGGGATGTCCACAAGTGCCTTGGCCGTCCAACTCTCCCTCCTGAGAGGCCATTTCACAGAGCAGGTAAGTATAACATGTTTGTTAAAAGAAAAAAAAAACAAGACTTTAGTATCACTTTACCTTGAATGTTCCATGTACAAAAAGACCCTCAAGAACAGAAAGCCTAATTTTAGTAATATGCCAGCATGCAAGATAGATATTCACATTGGACATGAGAATCGGGTTCAAATTGAATGAATTTGCAACAAACAGAATATTGACTGATTTGTTCATCTCTAGAAACCTGTACAACACCCAAGACAAAGACAATTGGCAAAATACTGTATATATTATAAGGGAAAATAGTACTGGTATCACAATTTTAATTTGGGAACACTGTATGTGTAGAGAACATGTGTTTTTCCAGATTTTACACTAAGAAAAAACACACATATATATATATATATATATATATATATATATATATATATATATATATATATTATCATAAAAGCTCATTGGCAGAATATTTATTCATACAATGCAGAACATTTTCACACTGTTAAGAGGAAGGCAAACGTCTGCACAATGACCAAGAAATTAACTTATCTCTGTAACACTGACTCACTAGGGAACTGCTGAGATGTTGGGCCCTCCTGCCATTTCCAGTGGTGACACATCCTGAACTAAACCAAGACTTACCAACACACCAGTATCATAAAGTGGGCTCTATTTTATAAAGAAAGAAAAATAACAGGGCAACAGAATCTGTATAGGAGACCAAAAGGCTTATGACCATTAATGCTGTTCAGTGTTTGTTCCCAGGTGGTCAGGTGGGAGGTCACATTACACATGGGGCTTCCCTCTCAAGCCTATGTCATCAGGATCTTCAGGATTCGTCTTTTCTGGAGCTCACAGTCTGCAGTCCTGACAGGTTACGTGGAGTTTTCTCCTTTCTTGTCTGGCAACAAAGTCTCTCCTAAACTGCAGCTCCTCTGCTCTCTGCAGCTCATCACAGTTTCTGTGGCTGTCTCTGCAGCATCCTCTTTAACAGCCATGCCCAAAGCTTACAGCAGCACCACATTGTCCTAGCTCAGCTCTCTCCGGCATACACATACACACTGTAACGTACCTGGTGGAGGAGCCTGACATGATGAGGAAAGTCTCTCTTGCACTTCTGGCTTAGGACCCCTGATAGAGTGGACAGTTGGCACAAGAGTGCAGAGTGGCACGGGTGCCTCTTGATCTTGCTGGCAGCAGAGCTGAGCAAAATGTTCAAGCTGGAGCACAAGGAAGCTGACAGTGGACCACATTGAAATGGACTGGTTGGTTGATGGCAGGTAAGTATCAGGCTGCAACAGGAAGGTACTGGCTGGCAACAGACAGGTGAAGAGCAGGTACTGGCTGATAGCAGTCAGATGGTGAGCAAGCACCGGCTGGTAATAGGCAGGTGACAAACAGGTGCTGGCTGTTCAGGGATCAGGTGATGAGCAGGAACTGGCTGGTAGCAGGTAGGTGCTTTGAGTGGATTGCTAGCCAGTGAGTAGAAGAACAGCAGAATCAGATGTACTGGGTCAGAGACTGGCAGTCGGATCAGGTGCAAGTACATAACCAAGAACATGGTCAGGATGCAGGCCTTAGTCGGTATCAGATCAGCAGTACAGTGGCAACAGGAGCAGGCAGAAGCAGAGGTTAGGATGCAAGCCAAAGTCAGTGCAAGCATAGTTCAAGGGATGGTCAGGACAAGCCAGGTCAGTAACTGGTATGAGATGCAGGTAACAGTTCACAGATCATATTGGAAATACTATAGACAAGACAAACACTAAATATGAGCACTGGCTTAGTTTAAAAAGCCCACCTGGCACCAATATTATTGACAGATGCGCGTGTACAAACATGCGATTGAGATGAACGTGAGCATGTGGATGCACACGTGCATGAGCAGGTGTGCCTTTTGTAAGTGGATGAGAAAGACTGTATGTTGACCTGAGACTGTGCATGTATGTTTACTACCACTTTAAATAACAAAAAAAACAAAGACACGGACTGTTCTCTGTCTCAAGAGTGCCTGTGAAAATTTGGTGTGCCTGGCTGTGCAGGGTGGGGGATCCCAGTTTACTGGGCTCCTCAGGGGGTGCACTACATAGTGATAAAGGGGAGAGCAAGGGGGGGCATCCCATTTAAGGGGGTTAAAAAGTTGAGTTAAGTGGGCTGTCAAGGGAGATGAATATTTTTAATAGTACAGACCCACAAAGCCATCAGGGTCCAGTGTTTTGGAGGGCTTAAGCACTTTGGTGGCTTCTGTCATCTCTGTCTTGGTTATATCGGCATCAAAGGTTTGAGAAGCTACTGCAGGGAGGGAGGGGAAACTAAGGTATTGGAAAAATGATCTGCCTTTGTGGCTAAGAAAGATGTAGGTTTTCAATAAAAAGAAGCCAGGAAGTCAGCATACTTGGAAACAGTCTTTAAGCCAAGTCACCTTCACGAGTGCGCAGTTGACTTGGTTGAATGGTTTCCCCACAGAATTAAGTTTTTTAGTCATGGGGCCTGGTTTATTTGCTCATGTATTTAGCTGTTTGGCTGGAATTCAGCTTTAACCTAGTATTAGATCAACGTTTCAGAAAAAATTAAAAGGTGAAATAAATGTGGCAGGATGCAGCTGATCATTTTTGTGGGATCTTTTGTGACAGGCTTTGTTGATGTTGGTCACAGCCTACTGCTAAGATATTAAAACAAAATTCACTTTTTGAAAACTGCACTGCATTATATAACAAACTGGGACCCCTTGGGGGATATATATATATATATATATACACAGTTTATAACAGCAAAATAAAAATATTGGAATGAGCTGCGTTGCTGCCCATGGTGACCTGCTTTTATTTTTGTGGCAAATGAAATTTGCAACATACATCAACTTCCTTTCCATTTTCTTTTTTCTAGTTTGCATAACAAGGTATTCTTTAAAACGACATCATACCCCATAAGTTTCTTTAAATTACTCAAATGTACTGTGTCCTGGCATGTTTATTTACCTTGTGATTCAAGTCTTATCTATTGTGTGTTCTTTTTTTGTCATCTTCTGTGGAATATTTTAATACAGCTGTCAAATGTTACAGTGAGCCAAGAAAATGACAGTAAAAGAACTTGGTTTTATTATGCGTGATACAAGGTTGAACACAATCTGAAAAAATTGTTCATGTCAAAAGTATACACTTGCTGCAAATATATTTTTGGAAAATAACACCATCAATATTCAGATTAAAAAACATTGGCAGGCGATCTTGACAAGCAGTTTCATTTGAAGCCAAAACACCATTCCTTTCTTGAATACACATATATTATGGGTGTATTTGTAAATGTCTGCTGAACTCTGTAATTAGAAAAACATTACATTAATTGATAAAAAAAAAATGATATTACTCTTAAGTCAAAAACCGTATAATGTTAAGAAGTGATAGCGACAGGTTGATAGCTCCCTAAGAGACAATTGTACTACCTAGCGCTGCCACTGCCCTTTTTGCTGGTTGACCTCCCTCTGGCCTTGGGGCCGCAGATTGATCCCATTAGGGGTGGCCCTGAGGAGGAGGGGGTACCCTGGCACCGTCTAGGCCTAGCAGTCACTAGACACAAACCGGTCCTCAGCCGAAACCAAAATTCACTGTTTATTTGTTTATTGTTTATTGCATAGTGCTACCCTGTACAATTGTTGAATGTTTATCCTCTGTAACCATCTGGTACAAGTGATGTAACGTGTACTGATTACTCTCTCTCTGAGAAAACTAATAAAGCTTTTGAACAGAAAAAAAAAGATATATACAGTATCTCACAAAAGTGAGTATATCTCTCACATTTTTGTAAATATTTTATTATATCTTTTTATGTGACAACTCTGAAGAAATGACACTTTGCTACAATGTAAAGTAGTGAGTGTAAAGCTTGTATAACAGTGCAAATTTGCTGTCCCCTCAAAATAACTCAACACTCAGCCATTAATGTCTACACCGCTGGCAACAAAAGTGAGTACACCCCTAAGTAAAAATGTCCAAATTGGGCCCAAAGTGTCAATATTTTGTGTGGCCACCATTATTTTCCAGCATTGCCTTAACCCTCTTGAGCATGGAGTTCACCAAAGCTTCACAGTTTGCCACTGGAGTCCTCTTCCACTCCTCCATAACGACATCACAGAGCTGGTGGATGTTAGAGACCTTGCGCTCCTCCACCTTCCATTTGAGGATGCCCCACAGATGATCAATAGCGTTTAGGTCTGGAGACATGCTTGGCCAGTCCATCACCTTTACCCTCAACTTCTTCAGTAAGGCAGAGAGAAAGAATTGGACCTCCCAGTGAGTGGTAGCCCCTTCTCGTCTCGGCTGCACATCGCGATAGTCCAATGCCATTTTAATAAAAACACCAAAAGTCAATATAAGACACCCAAACTTTATCCATGTTTGTAATGTTGTTTGTAATGAGTAAGCACTGCTTTTAGTGTGAAACGTGTCTACATGGATTCATTTTGGATCCTGTATTGACTTTTGGTGCTTTTATTAAAATGGCATTGGACTATTGGATGTGCAGCTATCACTTTTTTGATTCTTTAGTAAGGCAGTGGTCGACCGTCTTGGAGGCGTGTTTGGGGTCGTTATCATGTTGGAATACTGCCCTGCGGCCCAGTCTCCGAAGGGAGGGAATCATGCTCTGCTTTAGTAGTCACAGTAAATGTTGGCATTCATGGTTCCCTCAATAAAAGGTAACTCCCCAGTGCTGGCAGCACTCATGCAGCCCCAGACCATGACACTCCCACCACCATGCTTGACACACACTTGTTTTTGTACTCCTCACCTGGTTGCTGCCACACACGCTTGACACCATCTGAGTCAAATAAGTTTATCTTGGTCTCATCCAGTGGTTGATGGTCTCATACATGGTTCCAGTAATCCATGTCCTTAGTCTGTTTGTCTTCAGCAAACTGTTTGTGGGCTTTCTTGTGCATCATCTTTAGAAGAGGCTTCCTTCTGGGACAACAGCCATGCAGACCAATTTAAGGCAGTGTGCGGCTTATGCTCTGAGCACTGACAGGCTGACTCCCCACCCTTTCAACCTCTGCAGAAATGTTGGCAGCACTAATACATCTATTTGCCAAAGGAAACATCTGGATATGATGCTGAGTATGTGCACTCAACTTCTTTTGGTCGGCCATGGCAAGGTCTGTTCTGAATGCAACCTGTCCTGTTAAACCGCTGTAGTGCTTCCGAACTGTGCTCCTTTGTTGTCACATGTATCCCTGGTTGATACTACAAGCTGCCTTGCAAACACATTGTACAGGCATAATCCATAGATATTAGAAAGCTGGTTTAGAGCAGTGATGTGCATCCAACACTGGAGTAAGTACTTGTAGACATGAAGTGGCGGCTGGTGGTCCTTTTTTTGGGGTGGCAACAAACAAACCCCCCTACTGGCTCGCCAGCCCACCACCAGCCACCTGCCAGTCCACCGGCCCCGCACTTACCCTATCCAGGTCACAGATGGCTTCAGCGGCTTCTCCTCCCGGCCAATCCGGTCTTCCTGTCCTGATTGGCTGGGAGGAGAAGCAGGAAGACTATAGTGAATTTTGATTCACTAATGTCACAAGTGGATGGGCTTAGGGTGCAGTGCTTTGCGCCCCGAGTACAACCTTTTTGAAACCAATTAGAACCTCATAGAAATCTATGCATCCGGTGCCCCACATGGAGATAAGGGGCCGCACATAGAGATTAGGTGCCCCTTATTGACTGGCCACCGCTGAAAAAAGGTTAAAGGACATCTGTAGCACTGAATTGCAATAAAGGATGATCATGGTGAAAACGGTGTTTAGAAACTAAAATGGCAATTGTTTTATATACAAAAGGTTTTAGGAAAATAGTCTTAAAGTGGTAGTAAACCCACCACTACTGTTTTTACCTACAGGTAAGCCTATAATAAGGCTTACCTGTAGGTAAAAAAAATATCTCCTAAACCTACATGGTTTAGGAGATATTCGCCCAGCATGCAGCCGCTGACATTAGTGGCGCATGCGCTCTTATGATCCGGCGAGGCGTCCGGCAACTCAGAGCTGGCTGCCGGAAAGAAGAGCGCGGGAGGGACGTCACGCGGCTCCGGCCACTCACAGCACCGGAGCCGCGTACCCGGAAGAAAGAAGAGGACCAACATGTCAGCGTCCTTAGCGCTGACCGACTCGGGCATTGGTGGCCTCGTTCTAAGGTAAGTATTTCATAATATGTTAGTATGCAATGCATACTAACATATTATGCTATTGTCTTGCAGGTTTTTTTTTTTGTTTTTTTTTTTAAGGAGGCGGGTTTACTACCGCTTTAAGTTCATTTAGGGTTTAAGTCTACTTTTTATCTTTATGCCTCATTGAGTCCCAGAGCATTTTTTTTTATCATTTTTGATGGTGTCTCGATTCTAGACATGTGTAACTCAGTTCATTCAGATTAGTTTTTCGGATTTATCCAAATTTCTGAATGGACAGAGTAATGAATCTGTACAAATCCAAAATAAGTTATAACCAATTTTCAGATTCATTTGGATTCATTGAGAAGCTGGTTGTTAGCCACTTCCCGCCCATAGGACGTCCATGGACGTCCTGGGCTTTAAGTGGTGATATCTGAATGGTGCTTCAGCCGAATGGGTTCGGCCGAACTTCGCGAAAAAGTTTGGGTTCGGTACCGAACTTGACCCGAACTTTACCCCAAACCCCATTGAAGTCAATGGGGACCCGAACTTTTCGGCACAAAAATGACTGTAAAAAAGTCCTGGAAAGTGCTAGAGGGATGCAAAAGGAAGTAAAATGATTTTAGAACAATAATCTGTCCCTTACAGCAACAGCAGGAACCTGACCATATAGGAGTAGGCAATTTTAGAACAATAATCTGTCCCTTACAGCAAGAGCAGGAACCTGACCCTGTAGAACTAGAAGATGATTTTAGAACAATAATCTGTCCCTCTAAGCAGTAGACTCTATCTAGTCCAGTCAGATCGTTCTGTTGTGCAGGATGAGATGTTATTAGATCTGCAAGCTGTCCCTAAAAGCAGTAGTAGTACTAATCTCTACCTAGTCCACAATCAGATCGTTCTGTAATGCAGGATGAGATGTTATTATATCTGCAATCTGTCCCTCACAGCGCCGGCAGCATCCTCTCCCTACACTAGCCAGAGAGCATGTGACATGCAGCACTAAGTGACTCCAGCTTATAAAGAGGCTGGGTCACATGATGCACTGGCCAATCACAGCCATGCCATTAGTAGGCATGGCTGTGATGGCTTCTAAGGGCAAACCAGTGAAACGCTTGTTGATTGGCTGTCCTGCAGCTATTCAACATGCGTGATCAAATACCCGAACCCAAACTTTTTTCAAATGTCCGGGTTCGGGTCCGGGTCACGGACACCCCAAAGTTCGGTACGGACCCAAACTTTACAGTTCAGCTTCGCTCAACTCTAACAGGCACCATTCAGATATAATTTTTTTTGGCCGGCGATTCCCTGCACCATAAGAATGATCATAGCAGCAGTTCAGCCACTTGATCGTTCTTATAGGCAACGAGAGGGGACATCCCCCCTCCCACCGCCATTCGGTGCTTCTCCCAGGCCGCCCGTACGATCGGCAACCCGGAAACAGAATCTATCACCGCCGGAAGTTGATCAGAGAGGTGACTGGTGACCAGATGGTCACCAGTCATCTCTATGATCCTCGGAGGCCCGGGCGCAACGTTATGACGTTACGTTCGGGCCGGCTTTAGTAAACAAAGCCGTGATCACGGCTGGAAAGGCCGGGATAGTAATTTTTTTCTGATCTCGGTCTTTCCAGCCTGGAGGAGAGATGTGAGGTCTTACAGACCCCACATCTCTCCATAAAGAGGACCTGTCACGCACAATTCCTATTACAAGGGATGTTTACATTCCTTGTAATAGGAATACAAGTGATCAAAAAAAAATTAAAGAGACAGTGTAAAAATAAAAAATAAAAGTAAAATAAATAATAATAATAAAAAAATTAAAGTGCCCCCGTCCCCGTGTGCTCGCGCACAGAAGCGAACGCATACGTGTGCCCCGCCTAGATATGTAACCGGTGTTCAAACCACACATGTGAGGTATCGCCGCGTGCATTAGAATGGGAGCAACAATTCTAACAGTAAACCTCCTCTACTATATCTCCTCTAAATATGTAACCAGTAAAAAATGTTAAAGCGTCGCCTATGGAGATTTTTAAGTACCAAAGTTTGGCGCAATTCCACGAGCATTCGCAATTTTAAGCATGACATGTTGGGGGGTATCAGTTTACTCAGCGTAACATCCTCTTTTATTATATACAAAAAAATTGGGCTAACTTTACTGTTTTGTATTCTTTTAATTCACTATGCTGTTTCTTTTCCAAAAAAAACGCGCTTGAAAAATTACTGCGCAAATATTGTGTGATATAAAAAGTTGCAATGATCGCCATTTTATTCCCTAGAGTCTCTGCTAAAAAAACATCTATAATGCTTGGGGGTTCTGCATAATTTTCTAGCAAAAAAATGATGATTTTTACATATAGGAGAAGGGTGCCAGAAATGGCCCAGATGGGAAGTGGTTAAGGAACAGGTGGATGCTGCGTCTTTGACAACCATTAATCATCTGTTGTCAGTGGAATACTTCACTGTCAGCAAAATATAAAAAAACAAGTGCCAGTTCTAAAAAAAATTAAGAGTGTAGTATGGATTTTTTTTTTACATTTTGTCATGGGGTTCCTCTCAAAATCCATTCCAGACCCAAAGGGCCTGGTATGGATTGGAGGGAACCACCAATGCTGTTTTTTTAATTATTTTAAAGGCACTTCAACTTGGGTACAATCAGCCTGACCATACATGGTTCTAATTCTGGCAGATCCCTGCTGAACTGGCCAAGATTCAAACCATCTATGGCCTGCTTAAAAAAAGATCTCTTCAAAGTGAGACATTTTCCAGCATATACATTTTCACAGTAACAGGTGTGCATATTGTAAGGTTTATCTATGGCTTGTGTTCTAATGACAGCTTTTGAATTTCTAGCTCTTTTCAGGGCCAATAGCCACTCGAAGAAACAGAGAGGGGCAATCACCCTAGTGGGGACTCAGATGGCAATAAAATCTTGACAGATTAAAGCTAAGCCCTATTGTTTTATAGTAAAGTGATACTAAAGTCTTATTTTTTTTTTTGCTCAACAATAACAAACATGTTATATTTATCTGCTCTGTGCAGTGGTTTTGCACAGGGCAGCCCTGATCCTCCTCTTCTCAGGTCCCTCGCCTGTGCTCCTGGCCCCTCCCTCCTGCTGAATGCCACCACAGCATGCAGCTTACTATGGGGGCACCGGGGCCAAGCTGCTGCTCTGTGTGTCCATTCAGGCATGGAGCTGTGGCCCGGCCCTGCCCCCTCTCTTTCCTTATTGGCTCACTGACTTTGATTGACAGCAGGGGGAAGCCAATAGCGCCCACTGTGTGTCTCAGCCAATCAGGAGGGAGAGTCCCAGAAAGCTGGATCTCTCGTGCAACATCACTGGATTTAGATGGGCGCAGGTAAGTATTAGGGAGGTTGAGGGGGTTGCACACTGATGGTTTTTTAACTTAATGCATAGAATCCATTAAGATAAAAAAACCTTCTGCCTTTAGAACCACTTTAAAGTATTAATCTCAAAAGCAAACATTTATTTTATTGCAACTTACCAATTCTTATATGTATATAAGCTCTACTGAAAATGTATCAGTAGACAGGGATGAGATAGACCATTTAGCACTGACAGGATTGCTTACAATAATCAGCTTTAATTTATTGACGTAAAACCTTTATCCTGCTTATAAAGTTTTATTGCCCAGAATATCATTTTTTTCTGGCCATTAGCTGCATTAAGCAAGAACTTCATGTGTATGAAACAATGTGTAAATCAAAAATGATGACAAAGGTAGATCCCAATAATGGAAAAAAGACTTAGAAAAAATAATGTCATTGATAGATAACCATGGATAGAAGTCATACCACCCGTGCATGCAAAAATGTAAGATATATAAGTCACTTCAAGGGAATCCTCCTCATGATGGTGATATCTCACACCGCAACACAAAGTGTTCCCTCCGCCACATAAATTGCACACTTACTTATGTTTTATACCCAGCCAGGGCCTTTGTCCTTAGAAAGGACAAGTGAATGGCAGCTTGAATTGGATAGGATATTCCAACACAGCAGAGCAGGAGATCATGACCTTCCATGGAGCTCAAAGAAAGCAGGATCCTCCCTCAGATGTTGTACTTATAGGTGTCCCAGGACAACGTCAGATTGTGATGAAACGCGTCGGAGGAGTGACATGCTGACTTCACCATGCTGTTTACAATCTCAGAAGGACGGGCGTGTTATGCAAGCCGGACAACTCCTTGAATTTTGGCATATTTATGCCTCTTTTATGTAAGTTCAATACTGTTTATACTTTAAAGTTTTATTGGGTTTTACACTATGGCGAGTATTTTTTTTCTGGGGTACTATGAGTACACCATCCGAGGGAGGATCCTGGTTCTTTTGAGCCCCATGGAAGGTCATGATATCCTTCTCTGCTGGGTGGGGTGGCATTAATCCATGGTTATCTATCAAGGACATTATTTATTCTAAGTCTTTTTTCCATTATTGGGATCTACCACTGTCATCATTTTTGATTTACACATTGTTTCATACAAATGAAGTTCATATTTAATGCAGCCTCATTTATTAATCTATGTTCACTCACTAAGTACTTTGTTTTCATTTTTTTATGATTACTTATCATGTTTAATTTGCTTTAGTACAATTTATGTTTGTGTTAGAGCGCAGCTCTATTTACCACCATATTCTTTTCTGTGTATATCTCACAGCAGAGTTGCTGCTTTTAGGTATTGCTGAAGTTTATAGTGTAGTTTTTTCCTTTGCATACATTTAGACACGTTTACCTCTGCTTAGGCACGTTTATGTGCAAAAGCTCCTCTCCTGAATGCACAAGTGATGTGTTTTTTTCTGCCTCTAAACTCTTGTAAATGCTTACAGTGTGCATGGAGTTTAGAGGCGGAGAAAAAAAAAACTCAAATGCCTGTAAATGCAGTGTTTTTGAGATCAAGTGTGCATGAGGCCTTATATAAAATGGACTTAAAAAGTGAACCCACATGTAGAAAGCCTAATCATGCAAATGCATAACTCTACAGTAATTTTCAGTTCCTCTAGGCATGGACAATTACAGAACATGGTTCAACAGTTTTGTTTAGGCATGAATTTTACATTCCTGATCATTATGCTGCATCAACAAAAAACTGGTGGCTGTGTTTTGCCTCTAGGTACCTATTTACAAAACTGTCAATCATTTTTGCAGATTATACCAACGGTTTTCATTCCTTTCTTGTGTCAGGAAGCAATTTGTTGTATCTGCATGTATTTTGTTAAACTGGTCATGCCCACAGAAAGATCTCATGGTACAAGTGATTTAGACCCAGTAGTGTGACAATCTAATAACAATATCAGCAGTGAATCTCAGGAGGTTGGAATTGTAATGGGACTGTACAACCCCACAAGCAGCCACCCTAATTCCACCCCACCATCTCCATCTGATCAATCATGATAGTAAAGAAAACTGAAGTGTGGAAACGCATGGCCGCGGCCCCTTTATTTGGGTTTTAAAACAAATATGATAACCTTTAACCTTTGTGTACCATACCTTTAACATTAACCACTTAAGGACCGGAAGGATTTCCAGCTTTAGGACCAGAGCCCTTTTTGCGATTCCGCACTGCGTCGATTTAACTAAAAATTGCGCGGTCGTGCAACGTTGTACCCAAACAAAATTTGCGTCCTTTTTTTCCCACAAATAGAGCTTTCTTTTGGTGGTATTTGATCACCGCTGCATTATTTCTGATCGCCGCTATAAACAAAAGAAGAGCGACAATTTTGCAAAAAAAAACAAATTTCTTACTTTTTGCTAAAATACAAATCCAAAAAAAAAATATAATCGGCATTTATTGATTGGTTTGCGCAAAAGTGGTCGCGTTTACGGATGATGAGAATTCATTTCTGGGGTTTTTATTTTTTTTTTAGTTTTTACTAGTAATGGTGGCGATCTGCGATTTTTAGCGGTACTGCGATATTTCAGCGGACATGTCAGAACATTTTGACACTTTTTTGGGACCATTGGCTATAAAAATGCACTGATTACTGTGTAAATGCCATTGGCAGTGAAGGGGTTAACCTGCAGGGGGCGCTCTAAGGGTTAACAGTGTTCTAACTGTGGGGGGACTGCCCTAGCTGGGGAAGGGAGGAAGGGAAGCGATCACAGCTTCTGTGTAGAGGAAGGCTGTGATCACACGGACCTCCGTTCTTTCACTCTAGGGGGGCATCGCGGGTGGCCGGCGGAGATCGAATCCGCCGCACCTGCTCCCTGGCCCTCCCCGGACACAGTGAGCGCGCGGGCGCGCCTCCGGCGGCGCACGCGCGCTCACTGGGCTCGATCTCGCGGCCGCCGTCATATGACGGTGATCCGCGCTATCGAGCCACACTGTCGCCGTCAATTGCCAATCAGCCATCGGCAAGCGGTTAAACATACAGACCAATCTCACCATGAAAACTTTAACCAAACCACCTGCTTGGTCTTTCAGGACTCGAGCACCAAGTTACTGTACCAACCACCAGGTACCACCATAAAACTGTCCACCCACACCTGTGGGGCAACATTGCCCCAATAAAGTTAGGGTCGCGACAAAGGGAGGGAGGGGAGATGACTGTTTTATTAAAGATTCAGACTGTTGTAAATGACCACAGATGTTGGCACCCATAAAGGAAAACACTTCATCCCCATTAGTTGCTTGATTGGCGTTTCAAATTTCGTTTCTAAGCATTTTTTTTTTATAAACTGCCCAGGATCAAAGCAGTGATACACTTCTGGCAATAGCTGTCTTCTGTGCCTTCTTATCAGTGACCAGGATGTGAGGTGGAGAGGGGAGAGATGTCCCAGGACCTGAAAATAAACAGAGAAAGCCAGGAGAAAGATTCTGTACCTTTTATTGTGCTAATTTAGTTAAAGTTGTAAACAATGGAAGACCATACAGAAAGGAAAGGAGGAGTTGGCTGTAGGGGGTGACAAGTCCCATGGGGACACTTGGTTAGCTCTGTGTCCCTAGCAGGAGATCTGACAGGTAAATGCTCCTTATTCCTTATTATTGATTGACTGAAAAAAGAAACGCCAAGCTCACTGGTAAATAGTGACAACACATAAGACCGTGATCATTAGACGGTCTGGGAAGAAATGAACAATTGGAATAAAATATACATGGTATAGGACTAGTTTTAGCTGTTGATAATAGCAGAACTAAATGAATGAAGCTATTTTACAGTGATTGCTGGCTAAATGAACAAACTAGAAATGCATGTTTTCTAGATCTCCCCACTCTTTAGCTAACTATATGTATTTCAATATGATTGTACAACTTCCCTTAGATTTATTAACAACTCCGTTGTGCAAGACCCTGCTTAACCGAATACAAATTGGACGATCCCCCATGTTGCTCAGCTTTGTGCTTTCAAAAGAGACTGTTTAGATGATATAAAAAGTGTATCATGTATGGGCAGTTTTACATCAATGGAAGATTTGTATATGTATCAGTGGCGTAACTAGAAACTTCAGGGCCCCGATGCAAAAAACCACAAAGGGCCCCCCTGACCCCTGGATGGGACCCTTTCCTCTGAGTCCGATGGCGTACCGGTCGCAAGTGAGTGGCTGCATATAAAGGAACCAATATCTCCATTTCTCCCCCGCTTCTCCTCCTCTCCCTCCCACAAGCATTTAGCGGCTGCAGGAGGAAAATGGAGAGATTGGGGCTGCACTACAACCACTCCACAACTGAAGGCATTGCCACAGTTGCAGCATAGTGATGATGCATTTGGGGGTTAAAACAGGCAGTCAGGAGGCAACATATTTCCTCTCTACCAGCTGTCAAATGCCTCTGAATAGCGATCTGAGCATGGATCGCTTTTCAGAGGAACAACATTTTCTTGCTGGTACTGTGAACAAGTGGTAAAACAAAATTCAGTTCTGATTGTACACATATAGGGGGTCAGGATTAAAAGCGCATACATACATGTAAACACACACATGATGCACTCACACACATATGATCCACTCACACGCACACACACATACACACACACACACAATGCACTCATACACACATACACACATATGATGCACTCACACACATGATACACTCACACACACACACACATATGATGCACTCACACACACACACATACACACATATGATGTACTCACACACATGATGCACTCACACACACACACACACACATACACAAACATGATGCATTCACACACACACACACACACATACACACATATGATTCACTCACACACATGATGCACTCACACACATACACACACATGATGCACTCACACACACACATACACAAACATGATGCATTCACACACACACACACACACACACACACACACATATGATGCACTCACACACATGATGCACTCACACACATGATGCACACACACACACACACACACACACACACACACATACACAAACATGATGCATTCACACACACACATACACACATATGATGCACTCACACACATGATGCACTCGCACACACACACACACACATACACACATATGATGCACTCACACACATGATGCACTCGCACACACACACACATACACACATATGATGCACTCACACACATGATGCACTCACACACACACATACGTCCTTGCTGCAGACTGGAAGACTCCATATTTCAGTACCTCTGTCACTGAGCAGCACTGTACTCAAGTGAAATTTTTATCATTTTTTTGAGACAGATAGAGCTGTTTTAAATTTTCGCATATAAATTTTCTTTCTTCATAAATCCAGGCCAAAATCAAATCTGCTACTACTATTGCTATCGCTACTACTTTTATATATATATATATATATATATATATATATACTATAAAGCTACTGACATTTTTATAACATTTTTAAAAAGTCCTGTGTGCATAAAGCCTTAATGTGACCAAATTCCAGAGTTGGTTGTCACGTGATTGTTGATGAAAAGGATACGTTGCAGCACAAACTACTGATTGTACAAGTCTGTCTGAATTCCATGTTCATTTAGTAGAGGCCACATGACCAACACTCTTTTCACTTTTTCCTCATAACTACCACTGGAGGGAGTAGGAGCACTAATTTTTGCAGGAAAGGCAAGTGTTTCAGTACTTCTTCCTAATACTATGCTTTTACTTCAGTCCAACTTTAAGATCCTAAGTGAACTCCAGCAAATTTATATCAGCGAAGTTTTGTTGAAAAAAAAATTCATCCCATGTATACATTGCAAGGATTTTGGGCAATGGTATTGCAGAATCTTATCTTTTTCTGATCTGCACATATTTATGTAAGTCTTGCCAACCCATTGAGTTTACCTGCATTAACCCTTTACACCAGTTAGAGTTGGCTGTTATGCCCAAAGGGGGACTCCTGATCTTGCAGCACTGTGATTGGTTGCACAGTGCTGACATTATCTGGAGCCAAGCCCAATGGCTCCTGATCATCAGTTGTTGACTAGGGACTGCTGGTGACAGCTCGGTCATGTTTCTAGGAGTGAAGAAGGAGCACACACCAGAAAAGGGGTGCATATATGTGGTGGCTGGGCATTAAAGCCCACCCACCCTGCCACTGTATATATATATAGGTACCACTGCTGTAAAGGGGTTAAAATTAACCATTTTATCATCGTAATGTTGCAGCCTCAGAGTCACTTTATGAATGTCAGCTCTTCAAATGTCATGACCATGTCAAAGACATCCCTAGGGAAGACCATTTACAATTTGCAATGAGGTTGTGGTCAGCCAAAAGTTGTAATTTAGTGGCTGTAGTAATACCATCACTAAAAATATAAATACTTCTGGCTGCAGCAGTCAGAGGTTTGGGAGGGTTTTGCAAACTGCTTGGGTTTGGGTCAAACTCATGGTTAACTAAAACCAAAAGTTCATTCCTAATCACTACAAATGTGCCATTTACTCACATGGTGTGATGGAAGATGTTAACATCTGTGACTTCTGTTACTTAGTTAATTCTTTATAGTGAGGCAATGAGCTTGGTTCTTAATACCAAATCATAGCACTGCCACCTGCTTACGCAAAAATGGCCTACCCAGGGGTAGGCTGCTTCATGAATCAATCCATGAATTGTATCAGTGGTCCATTACAGACCCATGTACTTATTGCAGTACCAAAAACTGGATTAGTTGACACCACTCCCAAGAATTAAGCTGGCTTTGGTTTGCGTGGTATGCCCTCAAATCATAACAATTATATAATAGTGTAACAGTAATGTTCACTTCTCCTTCTGCACCACAAGGTTTTGTGATTATGGCCCTGCCATAATTGACTTTGATTAGCTGGAATGTACATTTTCAACTCATTCCCCATTGTGCTTCGTTGCAGTTGCAAAGGCAAATTCAGCACAGTATATCAGGTTATATATAAACTTAAAAAAAAAACCTTTTCCTTGATGTACAGATATGAAAGCCAATGTTCTGACAACCAGTTCTAGATTTACATTACTTGTTACTGTAGGAACCCAATCTTTGGATTTGGTATTTCCTGTTACGCTGGACATTGTTCCAGCCTTTTACTGGGTTTATGCTGGTTTAGAATATAATTGCAATAAATACAAGCATTTCTATGTGATGGATGTATTGATACTAATGATGGGAAACAAATGTGCAGCTGATAATTATACGAGAAAAAGCCACCTTTTTGCCTCTGCTGTCTGTAGCCATGGGCCTGCTATACCTAATGCTAAGTTCAGGCTTGCTGGTACTCATTCGTACAAATGCTCATGGTCTTGAATAGTCTAGTCATTATTATGAGAACCCAATGCCTCCCTATCCAGACACAGGAAACATCCAAACACAGCATGCATGCACTAATATCCAAGCTACCACTGCTTACAATTTACAGGATTATGATAACCTATCTTGTCCCGGACACCTCCAGTCTGAACAATTTGACTGGCACACAGGCTTTTGCAGACCACACACTGCACTCACTTGCATTTGCAGGTCATATAAACCATGCAACAGTACTGAGGCCTCATGCACACAGGACATTAAAAAAAACATTCTAAAAATGTCAGTAGCTTTGTAGTAAGTTTTTCATCTTCTTTCAGTGTTTTTGCACTAGCATTTTTGAGCAGTAGCGTTTTTGAGCTTTTTTTTTTTTCTCAATGGGCCAAAAAGGTCCGAAAACGCTGGTGAGCGTTTTTGCACGTTTTTGAGCAGTATCATATTTTTTTTTCTTTTTCCCTCAATGGGTCTAAAATGCCCCAAAACGGTGGTGAGCTGAGTTTTTGCACGTTTTTGAGCGTTTGAGCATTTTTACAGCTGAAAAACGTCTTTTAGAACCCACTAGTCTTGTTTTTTTTTTTTTACAGCTCAAAAATGCCCCAGCTAAAACAGTTAATAACAGGCTATGTGTGCATGAACACATAGGATAACATGCTGGAGAGTTTATTGACTGTATTGACTGAAAAAACATCTGAAGCTAAAAACAGCAGCTGTAAAAACATCCAAAAAAACACCCTGTGTGCATGAGGCTTTAGGCCTCATGCACACAGGACGTTAAAAAAAAAAACGTTCTACAAACATCAGTAGCTTTGTAGTGAGTGAGCAGTATCGTTTTTTTAGAATTTTTTTTTTTTCCCCAATGGATCTAAAACGCCCAAAAACGTTGGTGAGCAGGGTTTTTCCCTGTTTTTGTGCATTTTTAAACGTTACAGTGTTTTTACAGCTAAAAAATGTCTCTCAGAACCCACTAGTCTTGGGGTTTTTTACAGCTAAAAAACCTCCCAGCCAAAAACAGTTGATAACAGCCTATGTGTGCATGGACACATAGGATAACATGATGGGGAGTTTATTGACCGTAGTAAAAAACATCTGAAGCTAAAAACAGCGGGGGGCATGGCCTGGACATGGCTGTGTGAAGTTGCATCTTCTGTGAGCACCTGCCTTTACCTTACTCTCAACGGCTATTTCAGTCATCACACCCAAGCATGCTATCGGCCAAATGGCACAGGACACGCTCGTCTACCTGCAGGGCGAGCTACACAGATTTTTTACCAGACTGCAAGGACTCTCCCCGGGCGCAAGAGTGGCAGCGCCACATGGCACCGCACAAGAGGCGCTGTCCTCTCCCAGCCGACCTTCCTCACCAGACTCTATCCAGGGCTCAGACTCCCTGTCTGACACACCAGCACTGCTGCTTTCCACAATGTCAGCCTCCCCACAGTACTCGGGGGAACATCGTCTAGACCAGGACATACAGTCCATGTTACAGGCCTTCCCGATGAGGTCGGACATTGAGGCCCTTATTCTCCGGTTGGAGGAAATGCACCGCCGGGATCTACAGGAAGTAAGGGACGATGTACAAGCCATTGCAGCTAAAGTGACTGCGGGAGAGTCATCCCTGATCACTATGGAGCAAAGTGTGGCGGCACTGGAATGCTCCAGAGACTCTCATATGGACGCGGCGTTAGCACTCCAGCTTCATGTTGAGCACCTGGAGGACCGGAGCCGCCGTAATAACCTACAGCTCCGTGGCATTCTGGAGGTCACTGGTCCAGAAGATCTAGTAGAGACTGTCACTGCCATCTTTCACTGCGTTCTGAACCCCTAACCACCGGCCATGGAGTTTGACAGAATACATAGAGTCCTCGGCTAGTCAAGGAAAAATACTCAATCAGTCTCTTTACTGACACTAATTTGTGCATCAGATTAGCCACCTTGTTCTCTGTCAGCCAACCACTACAGGGAACATGAGGACACAGCCACACTGTCAATGCAATCAGTAAAACTGATTAGCAGCAATTTACAACTGATCTTATAGACACTAATGAAATGGTACAACTTCAAACACAACAGTCTCTTTAGGAGTTTTGAACTTTTTAAATTAATTAAAAAACAGTTTATTAAATGTATATTTAATATCTCTAAGCTGCCAGTGCATTGAAGAGGTTTGTTAATAAAAACAGTTACAAAGTGAGACACACAAAATAAAACTGAATAAAAATCAAAGTGATACAACTTACAGAAAAAAGTATGTTTCCTTCTCCTGAACATACGAGAGTCATAGCCCCCAAGCCTAGATGGGAACCTTCAGGTACGTTCCAAATTTAATTGCAGCTCTCCATTTTTATACCTTAGAGATCACAGTTGAGCTGCCAGCCTCCCAGCCTGTCTATTCAGATGAAAGGGGTTGGCTGCTGTATCTTTTCTAATTAGGTCAGGTAAAATTTGAGCAATTAGAATCTTGAAAAACTCATAGCCATGCTGGGTTTGAAATTATGAATCCAAAAGTAAGAGTAATAGTATCAGTTGTTGCTTTACTATGGGTAGAGACTAGAGTTGAGCGAACCCGGATAGACATGTGCAATTCGTTTAGTTCCGAATCGAAATTCGGACGAATTTTTAATAATTCGGAATTCGGATGCATCCGAATTTCCGAATTACAATAGTAACGATTTTGATTTTTAAGCAGGCTTAAAGCTAAGCCTTGATTTGCTTAACGTGTACAGATAGGCCCAAGCGAGTTGAGATCAGAGATGGGTATCATTTCGTTGTTGACTATGATAATGAGAATGAAAACCTAAGTATTAAAGTTTGGGTCGTACCGATACTCAAAAAGTTCTAAGATTAACGAGTTTAAAATGGACTGGATTAATCTTTTCTATGTCGTCGGTTGGGGAAAGTAGACTTATCTGTCCGACCCTCCGACCGTCGAGTTGACACTAGAGATTCCATATTTTTACCTCTCGACGTTAATTTAAAC
>BLSH010401089.1:1301623-1325133 GCA_018402905.1 Glandirana rugosa | reverse complement strand
ACGACACCTTTTGAATCAAAACTCCGAAGACAACCAGTTCTCTCCTCGCCACCTCTTCCTACGTAAAGAGGTAAAAAAATCAGGAACGACGGGTCGGGACAGTCAAAGGTGTAGGGTAGCCGTTGAAGACGTAGTGTACCACCTACTAGAAGATCCCTGCTTTTGTTTCTACCTCTCATCTCAACTCGCTTGGGCCTGACATTTCAAGCCCAGGTATGGCTTGAAACCCCACAGACCCTGGGCCTGGGCCTGAAAAGTTTTTTTCAGGCCCAAGCCAGGCCCCAAGACCATTTGTCCCACTCTTACCCCCATTTTCCTTCCTTTTGCAGACCTCTAGGACCTTCCTGGGCTTTTTTACAGCATTTTTAAGATTTTTCATTAAAATTACCAGAACCCCGGACCGAACCCGGACTTTTTTTGAAAAGTCCGGGTCCGGGTCCCAGACACCCCAAAGTTCGGTATGGACCCGAACTTTACAGTCCGGGTTCGCTCAACTCTACTCTCCATCTTTGTTTTCGTCCCTAGAAGATCATCCACCATGTGATGCAGAAGTTGCCGATGGGATGTGGAAACTGACAGGGCTGGGCAGCAAGGACTAAAAAAATGGAGAAATGCATCCTTCTCCACCGCTCCTCTCTTGACCAACAGAAGCCTCAAAACTAAGTTTTCCACAGCACTGTAACCTACCAGAGTCGGGAAAAGCATGTGATGAACTTCGCTTTAAGGTGTCCTCAAGAGATTTCATCTTCTGCACTCTCTGTGGGGATGGGATGGGTTCTGAGACTTTACCCTTATAATGGTGGTTAAGGAAGTTGCCAACCAATAGTGATCCTTCTCCTTTATGCTATGCATTCTTGGGTCCTTTTGCAGGCTTTGAAGCATGAGGGAGCCCATGCACCACAAATTTGCGGAGGCATGAGAAGCCTTAATTACATTATCTGGAAATGATAAAATATAGTGGTGTATCCTCGCGCTACTATGAGACTACTATAGTGTTTAGAGAGGTTGCTGCTGTACCTACTATGTGACAATAGAAGAATAGTGTTTGAAAGGAAAATGGTACTGCGCAGCCTCAGATAATATCTATCTGTATCAACCCTTTGAATAATAATATATAAATAGTGAAATGGCAAAAAATATTCTGTGATTAATTCATTAATAATGTGACTCTTCCATATAAAACGTTCAGCAAAAATGCATAAAAATGTGACCAATAAAATCTTCAATATAAAAATACATTTGCATAAATTATATGAACCAAAAATTAGTGAAGTGATATTATCACAGTGAAGCAGGTGTAAACATATAAAAACACAAATGTGTATAAAAAGTCCTTGTAACAAAAATAAAGTGTTTGTAGTGATATTTCCAGTGACTTGTGCTCAGATAGTCCTTATGCCTGCTCTGCCTCCAGTGCCCTGTCCATAATGCCATGCAGAGTCTGCTCCAGCAGGAACACAACAGGGATTGTGTACCTGATGCATGCATTGTCACGGCTCACCACCCTTGTGGCCTCCGCAAATGGTGACAGTACAGTGCATGAATCCTTTATGAGCGACCATTAGCGTGGGGAAAAAAAGCCTAGCTGGCCTGAGCCTGTCGTTGTGCCATACTCACACAGGTACTCATTGATGGAATATCTGCTGCATGTACAGCCGCTGCAGCATTGCCAAAGTCGAATTCCACCTGGTGGGCATGTCACAAATCAGGCGGTTTACGGGCAGGTGGAATTCCCGCTGAATTTCAGCCAACCGAGCACTGGCTGTGTATGACCACCTGAAATGGCTACAAATCCTTCTGGCCTGCTGTAGCGGATCTTCCAAACCTGGGTACCTGTTTAGGAAACACTGCACCACCAAATTGAGGACATATGCCAGGCATGGCACATGTTTTAACTTTCCCTGTTTAAGGGCAGACAGGAGGTTTGTGCCATTTTCGCCCAACACCATTACTGGCTCCAGCTGGCATGGCAGGAACCACCTCTGGGCCTGTCCCTGCAGAGCTGCAAGAGTCTCTTCTCCGGTGTGGTTCCTGTCCCCTAGATACACCAGCTGAAGCACTGCATGGCACCGTTTAGCCATGAGGTTCATAGGACAATTCAGCAGAGGAGGGCATGGAGGAGGAGGAGGAGGGGGTAGAAATGACAAACCTCGCATCATTACCAGCTGTATGGAGACATGGGGGCACAACAAGCTGAAGCACTGAGCCCTGTTCTGCATCCTTTTAAGTTGCAAGCAGAGTTATTCAATGTGCTGTGAACAAAATATATTGTCCCTGCTCATGCTTGCTGGACCACATGTAAAAACGTGGACATGACTGCCTCACCCTACGATGCCACAACATTGTCTTCCAAGTGATGGTAGAGAGATGATCTTACGTGAAAAGAAATAGTGACTGGAAACCTGCCATTGTGGTACAGCCCATTCTGCAAATTCACGAAAGGGGGCAGAATCCACCAGTCGGAAGTTGGAGAGCCAGCGGCTTTGACAAGCTTGCCTTTAGACGCTGGGCATGTGGGTGGCAAGGACTGTATTTTTTTTTCCGCTGCAGCAGATGGGGCTGAGAAATTTGCCGGCTATAGTCTACAGCTGGTGGTGTGCTGCTGGCAGATGTGCTGCAAGGACCTTGGACACCCTGCACTAAACACCCTGAACACTAATATGGCCCCCCACGGCTGATATAGGCTTTTTCCATACATTTTGAAGATGATTTTAGAACACTAATATGGCTTCCCTGCGGCTGATATAAGGGTTTTCCACACAATTTGAAGATGATTTTAAAACACTAATATGGCTTCCCTGCGGTTGATATAGGGGTTTTCCACACAGTTTGAGTATGATTTTAACCACTTCAGCCCCGGAAGGATTTCCAGCTTTAGGACCAGAGCCCTTTTTGCGATTCGGCACTGTGTCGCTTTAACTGACAATTGCGCGGTCGTGCGACGTTGTACCTAAACAAAATTTGCGTCCTTTTTTTCCCACAAATAGAGCTTTCTTTTGGTGGTATTTGATCACCGCTGCATCATTTCTGATTGCTGCAATAAACAAAAGAAGAGCGACAATTTTGCAAAAAAAAACAAATTTCTTACTTTTTGCTAAATTACAAATCCAAAAAAAAAATATAAAAAAACATTTTTTTTCATCAGTTTTGGCCAATTTATATTCTTCCTCATATTTGTGATAAAAAAAATCGCAATCGGCGTTTATTGATTGGTTTGCGCAAAAGTGGTCGCGTTTACGGATGATGAGAATTCATTTTTGGGGTTTTTATTTTTTTTTTATTTTTTTACTATTAATGGTGGCGATCTGCGATTTTTAGCGGTACTGCAATATTTCAGCAGACATGTCGGACCATTTTGACACTTTTTTGGGACCATTGGCATTTATACAGCGATCAGTTCTATAAAAATGCACTGATTACTGTGTAAATGCCATTGGCAGTGAAGGGGTTAACCTGCAGGGGCGCTCTAAGGGTTAACAGTGTTCCCTGGGCGTGTTCTAACTGTGGGGGGACTGCCCTAGCTGGGGAAGGGAAGTGGTCACAGCCTCCATGTACAGGAAGGCTGTGATCACAGCCCTTCCCCCTTCACAGAACGGAGGTCCATGTTTACATACACAGACCTCCGTTCCTTCACTCCGGGGGGGGCATCGCGGGTGGCCGGCGGAGATCGACTCCGCCGCACCCGCTCCCTGGCCCCCCCCCGGACACAGTGAGTGATCAGGCGGCCGCCGTCAGATGACGGCAATTCGCCTTACAGAGCCACTTTGCCGCCGTCAAATGCCGATCGGCGGTCGGCAAGTGGTTAAAACACTAATATGGCTTCCCTGCGGCTGATATAAGGGTTTTCCACACAATTTGAAGAGGATTTTAAAACACTAATATGGCTTCCCTGTGGCTGGTATAGGGGTTTTCCACACAATTTGAAGATGATTTTAAAACACTTATATGGCTTCCCTGTGGCTGATATAGGGGTTTTCCACACAGTTTGAGGATGATTTTAAAACACTAATATGGCTTCCCTGCGGCTGATATAAGGGTTTTCCACTCAAATTTGAAGATGATTTTAAAACACTAATATGGCTTCCCTGTGGCTGATATAGGGGTTTTCCACACAATTTGAAGATGATTTTAAAACACTAATATGGCTTCCCTGCGGCTCATATAGGGGTTTTCCACACAATTTGAAGATGATTTTAAAACACTAATATGGCTTCCCTGCGGCTGATATAGGGGTTTACCACACAATTTGAAGATGATTTTAAAACACTAATATGGCTTCCCTGCGGCTCATATAGGGGTTTTCCACATAATTTGAAGATGATTTTAGAACACTAATATGGCTCCCTGCGGCTGATATAGGGGTTTCCCACACAATTTGAAGATGATTTTAGAACACTGATCTTTACTTTAAAGCAACAGCTGGAGGCTTTCCCTGTACAACTTGGAGATGATTTTAGAATCTAAAATCATCTCCTAGTTCTATAGGGAGAGGTTCCTACTGTTGCTTAAAGGGACAGATTATTGTTTCTTGCACAGAATTAAAAAGTGCATCTACATTGCAGGTTTAACCACTTGCCGACCGCCGATCGGCATCTGACGGCGACAGAGTGGCTCTGTAAGGCAAAACGCCGTCATACGACAGCGGCTGCCAGATCGCGCACAGTGAGCGCCAGCGCGCCGCCGGAGGCGCGCCCGTGCGCTCACTGTGTCCGGGGAGGGCCAGGGAGCGGGTGCGGCCACCCGCGATGCCCCCCCGGAGTGAAAGAACGGAGGTCCATGTTAGTAAACACGGACCTCCGTTCTGTGAGAGGGGGAAGGGCTGTGATCACAGTCTTCCTCTACACGGAAGGTGTGATCACTTCCCTTCTCCTGTTAGGGCAGTCCCCCCACAGTTAGAACACGCCCAGGGAACACTGTTAACCCTTAGAGCGCCCCCGGCAGGTTAACCCCTTCACTGCCAATGGCATTTACATAGTAATCAGTGCATTTTTATAGCACTGATCGCTGTATAAATGCCAATGGTCCCAAAAAAGTGTCAAAATGGTCCAACATGTCCGCTGAAATATCGCAGTACCGCTAAAAATCGCAGATCGCCGCCATTACTAGTAAAAAATAAAAAAAAAATAAAAACCCCAAAAATGAATTCTCATCATCCGTAAACGCGGCCACTTTTGCGCAAACCAATCAATAAACGCCGATTGCGGGTTTTTTTTATCACAAATATGAGCAAGAATATAAATCGGCCAAAACCGATGAAAAAAATGTTGTTTTATATTTTTTTTTTTGGATTTGTATTTTAGCAAAAAATAAGAAATTTGGGTTTTTTTGCAAAATTGTCGCTCTTCTTTTGTTTATAGCGGCGATCAGAAATGACACATCGGTGATCAAATACCACCAAAAGAAAGCTCTATTTGTGGGAAAAAAAGGACGCAAATTTCGTTTGGGTACAACGTCGCACGACCGCGCAATTGTCAGTTAAAGCGATGCAGCGCCGAAACAAACAAAATATTCCAAAAATAAAAAAAACAGTGTTGGCTACCTCCTCCTCCTCCACCGCCACTTTCACCGCCTCCTCAACCTCCAACTCCACATCCAGCTCAATTTTTTATTTTTTTATGTGATTTTAGGTTAAAAATGATTTTAAGTTATTTCCATATCCCCATTTCTTTGTAGGGCACTTGCCCTACTCTTACCCCCATTTTCCTTCCTTTTGCAGACCTCTAGGACTTTCCAGGACTTTGTTAAAGCAATTTTTGTGCCTAAAAGTTCGGGTCCCCATTGATTTCAATGGGGTTCGGGGTCCGTGTCAAAGTTCGGGTCCAGAACAAAAATATATGGCATTAAACTTGCAGTAATGCACAGAACTAAATGGCGTTAAACTTGCAGTAATGCAATTAAATATATGGCGCTAAACTTGCCGTAATGCACAGAACTATATGGCGTTAGACTTTCAGTAACGCAATTAAATTAAATATGGTGTTAAACTTGCAGTGATGCACAGAACTAAATGGCGTTAAACTTGCAGTGACGCAATGAAATATATGGCGTTAAACTTGCAGTAACGCAATGAAATATATGGTGTTAAACTTGCAGTAACACAATGAAATATATGGCGTTAAACTTGCAACAGTGCACAGAAATATATGGTGTTAAACTTGCAGTAACGCAATAAAATATACAGTGTTAAACTTGCCATAACGCAAAGAACTATATGATGTTAAACTTGCAGTAACTCAATGAAATATATAGCGTTAAACTTGCAACAATGAACAGAAATATATGGCGTTAAACTTGCAGCAACGCAATAAAATATACAGTGTTAAACTTGCAGTAACGCACAGAACTATATGATGTTAAACTTGCAGTAACTCATATATATATATATATATATATATATATATATATATATATATGGTGTTAAACTTTCAGTAATGCACATAACTATATGGCGTTAAACTTGCATTAACGCAATGAAATATATGGTGTGAAACTTGCAGTAACACAATGAAATATATGGCGTTAAACTTGCAGTATTGTACAGAACTATGTGGCGTTAAACTTGCAGTAACGCAATGAAATATATGGTGTTAAACTTGCAGTAACACAATGAAATATATGGCGTTAAACTTGCAACAATGCACAGAAATATATGGTGTTAAACTTGCAGTAACGCAATAAAATATACAGTGTTAAACTTGCCATAACGCACAGAACTATATGATGTTAAACTTGCAGTAACTCAATGAAATATATAGCGTTAAACTTGCAACAATGAACAGAAATATATGGCGTTAAACTTGCAGCAATGCAATAAAATATACAGTGTTAAACTTGCAGTAACGCACAGAACTATATGATGTTAATATATATATATATATATATTGATATATATATGGTGTTAAACTTTCAGTAATGCACATAACTATATGGCATTAAACTTGCATTAACGCAATGAAATATATGGTGTGAAACTTGCAGTAACGCAATTAAATATATGGCATTAAACTTGCAGTAATGCACATAACTATATGGCGTTAAACTTGCAGTAACACAATGAAATATATGGCGTTAAACTTGCAGTATTGAACAGAACTATGTGGCGTTAAACTTGCAGTAACACAATAAAATATACAG
This sequence comes from Glandirana rugosa, assembly GCA_018402905.1. NCBI lineage: Eukaryota > Metazoa > Chordata > Amphibia > Anura > Ranidae > Glandirana > Glandirana rugosa. Next base: position 1,317,999 of record BLSH010401089.1, on the reverse strand, counting down.
TGTTAAACTTGCCATAACGCACATAACTATATGATGTTAAACTTGCAGTAACGCAATGAAATATATAGCGTTAAACTTGCAATAATGCACAGAAATATATGGCGCTAAACTTGCAGCAACGCAATAAAATATACTGTGTTAAACTTACAGTAACGCAAAGAACTATATGATGTTAAACTTGCAGTAACTCATATATATATATGGTGTTAAACTTGCAGTAACGCAATGAAATATATGGTGTTAAACTTGCAGTAAAGCAATGAAATATATGGCGTTAAACTTGCAGTATTGCACACAAATAAGTGGTGTTAAGCTTGCAGTAATGCAATGAAATATATAGCGTAAAACTTGCAGTAACACAATTAAATATATGTTATTAAACTTGGAGTAATGCTATAAAATGATGAATGGTGGTCATCACTACACTACACTGACACTAACTGAACTGTCCCTAAATGCACACTAAAGTGCACATGTAAAGATGAATGTGGTCACTACACTACACTGACTGAACAGTCCCTAGCGCACTATAGCACACTGAGGGGTTGATTTACTAAAGCTTGAAAGTGCAAAATCTGGAGCAGCTCCACACAGAAACCAATCAGCTTCAAGGTTTTATTGTCAAAGCTTGATTGAACAAGCTGAGGTTAGAAGCTGATTGGCTAACATGCACAGCTGAACCAGTTTTTTCACTCTCCAGCGTTAGTAAATCAACCCCTAACTGTCTAGTAGCACTGAACAGAGCCCTGTTCTATCTATCTCAATGCTGATATCACACTGAAAATGGCCACTATTGAAAGAATACTTTTATAGTGTGGGGAGGTACTAAGAGCAATGAGCCATGATTGGATAGAGTCATCATGACAGTGTCCATGCTCTGAAAGTGCTCTGTGCCCTGCTTCAACCAATCAGGGCTTTCAATGCCCTGTGCGGTGGCGCAGTGAATTGTAGTCATTTGGCAGGCCAAACAAATGGTCGAATGCCCTAATAATTCTGTCGTTCAGGGAACGGATGAACAGCCAATGTTTGGCCCAAACTCATGCTCAGGCCAAACCGTTCGCCTATCCCTAATAGTAAGGATAGATCGGGATTACCAAACTACAAATGACAAAGAGAAGAGGGGTTCAATATACCTTCTAAAGATTAGGAAGAGTGAGAAAGAGAGAACAAGATGATTCATAACAAGTATAAACTAAATATAGTATAACTTTGGCAACTCCACAACTCAGTGGGTTAAATCACTGATTAGACATGTATTCTAAATATGAAACATTTATAAAATGGATTGTGTTTTGCAATAGAGTAGAACCGTGCAGTATTTTAGTACGTTTTTTGAGAAACAGGTTAAATGATTATAAAATGATGGAAGCAATAGGGAATTACTATGAGGTCAATGAAGATATGGGTTATGCAGAGGTCCCATTAACTTTGTATTAAACCATGTCATTTTTTTATGGCTGAAATTGGGTCCCAGGTATGGTTTCTGAAGGAATGAGGGCCAAGTGTTAAATGATCTCTCGGCTTTGGTAATTTAGACTGTTTCTCAAGAATGTATTTTTAATTATTTGGTCATTGCTAATCGCCAGCATTATCACACTGAAAATCCCCAAATAGCTTACAGATAGACCACATTCATACTACACTCTACTTTTGCAAGAAATATATTGTTAATGTCTATCCTAAACATTAAGCAAATAACTTATTTTTAAGCATTTCATTTGGCGGTGTCACCATACTTCAAGCTGATTGCAGGTTGTTAGGCCAAGTTGAAGCTTGCCTGTAGACTCATTGACAAAGGCTATTGTATCTAAACAATCTATTCTGATGATGGGATCAAGGTGAAAATGACCAGAAAGGGAAGTCATTATCAAAGTAACATTTCTCATAAATATTTATAGTAGCTGAAGTTTGCATTGTGTTGGGCGTGTGCAAACATTATAAAACATCCTTTTGTTTCCATGATATACAAATATGGAATTTGTGCTAGTGCGGCTCTTATATTGTTTCTTTATCCCACAGCATAATTGTCAAAAGCATTGTAAGCTACACAGATCTCCCAATATAGCTTAGTATGTTTTAGTGGAAAACCTTTTCTTTAACAAAGACGGTACACCATTCATGACCCACTTTTACCGCAATGTATAGAGCAACAATTCAGACTGCCTGCCAGTGTTATTGGAAGAATCCTCATCAAACAAACTACAGCTGAAGAAAAATAACTTGTATGATGCTTTATAACCTCCTTATAAAAGGCTTATTTACCTTTATTCCCACACACAGCAGCTGCGACTTGTGTGCTATAGCATTCTAAGCCTTTTAAATCCCTAAGGCAGAACATTCTTGTGGATGTTAAACCTGACATTTATCTATACCAATGTGTTTATGCAATTTTTACTTCAACATAATTTTATTTACTATTTCCAAGGGCTTGTTCACATGTCATGATCAGATAGTACATATGTATCCAACTATAGCACATATTTATCTAACAATTCTTTAATATCTGTGGGAGAATTTAATCATGTGTGCTCCAGCTATTGTATCTACCTGAACACATTTTTCTTAAAAAGTACACTAAATGAGGTATCTAGTCAAGACAAAAATAATAAGTACCTTTTACAGAAAACCACAGCTCAATGCACATGGTATGAAAAAGTCCTGAATGGTTATTTTTTTAAATAAGTTGTTAAATATGTTGATAGCTATGCTTTAAAAGCCTTAAAAGAGAATATGAGCTGTGCAAAAAAAAAAGTTTACTTACTTATGTGGATACAGCATCGATCTGATGTTGCATCTGTCTCCCGCTGGCTCTTCACAGAGAACTGAGCGATCAAACACCGTGATCTCCTCCTCCACTCTGAGCGGAGAGCCGTGATTGTCAGTCACCGGATCTCTGCTCTACCCCTCCAGCGCTCACTGGAGCACTGGGCTGTGGAGGAGGAAGGAGGGGCTGGCTCATGCTCCCGGCGGATTTCTGAGAGGCTGAGCAAGCTGCCAGTTCATGCATCTGGGTGGTTCACAACATTAAAGTCAGGATTGCTCTATAGCCTGGACTGGCAGAGTGATGTCAGATGACAGTGGGATATTGGATCACAGGAGTGCAGAATTGAGTGCACTCTTGTGACTCACAGGAGAAGTAGGGCAAAAAGAGCTTTGGTCCTCCTTCCCTTTTAAGTGCTGGAAAACATATTTTGAGCCAAGTGCCGGTCCAGGCTTCTACGTGAATCCAGACCATAAGGTTGAGATATTTTCAGTGCCTGGAACAGCTCTGTGATGGCCAAAAACAGGTCACAGCAGTGCAAAACTAACTGCACTCCTGTGATCCATAGGAGAAGTATAGCCAAAAATCTTTTTCTATACTTCTCGTTTAAAGCCTTATCATGTACAAGAGACTATATATTAATTAAAAGAGAAGTGCAGGAATTTAAAAAATAAACATTTACAGTATACTCACCTAGATGGAGGAAGCATTGGTCTGATGCTGCATCTGTCTACACCAAGAACTGAGAGATCAAAGACCGCTGATCGACTGGCAGGGAGCCCATTCAAGAGCTTTTAAGGGGCTCGTAAATATTTCCCTTATGGAAGATAGGCTAAAAGTCCTGACGAGATGCTATCTGACACCCTCGAAAATGGCTATCATATACCCCACTTCGAATCCCCTATGTTTTAGAGGCTGTCAACTGCATGGGTCCATGCCCCACATCTGGTGGGAATGCCCGAGGATCCATAGTTTTTGGAACTCTGTCTTTCTCCTAATCTTTAGGGTGACCGGCTGCCAGCTACCCAGATCACTGGCTATTGCACTCCTCAATGCTGACATCCCCAGGTCCCACAAACCTATCCGTAAATTAATACATTATATTCTTTTGGGGGCCAAAATGACCATTGCCAAGGCATGGAAGCAACCAAAAGTTTCTATAGCTGCGACTATACGCAAAATTTCCTGGATCATGTCTCAAAAAAAGGTAGCAAGCATACTTAACGACTCGGAAGCTAAGTTTGAGGCGATCTGGGAGCCATGGGCACAACATGTAGGTATTCCCTTGATACCAGGTATCATGGCTCATCAACAACCAGGTACGCAGAAACACTGACCAGTTCTCTCCTTTTTCTGGTTCTCCTCCTATTTCTTTCTCTCCCCCTATGTTTCATTCTCTTTGTCGTATCTTTTTTTAATTTATTTGGTCTGAGACCGCTTCATTGCTTCAATCGCTGTGGACATTGTGGGACTCAATTTGGTATACTCAATGTACTTATGTTCTCTCTACAACAATAAAGCCTTGAATCACTTAGTCTTCCCAAAGGGTGAGGGGGGCCTTCGGCAGGCAAAGCTTGCTCCCTCTACGGGGCGTTGGTCGGAATCCTGCCTTAACCTAGTCTTCTTAGGGCCACTCAAGTGCAAAGATAATGGAATGTTGACTGTGTATGTGTTCTTATTTGTCCTTCACACAAGCTCTGGCTTGTAGAAAGTTCTTTCCTTTTGCGATGTATCCTGTCGTCTCTTTGTATTTCTGAAATCTTAATAAAACATTTTAAAAGAACGACCGCTGATTGCTCAGTGCTCCATCTTTGTTGAGCAGAGAGCCAGTAACTGACAGCCTGCACTGCCCCTCCAGTGCTCACTTGAGCACTGGGCTGTGGAGGGGGCAGAAGTAGCTGGCTCAGGCTCTCAGTGGCTTGCTGAGAGGCTGAGCCAGCTACCAGTTCAGGCATATGGGTGGATCCCAACATTAAAGTCAGGATTGCTTCATAGCTTGGACTGGCAGAGTGACGTCAGATGACAGTGGGCTATCGGATCACAGGAGTGCAGAATTGAGTGCACTCCTGTGTCTCACAGGAGAAGTAGGGAAAAAAGAGATTTGGTCCTCCTTCCGTTTTAAGTGCTGGAAAACATATTTTGATAGGTGGCTTAAGTCTAGAGAAAAGGGAATTTCAGCAAAATATGGTCAGATTTGGTTTGGTGCTTCAATGTCCGAGGTTAGGACTAAGGACCCTTTCACACGAGCGGATCATTCGGGTCCGCCTGTCAGTTTTTCAGGCAGACCAGAACGGACGCTCCATTGCTCTCTATGGAGCGACGGATGTCAGCGGTGACATGTCTGCTGACACCCGATCCGCTCCAATCCGCCAAAAACAGACAGAGACTGTCCTGTCATCCACCGGCTCAGCGGGGATAAACGGATGGATCCCCGCTGAGCAGCGGAGCTTGTCAAAACAGGCTTCGCTCGTGTGAAAGGGGCCTTAAATGTCACAATTTTTCATGCAAGCAGAGTGATTGAAGTGTTGGGAGCTAGACCTAGACACGTGTGGTTTGTTTCATTCTGAATTAAAATTTGGATGAATTTTCATTTTTCGTAAATTCAGATGTATCCGAATTTCCGAATTACAATAGTACTGAATTTAAACAAATCTGAAATGATGTAAAACATTTTGAATTGTTTTCGAATACTTTTCGAATTCAAATTGTTTTCAAATTTGAATTCAAAAAGTTTTCAAATGCTAATAGTTTTCAAATTTGAATTCAAAAAGTTTTTGAATTTGAATAATTTTCCAATTTCCAAAGAGAATAAAATAGAATAGAAAATAAAAGAATAGAAAAAAAATAATAGACTAGAGAAGAATATAACAGAAAATAAAATAATAGAATATAATAGAGTAAAACAGCGTACAATAGAATAGAACATGAAAGAACAGAATAGACTAGAATGTAATAGAAACCAATAGAACAAAATTACATAGAAAGAATATATCCATTTTCCCAATTTCTAATTTTAAATAGAATATATTTGAAATTGAATACAGAAGAAAAGAACAGAAGAATAAATTAGAAAAAAAGAATAGAATAGAATAGAATAGAATAGAATAGACTATAAAAGAATAGCAAAGAATAGAATTAAAAAAAACAATAGAATAAAATAGAAAGAATATAACCATTTCCCAAAATTCTAATAGAATCAATTTGAATTTGAATAGAATATAAAAGAGTAGATTAGAATAGAAAATAGAATAGTATAGAAATAAACAAGAGAACAGAATAGGATAGAATAGAATAGAAGAATATAACCATCTTCCGAAATTCAAATTTCAAATAGAATATATTTGAGTTTAAATAGAATAGAACAGAATAGAATAGAATAGAAAAGAATATAACAGAAAAGAATAATAGAATATACAAATAAAAAAAGAATATAATTAATAAAAACAATAGAATAGAATAGATTAGAATAGAAAGAATATAACCATTTACCAAAATGCAAATAGAATCAATTCAAATTTTAATGGAATAGATAAGAATAGATTAGAATAGGAAGATCGTTATATTCATTCTATTCTGTTGTTTTTTTTCTATACTATTGTGTTACTTTCTATTCTCGTCTTTTATTTTCTATTCTATTCAAATTCGAATTGATTCTATTTGAATTTTGGAAAATGGTTATATTATTTCTTCTCTATTCTATTGTTAAATAAAATCATTTTTAAAATTATATTCTTTTTCTATTCTATTCGAATTTCAGAAGATGGTTATGATCTTTCTATTTTATTCTATTTTTTAGTCTTTTCCGTTCTATTTTGTTCTTTTATTTTCTATCCTATCTTGCTCTGTTTTACTCTATTATATTATATTATTTTATTTTCTGTTATATTCTTTTCTATTGTATTCTATTTTTTCTATTTAATTCCTTTATTTACTATTCTATTTTATTCTCTTTGGAAATTGGAAAACTATTCAAATTTGAAAACTGTTCAAATTTGAAAACTATTCGAATTTGAAAACTGTTCGAGATTGATTCAAAAACGTTTCTAAATCAATTTGAAAAGGAATAAACGAAACAAATTCCAAAAACGAATGAAACAAATGAAACAAATCTAACTAGACAAATTTATGTAACTAACGAATCAAAACAAAACTAAACAAAGTATTTCGTTCTGCGCGTCTAGCTGGTCCACTTTGTTGCATTTATAGGAGTTTTCATTTTTGTTCTAGTATAGATGAATTAATTTTAGGCAGCTCCCTGGAGGACAAAAGCCATAAACAGGCTTGTATTTTAATCAAACTTTAAGAGCTTATGTGGTGTCAATACAGCACAGCACTGTACAGTGCAAGGTAATGCACCTTGATGCCCTGTAGTGTCATGTAATCGGAATGGCACCCCAATGCACCTTCCCAGTACACCTGCTTTGTAATGCAGTGTAAATAATGGCAGCTCCCTACAATGCTGCATATGCTATTTTTGGTCCATTGTGGTGCATTGGGCTGCCCATTCAGAATGCCATAATAGGACATGCTCATATATATATATATATATATATATATATATATATATATATATATTTTTTTTTTTTTTTCATCACAGCAGCTGGGATGATGTGAATAGGCCCTGAAAGTTCATAGCAGAAAGCACCACAAAGGAAAAAGGGAGGTGTGTAAATTTCTAAATACATTTTGTTCACAAGATGCATTTTTGTTCAGAACTACAAGGAGTAGTTCCTGCAATAAATAATGACTCGAGCTGGGTTTTTTTTTTTTTTTCAAAATAACTTTTGCAGTACTTAATAAGCCCTGATAAAAGAGGAGCATGTGAACCTCTAAAACATGTTGGATGTTTTACTGTACGTGTCTTTGCATCTTCTGAATAAAAAAATGATTCTGGACTTCACACACCTCATTTATGTACAACTATGAACTTTTAAACATTTTTTTTTATTATTTGATTTGTTTGGATGCAATGTAATTGTGGTTATGTAACGTAAACGGATTCTTGTAAATGTATTAAAAAATGGAACATGTCTGTCCTCTTCACTTCAAGGTTAAACATGAAAAGACAAGGTTAACATGCAGACAGTAGCTCCTTCTTCGACCAGACAGTGTTTTTGCTTTCTGTAGCAACTCCCAGGGCTGCCGGCGTTCTTTGTTAACTTTTGATACACTTGCGACTTCCAGAGAGCATAGTGGACTGCCTGTCAGCATGTAGATGGAAAGACCATTGTTATCTATGGGTGCTACAAGTGCATTGCTGTAGGAGACAGCAGGTGCACTGTGGGGTGGATTGGAAACCTGGACACAACCCAGCTGGGATAATAAGGAACCACTGTTTGCAACTTAGATCTGTTTGGTAATATTTTTTTTAACCATAAAAGTTCCAACAAGATGGTTTAGAGCTTAAACAGGGCCTTTTTTTAAACTAACCCAGAGTTTGAACAAAGTGGTGTGGGAGTAATAAAATAAATGAGTATATGCGGCTGTGGGACAATTGCTTCAAGTGGATCTTTACCCATGAGGATAATTTTTCCCATCCTTGTCCCTCACTTCTGGTTGCCTCCTTTTTGCAAAGGATAGTTGGGTGTGTGTAGGGAAGCTTTCTTTTGTAAGTATGTGTCATTGGAGGGTATCATCCTTGATTCAAAAGTATTGAAAATAATATAGACAATAGGTCTTTATATATCCCTCCAGTGAGCACAAAGAGATACAAAAATGTTATTAAAGTACAATTTTTTTCTAACAATAAAATATATAAAATCATATATTACATGTGGCTGTTTGCATATTAATACCAGCAATCAACATCTACTGCCAAGATGCACAGTTGTTGATCGGAATTGAGAGATGAGGTTGCCACGTTTCACGGGGGTTCCCACTCCCTCAGGACTTCCTATCTCTTGAACAGATTTAAATGGTCAAAAGGAAAATTTGTCTAGTAGAAAATACAAATATTATATGCGACATCTTGAACAATTTGGATAGGGTTCACGATCTTTATATAAATACATGATAGCTAACCCCAAAGGTATTGGAGGAGAAAGCGAGAGGACGAAAAAACAAAAACAAAACCCAACTCACTATACTAACCCTCTATATGTTTCAACAATTGTATATGTAAATATCTAATTGTAAATATCATGTATTACATTCATATCATAGCTGCCCACATATGTGCAGTAGTGAATAAAAATATAAATTCATTTAATTACCTCATTACAGAAATAATAAAGGGTTCAACTATGCCAGATCAAATATGGCAGTGCAATCAGTAGTTAATTCCATGTGGTATGGCCCTGCTGGCCAGTGGGGTAATAACCAGCCCCCAGATAGGGTTCTACAGGGGTCAGGAAAGATGAGTTAATGAGCCTCTGATTGTATAGAGAAGAGAGAATTAAAAGAAATTAACGTAAAAAAAGTGACATAAAGGGTAAGGGTAAAATGAACATGACACCTTACCTTATGGATTATAGAGTGTATGAGCACAAGATGGTGATAATTAGCATATTCAATGACCAACTGGTTGGAGCAAAGGTAGAAGGCAATCGTTCCAAGCTACAGGCAAAAGAAATATGGATGCATATGTATACAAATATACCAACATATCACTCACCTGGGTACCAGAATAACACAACAAACAAATCTAGGGGGTTCCCATGATTTAATGGTGCACACATCATCCCATCCTGAGGCAATGTGTAGTCCCATATAAATACCCCACCCCCTTTCTTCTTCTTTTTTTACTATACTATTTTACTATGGTTAGCTTAGCACCAAATGGTCATTCCTTCACCTGTTTCTGCATGCCAAAATGTATATCTGTGCATTAGTCAAAAAAACTCCTTCCTATGTAACTCAGGATAACAACCTTTTTGGAAATCAATTATCGTTATCATTTAAGTCCTGCGTAGCATGCTAATTCTGGAGTTGGCTCATCATTGTGGGTAAATCTGGTCCAATGCTTCATTGTCCTGTAACTGGCAATCCGCAAAAGATCTTATGAAGATTACTTCCTGAGCTTGGTTCATTTGAATGACATGTGTAAAAAAAGAACATGACATATACTAATTAATTTGTGTTTGAATCACTTAGGCTCCGTTCAAAACATGCAACAAAATGATTGTAAAACCTTTAAGTCACGAGTCAGGTGTTTCTATCGAAGTCTATGGGGCCAAAAAGGCTTGTAATCTGCCAAAAAGAAGCTTGTGTACTTACAGTATCCCATAAAAGTGAGTACACCCCTCACATTTTTGTAAATATTTTATTATATCTTTTCATGTGACAACACTGAAGAAATGACACTTTGCTACAATGTAAAGTAATGAGTGTACAGCTTGTATAACAGTGTAAATTTTCTGTCCCCTCAAAATAACTCAACACCCAGCCATTAATGTCTAAACCGCTGGCAACAAAAATGAGTACACCCCTAAGTGAAAATGATCAAACTGGGCCCAATTAGCCATTTTTCCTCCCCAGTGTCATGAGACTTGTTAGTGTTACAAGGTCTCAGGTGTGAATTGGTTGCAGGTGTGTTAAATTTGGTGTTATCCCTCTCACTCTTTCATGCTGGTCACTGGAAGTTCATCATGGCACCTAATGGCAAAGAACACGCTAAAGATCTGAAAAAAAGAATTGTTGCTCTACATAAAGATGGTCTAGGCTATAAGAAGATTGAGAAGCCCCTGAAAATGAGCTGCAGCACGGTGGCCAAGACCATACAGTGTTTTAACAGGGCAGGTTTCACTCAGAACAGACCTCACCATGGTTGACCAAAGAAGTTGTGTGCAAATGCTCAGCATCATATCCAGAGGTTGTCTTTGGGAAATAGACATATGAGTGCTGTCAGCATTGCTGCAGAGGTTGAAGTGGTGGGGAGTCAGCCTGTCAGTGCTCACACCATACTCCGCACACTGCATCAAATTGGTCTGCAAGGCTGTCATCCCAGAAGGAAGCCTCTTCTAAAGATGATGCACAAGAAAGCCTGTAAACAGTTTGCTGAAGACAAGCAGACTAAGGACATGGATTACTGGAACCATGTCCTGTGGTCTAATGAGACCAAGATAAACTTATTTGATTCAGATGGTGTCAAGCGTGTATAGCGGCAACCAGGTGAGGAGTACAAAGACAAGTGTGTCTTTTCTGCAGTCAAGCATGGTGGTGGGAGTGTCATGGTTTGGGGCTGCACGAGTGTTGCCGGCACTGGGGACTTACAGTTCATTGAGGGAACCATGAATGCCAACATGTACTGTGACATACCGAAACAGAGCATGATCCCCTCCCTTTGGAGACTGGGCCACTGGGCAGTATTCCAACATAACAACCCCAAACACACCTCCAAGGAGACCACTGCCTTGCTAAAGAAGCTGAGGGTAAAGGCGATGGACTAGCCAAGCATGGCTGGAGACCTAAACCCTATTGAGCATCTGTGGGGAATCCTCAAATGGAAGGTGGAGGAGCGCAAGGTCTCTAACATCCACCAGCTCCGTGATGTTGTTATGGAGGAGTGGAAGAGGACTCCAGTGGCAACCTGTGAAGCTCTGGTGAACTCCATGCCCAAGAGGGTTAAGGCAATGCTGGAAAATAATGGAGGTCACACAAATTATTCACACTTTGGGCCCCATTTGGACATTTTCACTTAGGGATGTACTCACTTTTGTTGCCAGCGGTTTAGATATTAATGGCTGTGTGTTGAGTTATTTTGAGGGGACAGCAAATTTACACTGTTATACAAGCTGTACACTCACTACTTTACATTGTTGCAAAGTGTAATTTTTCAGTGTTGTCACTTGAAAATATATAATAAAATATTTATAGAAATGTGAGGGGTGTACTCACTTTTGTGAGATACTGTATTTGAGCAACAGGCGGCTTGATTCAGGTGACAAAATGCTCATATGTGAACAGGGGTCATTAAAATTAATGGGATTTGCCTTGTTGAGTGTTTTTAGACCTATAAGCTTCAAGCAGAAAATCGCTCAGGTGTGAACAGGGCCTTATAGGGAATTTGTTTGCTGTTTTAGGATCTTACGTGGGTATATGTTCTAAGAAGATGCCATTTCCCCTACTTTCTATCATAATTCTTCTTTGGACTGTAATAAAAATAATTCTACATGTATAATAGTGTACAATAAAAGATACTATGGATTCGCTCATGAAAATATTATAATCTTTTGGCATATCACCTGAAAATTCATAAACACAAAACAGATTATATATGTTCTGTTTTTATATGCATGTCGTGCCTTTTTAAGTACAGTTTGGTATACACCTTTCCTTTATAGTGTTCCAGTAAAGAGATACAGGTTATTAGTCTATGGTCTCTTGAGCAGGTGGTGTTAGAAAATCGTAAGTCTCATAAAACATAAAACAAACTGCCATACGTATAACTAAAGACAAAACTTTTTTTTTTTTTTAGTTTTGGATAGAGTGGAGAGAGATTAAAACACCTGTAAGGTTTTACATTGCCGTCTGTGCCCCTGTAAGGGAGAGTCACACTCTCTATGTGTCCTTTTCACTATTATAACCAAAAGGGAAAGTTAAAGAAAATCCCAAATTACAGGAATAAAGGGGAAATCTTCCAATAAGGGCATATCAGGAGCCTGTAGTGCATTCTCCTTGTCTGCCTATCCACCTGCAAGGTGATTGATGCTCCCAGTCTACGGGTGGAGACCAAATCTGAGTTAAGCCAGCCAAGCCTGCAGCCTCATGCTTGTGATAGCATTTGTTACATGTGCTTCAAGCTCCCTGTTCTGCTGTTGGATTCCCCCATGTATGACCTCAGATTGGAACTTGGACTATTCTCTGAACTCTGCCTGCCTTTTGATTACACATTGGACCCTGAGTATTTTTGAATATTGCCTGCCTTGTACCTGGACTGTTATTGAACCACTCTGCCTGTCTACCTACCGCAAGTACTGTTTTACTGTGCTCTGTTCATGCCTGCCCTAGTGTGGTGGCCAGGCCCTATAGCATTGTGTATAAGACCTGGGGCAACCGAGTACCAGTAGGCCTGCTTGCCTCATGAGAAAGGGAGTAGATGAAAAACACAGAAGCCAGCTATACTGTTTGACCATCTGTGTTGGGGTAGGCATGACAGTACATTAGTTCTGGTGACCCTGGTGACAACTCACCTTGAAGAAAGTTCTCCTCACTTCCTGTTTTGGCTATGAGACAGAAAGTGAAGGTAAACCTCCCTAATGGAATACAGATGGCAAAAAAAATTGACAGGCATTACAACCCTCTTTTAGAAAAATATTTTGCCTTTATTTCTACTTTAAGTTATGATAGCAGTTTGAACAGGAAATTTGAAGCAACCTTTTTCTTGTCCAGTTGTCATGTACCTGGTGGTGGATCCTGATGTGAAGAGGAAGGTCTCTCTTACAGCTTCAGCTCAAGGGCCACTGGCAGTGGCCCCAAGATTGTGCCTGCAACTTGTCCAGCAGCCTGGTAGGTAGCTGGTACTTCATCAGAGATGAGCCAGGTGGCAGAAACAGCAGACTGGCTGATGTTTGGCTGGCAAGTGACAGGTTGCTGGTGCTGAGCAGGCAGGTGGGGACCAGGTAGGTAGGAAACCAGCCCACAAGCACTTGGCAGACAGAACAAAGCAAGATGCAGAGTCAGACATGCCAGGTAACAGATGATTAGATCAGGCAAAAGCGGCAGGCAGAAGAGTAGTCAGGATACAGGCTGTGGTCAGCAGTGATGCTGAAGATCAGGTAATGCAGGAGGCAGAGGCATATTCCAGAGACAATCCCAGGTCATGGTAGGTAGCATTCAAGCAAGATCAGAGACAAGCTGGGTCAGCAATAAGGAGTCAAGCACAGGAACCCGTGATAGGTTACATGGAACCGGGGACATGCACGTGCACTGGGGCAGACGTGCAAATGAGCACATCTGCATGTTACCTGTTGGCCCGTGCCTGCACCCACATATGCACCTTGGAGCACCATCCATACTATGGGCAAGCCTTCCCTGACACCAATATTTGCAGGAACTGCTGCAAACATCACCTATTCAGCAAATGGATAGCAGCTACCACAAATGCTTGGTTGCCTCCATCCCATGGTTACACTTACAAAGAAGTATAAAAAAATATTTGCCCCTGGTAATTTTATGGAGGTCAAAGAAACAATCTAAGAAAAATGTTAAAAATAGAGAAGTGCACCATAACAAGACCAAGATAGCACATATATTGTTCCAAAATACACAATAACATAGTTCTTCATGCTGGAGTACACACTACTAGAGTTGAGCGAACTCGAACTGTAAAGTTTGGGTCCGTACCGAACTTTGGGGTGTCCGTGACCCGGACCCGAACCCGGACATTTGAAAAAAAGTTTGGGTTTGGGTTCTGGGTTTGGTTATTTGATCCCGCCTGTTGAATAGCTGCAGGGCAGCCAATCAACAAGTGTTTCACTGGTTTGCCCTTAGAAGCCATCACAGCCATGCCTACTAATGGCATGGCTGTGGTTGGCTAGTGCATCATGTGACCCTGCCTCTTTATAAGCTGGAGTCACTAAGTGCTGCATGTCACATGCTCTCTGGCTAGTATAGGGAGAGGATGCTGCCGGCGCTGTGAGGGACAGATTGCAGATATAATAACATCTCATCCTGCATTACAGAACAATGTGATTGTGGACTAGGTAGAGATTACTACCACTACTGCTTTTAGGGACAGATTGCAGATCTAATAACATCTCATCCTGCATTACAGAACGATCTGACTGGACTAGGTAGAGTCTACTGCTTAGAGGGACAGATTATTGTTCTAAAATCATCTTCTAGTTCTATAGGGTCAGGTTCCTGCTGTTGCTGTAAGGGACAGATTATTGTTCTAAAATCATCGCCTACTCCTATAGGGTCAGGTTCCTGCTGTTGCTGTAAGGGACAGATTATTGTTCTAAAATCATTTTACTTCCTTTTGCAGCCCTCTAGCACTTTCCAGGACTTTTTTACAGTCATTTTTGTGCCGAAAAGTTTGGGTCCCCATTGAACTTTTTTACGCAGTTCGGCCGAACCCACCGAACCCAAACATCCAGGTGTTCGCTCTACTCTACACACTACGGTTGTAAAGCAACACGAGATGGAAAACATCATAATCTCATTGCGTTTCATGAAACAGAACTCACTTCATCAGGAGTTTGATGTTGCTGGTAGGGTGTCTGTAAATAAATCTGTAAAGTTGGAAACAAAATAAAAAAAAAGAAAACATTTTAGTGGCTAAAAAGGGAGCTCACCAAACATCAAAATAACAGTCAAAATCCATAAATCTAAAAGCAATATAGACCCACAGGAGGTAGAGTCTAGGCTGGTGGCTGTGGAAACCAGGGAAGTAGCCCACCCACAGGCCCAGGGGAACAACCATGAATAAAACAACAGACATAGCTGGAGTGCAGGCGTTACAAAACAAGGGACTTGCATAAGGCCCAGAATAAGTGCTAAAGTAGGCCAAAGTACTGAAACCAGGTGAAAAACTGAGAGGTGCATCCAAGTGTCAGTCTAAATAAGTAGATACATAGTTATCCATCAAAATATATATAAATATATAGTAGAATGAAATCCAGCAATAGACACGAGAAAAGGAAAGAGAGAACCAAGAAGATTGTAAGGCAGCCAAGAACCACAGAGAGAATTACCTCCTTGCTTGGAACAAAGTGCCCGAATATACCACCAAAAAGATGCCCTTGATGGTGCCAAATGCAGCCCAGCTCCATCTATCCCCCAGGAAATGTGGGCCTCTACCCAAATCTATGCAAAAGAGGGGGCAACCCAGCCTGCCCCAAACACATTTGGCTGCCACATGGCAATCATAGTCAAAATGTCAGCCAGAAATGAAAACCACGCATGTGCACGGTCACACCCCAAAGCATGCATATGTGGTTGGAAATCGAGATGCACGCATAGTCATTGGCAATGGCATGGCGCCAATGCAGAAGCAAGAAGGCACCAAAACAAAGCAAAAGAATCAGCGGGACCCAAAGGAACCACACATCCTAGGGGGAAACAAACAAAAGCCAGAAAAAGAGGAGGAAAAAGCAAAAAAGGAGAAAGAAAGAAAAGGAGAGACAAAAACAAAATAATAAGGAATAATATAATTATAAAAAGAAAAAATCATTAAACTAAAATCACCTTATAATCTCATAAACCACTCACAATTTCTCAATCAGTGAACAAATACTTTTATTTGTTTAAGAGTAGTGTTGAGCGAACCCGGACTGTAACGTTCGGGTCCGTACCGAACTTTCGGGTGTCCGTGGCACGGACCCGGACCCGGACATTTCAAAAATCGTTCGGGTTCGGTCCGGGGTTCTGCTATTTTACTCCACGTGTTGAGAAGCTGCAGGGCAGCCAATCAACAAGTGTTTCACTGGTTTGCCCTTAGAAGCCATCACAGCCATGCCTACTAATGGCATGGCTGTGATTGGCCGGTGCATCACGTGACCCAGCCTCTTTATAAGCTGGAGTCACAGTGCTGCAGTCACATGCTCCTTGGGTTAGTGTAGGGAAAGGTAGCTGACTGCGTGAGGGACAGATTTGAGACATTTTAAGACCTGATCCTGCATCCTGAGATAGATTACTTTACTACTGCTGTCTGTGCTGTTGCTCTGAGGACAGA
>BLSH010401089.1:1271963-1289863 GCA_018402905.1 Glandirana rugosa | reverse complement strand
TGGTAGAGCCCTCTATATGATGTGATAGGGAAGTTTTAAGGAGACGGGTTACGAAAAAACTATAAGGTTATGACTGTAAAATGACACGAAACAACACCAACAAAATGACAACGAAAGCTACACGACCTCGAGTTGAGATCGTGTAGCGACAATGAGTTACTATCACACATGGAGTATTGTCTAGCATAGGAACGACAAATCATCCATAGACCACTGGTTAATAATGATAAAAAAAAAATAATAAAAAGTAAATAATAAAGAGTGTCGACATAACAACGAGAATTGTCTGGACATAAAGATTTTACGGATTTTATTTTTAACCGGGACAAAGTTCGGGTTCTGTCCGGACCCGGACCCGGACTTTGTCCCGAAGTTCTGCAGAACCAGCAGAACCCGGACTTCTAGAAGTTCGCTCAACTCTAGTTATGACTATGTTTATTCTGTTTGTACTATTTTACCATTTTATTAAAAAGTGTGATTTTTTATTTTATTCTTCAATTTTTATTTTAGGCATTTTAGAAATACAGGTCTGTTAAGAGCAACAATACAGCTGTGAGAAATAATAAATGAAAAATAATAAAAAAAAAATAGTAATAATTGGTCACCAGATACCTACTAAACAGCAAGGATACGATCTGTTATGAGGTACACACTATCATTGAGTAACAGCGATGTGCTAGAGTTGAGCTCCAGCACATCGAAAGCAACAGTAAAACAACCACAACAAAGCACAGTAAAATGTCAGTATTGGAATATCAAAAAAGCATTGGGCAGAGGAATTTTGAAGGGATAGTGTAGTATATCTCCCGAGATGGTTTTACATGTGTATTTTAGGTTGTAGATAGTCTTCGTTGAAGTATAATAATCGAGATTGTGTGAGTCTTCAAAGCTGTGGGATTAGGGGAGAGGGCCTGGGCCTCTAGAATCAACAAGCCAATTGTTTAGGTTTAATAGGTATTTTTGAGTTTGGAGATGTGCTTTTGCAAACATGTTTTCTAAATGGCAGTGAGTATTTAATATGGTGATAACTTCTGTTAGTGTTGGAGGTTGGGAAGTTTTCCACTTCCTGGCTAGCACTAATCGCGCAGCTATAGAAACATGCATTACAATCGTTTAAAAATGGGGAGGCCAGAGGGAGGACTCCACGCCAAGCAGAACCAACTGGGGAGAAGGGCTAAATGTTACATTGGTCACGGAGGTAATCAAAAGAGCAACATCTGTCCAGAATTTGGACAAGTGTGGACATTGCCACCAAATATGTAATAGAGTTACAGTATTTCCGTAGTTTCTCCAACATAGGGAGGATGAGGAGGGATAGATATGAGACAGTTTTTTTGGGGTGAAAAAAAGTGTGATTTTTACTGCACTTCTCTCTCAGTCTGATTCATGGATCCTGACAGTGCCATACTCTTTCCATTTTCAGAAGATGGATTGCACAGTGCTCTGTGAGATGTTCAAAGCTTGGGATATTTTTTTTATAACCTAACCCTGCTTTAAACTTCTCCACAACTTTTACACACAGGTAGACTCTATTTACTAATAAGGTGACTTCTGAAGGCAATTGGTTCCACGAGATTTTAGTTCGGGGTATCAGAGTAAAGGGGGCTGAATATAAATGCATGCCACACTTTTCAGATATTTATTTGTAAACATTTTTAAAAACCATTTATCATTTTCCTTCCACTTCAGAATTATGTGCCACTTGGTGTTGGTCCGTCACATAAAATCCCAATAAAATACATTTATGTTTTTGGTTGTAACATGACAAAATGTGGAAAAATTCAAGGGGTATGAATACTTTTTCATGGCACTGTAAGTGCTCAACACATCACTACAGTAAAAACACTATACCAAAGTGTACCATTATCACAGCACTAAAACAGACCACCGTGTAAAATAATAATAATAATAATAATAATAATAAAATTACTGTGTATATATCACCATGGTAACTCCACTTCCCTTGATAAGGTCCATTTACAACATGGGGCCAAAACAGAAACCGAATTGGAGTCTGGCAGGAAGTGCATCAACAGACACACCTCTCAGCATCACCCAGCATGCTCCTACCAGAATCAATCATACAAGTTGCGATAACTCAATAGAAGGACACAAGATATTAACCATGGCAACAGTAACATGCAGAGCTACAGGACATAATATTGTGCCTCAGTCCCATAGTGATCCCCAGCACTCCCCACTCAATAAAAAGACCAAGCAACGACTGTTCAGGAGCCACCAACAACAGTGCAATCTAATGACAAAGTAAATTAACATACATATGCAAAGTGTACAATAAGCAAGACACATATTAGTAAATGTTATGGGGCACTGTTCCACAAAAAGGGAGAAAACCAGGATGTGCCCAAGCACATTCAGGTTAAGGAGGATTTCTTTAAGTTCTTATTCGTCATCACTCTTACCTCATTTTTCCATTTAGGAATTTTAGTAATAAAGTTTATCCTGATGATGATCAGAAAAGATGGGTGTGTACACTACTTTAGGCCATACCAGGAATTTTTGGAAAGCCTTTGACAGAGGGCAGCACAATTTCACTGTCTGCCCACTAGTTATTTAAGTGCATTCTTTTCCTATTCAAGTCTGGAGGCATAAAAGATTAATGTGTACAGGGATTCATATTTTCCCAGTGATAAGATGTTTAAGAATGTGTGTATAAAAATTGACATAAAGTGCATGTCAGGGTAAAATTAAAAAGCATAACACATGCACTATATCTCTCCTATGGAGAAAAACACATGCAGTACATCTCTCCAATGCATGCAGTTTTCCTATGTTTTATCCCTTTAAAAATGCTGCAAGTATTGATTTGCAAGAAATCCAGTGAGCTACTAACTTCCTGTTTGGACTTACAACACAGGGGCTTTGCAGCAGCTCTAAAATTGCATCTCACTGTCAACTTTGACTGCTAGACTACAGAACTTATCCTATGCCCGCCATTTACAGTATATTCTTCTCCATGTACGTACATTGGTTTCTTTCTAAGCAAAATAATGCTGTTGCCTTGACTCCAATGACCCTGCCCAAGCACTGTGTTCAGGGGAAGGGATCTTGGATAATTTACTGTAGATGTAAATGATTGCACCCCACATGTACATGATTGCACCCCACATGTGATATATCACCACACATGTATTGTCCCTAATTTATGGTTAACTGTAAACCGATAAACTGTAAAGACATCTATTGATAATTTTAGATTGTAAGCTCTATGAGCAGAGCCCTCCTACTACACTGGTCTACAAGGAGAAAGCCTCGGAAATGAAAGAAGCTAAACTTTACCATAATTGGGTCACTAATAAAGGAAAATGAAGTCCTGAGTATTAATTGGCTCCAGTTTCCAAGATACAGCTTCAGTTCAAATTGCATCAAAATAATTTAAAATTAAGAGGGGGATGTGTGATTATGCTCCATAATTTTTCTGCAAAATGTGATATAGCAATGAGAATGGTCACACCAATCATTATAAATGTATAGTTTTATTGATACCAACAACATAACTTTACATTCATTTATTGTTTTTTCATGTAACATTTTCATGCTCCCTCCACACCATTGGCACTGCGAAAGACATAGCATTTTTCTTCTTGTTTAGCCAATGATGCAGATAAGTTGCACATGTAATGCTACAATAATGAGGGGCCCAACTCTTATCCTGATCCCCTATTTTGCATCCAAGATATACAGTAGGTGGTATGCCTTTTTTACCTCTGCCTCATAATGCACTTTTGAGATGCAAATGTACCCTTGCCACAACTGTAGCAGAAGTTATCTGCATTGTTTACAGTTTCGAGGCATCTTGGCATCTGAGGGAGACTATCACGCAACTGTTCTTAGGAAATGTTAGGCTATGACACTTTCACAAGCCACCAGATGTAATTGTCTGATGCATAGATCTGACCAAGACAAATGTACCTTGCAATAAAAGAACAATAAATTACAGTTAGGTAATAATCTTTAGTCTCAAAGTGAATATAAGGCCTCATGCACATAGGACGTTTTTGGACGTTTTTACAGCTGCTCTTTTTAGCTTCAGATGTTTTTTCCTACAGTCAATAAACTCCCCATCATGTTATCCTATGGGTTTATGCACACATAGGCTGTTATCAACTGGTTTTAGCTGGGGCATTTTTGAACTGTAAAAAAACCCCAAGACTAGTGGGTTCTGAGAGACCTTTTTCAGCTGTAAAAACGCTCAAACGCTCAAAAATGCTCAAAAACGCCACTCACCGTTTTTGGATGTTTTAGATCCATTGAGGAAAAAATAAAACACTCAAAAATGTTACTGCTCAAAAACGCTCAAAAATGCGTCTCATCAACGTTTTTGGACATTTTTGGTCCATTGAAAAAAAAAAAAACGCTAGTGCAAAACGTTGAAAAGAGCTGAAAAACTCACTACAAAGCTACTGATGTTTTTAGAACTTTTTTTTAACATCCTGTGTGCATGAGGCCTTAATGTATACACTTCCAAGTGGTACCATTTTCATTGTTCTACCGTACTTTGTCGAGGCATCATGATCATCAGACACCTCCCTCCCTTGTAAGCAAATATACTCGCCTGTGCATAAATCTTTATTGTGAAATATCTTAATAACTTATCTCCTGTCCCTCACCCAAGATCAGAGATTAGCCCTAGACACACCTATCTCCCTAGAAGAAGTTGTCACCACAATCAAAACCCCGAAACCACGCAAACGTCCTGGCCCAGATGGCCTCTCGGCCACCTATTGCAAACGCTTCTCCGACCTACTGGCCCCGCCTCTTGTGGAGGCCTTGAACTCCCTTCTTAAGAACCACCATTTCCGCCCAGAATCATTAACGGCATCAATCTCTATGATCCCCAAGCCTAACACTGATGACTCCTCATGATCAAATTACCGTCCTATTTCAATTCTCAACCTTGACATTAAAATTCTAGCAAAGATTGTCTCCACTCGCCTGCACCCCATCATTGGATCGCTGATTCATAGAGATCAGACTGGGTTCATTCCCTCAAGGCAAGCAGGCAATAACATCTGCAGAGCTACCCTCCTGGCCCATATGGCCCGGGCACGCCACATTCCCACCTGCTTCCTCTCCCTAGATATACGCAAGCGTATATATAAGCGTTCGACTCATTAGCTTGGCCCTACTTGCACGCCACATTGCAGAGGTGGGGCTTTTGGGTCAACACTATACCATAATCTTAAAGCCTATGTGACATACTCAGGATTCCGCTCTGACCCCTTTCCCATAAAAAGAGGCACACGGCGGGGCTGCCCCCTTTCCCCTCCTTTTTCGCCTTAGCAATTGAACCCCTAGCCATTCTTATTAGGGACAATCCTAACATACATGGCCTTGAGTTGGGCCCCCAACCTAATGAGACTCCTTTCAGACTTTGGCCGAATCTCCGGGCTCCAGGTCAACCCTCAGAAATCCAAGGCCTTAACATTTCTTTGCCCCCCCCACTTACTCAATTGAGGGACTCCTTCCCATTCTCCTGGGCCACTACCCATTTGACCTACCTGGGAATCAAATTTACACCCGATCCAGCTGATCTCTACTCTGCAAACTACCCCCAGGTCCTCAAACACCTCACTAACCTGACGTCAAAATGGTCTTCGCTTCCACTTTCATGGTTGGGCAGAATCACCGTAACCAAAATGTCCATCCGCCCCAAAATCCTTTACCTCTTCCGAGTCCTTCCAATAAGGGTCCCTCCCATTATCTCAGAATACTCCAACGCAGATTCTCCCGCTTCATCTGGGGCTCACTCAGACCACGCCTACCCCCACAAACCCTATACTAAGCGTCCCTCACTTCGCCAAATATTACCAGGCTGCACAGTTGGCCCAACTCCCTAAATACCACGCTACTAAGGAAATTCCCCTCTGGGTGGCCCTCGAATCAGTGGACTGTGACCCACTATCCACGGCCAATCTCTGACGGCTACATCCAACACATCGTCAGGGTCTCAACAATCCAATCACCAAACACAGCCTAACACTATGGGATAGACTCAAAACACTTCAGACTCCAGTCGCCCCACAACCCACTCCTCTCCTTTTTGCACAACCCGGCCTTCTACCCCTCTCCTAATTCCTTCTCCACCTGGTCACGCGCTGGCCTATTACGTGCCCAACACTTTTGTGGCCCTAATACCATCCTCCCTTTCCCCACCTTAAGCGAAACCCATAACCTGCCCCCAACCAAACTGTTCCGGTATATCCAACATAAACACTTTTTTATACAGAACCCTACTCGAAATAGCTCCCAATTCACACAATTTGAACAGGCTTGCAAAACTGACCCTTATAAATGAGGCCTGATTTCAGACTCTACACACAACTTCTTTCTACCAGCACCGCTACTCCCCTCTCACTTACACAATGAAATGGAAGCACGATCTATCCATGCGTCCAGACGACATTGATTGGAGTCAAATATGGTTAGCAACTAAACCCAACATTGCAGCCTTAGAGACCAACTACAAAGTTCTTACCAGATGGTACTTGGTCACTGCCAGGATCTCCAAATTCCACCTGACCTACCCCCCTAACTGCTTCCGTGGATGCTCAGATCGAGGCACCCACTTACATATCTGGTGGGATTGTCCAAAAGCTTTTAGCTTATGGTCTGAAGTCTTCCAACTCCTATCCACCATGTTAAATACACCTCTATCGCCCGACCCGGCAGTTGCTCTCCTGAATAGCAAACCCATGGCACTGACACACAGGCAATTTAAACTCCTACTTTTTGTTACAACGGTGACCAAACAATCCATTGTAAAGGCCTGGAAATCCCCCACCCTCTCCATGACACCTGTTAAACTCAGGATTACTCAGGCATTTATACACGCTAAAACTGAAGCTATCTACCTCAACAAACTTTCAAAGTTTGAAAGACTTTGGAACCCTTGGATTACCCACGGTCTCCCCCCGTACTTCGACCAGACAATGATAATCGATAATGGTTGATACAACCCCTTAGGATGTCATCTACCATATACTCGTCTGGATAGACACCCCCTCTGGAGACCCCCCTCTCCCCCTTTTTCTTCTCCCTCTCCTCTTTCTCTCTATCATCTTCCATCTTTCCCCCCCTGACTTTGCCCACTCTGGTCCACTTTTACCTACATGCCCTATTCCCTACTTGATACTTCCAACCTTTTTCCTGCACCACCTCAAATGGAATTGGAAGCTCCTGCTCCCCAATCCATGCTGGGCCATATGTTGGACCCCAGCAAGGGTAGTGGTCCTTCCAATTTTCACTGACTACAGCCAGAACCGGAGGTTGGGTACAAAGATATACTCTCTTTATGCTTCTTACCCCCCTCCCTCCCCTTCTGACTTCCACTTCCCTGTCTTGTAGCCTATAGACTACAACCCTCATGCCCCATCTACCCTTTCAGCTTGTGCTACAGACTACACATTGTTACCTAATTGATATGCATCATTATTGTTGTAATTTTATACGTTGACTACCCATCTCCTATGTAGACCATTTTTTGATTAAGGTTCATACCTTTCTTTTTTCCTCTGTATTATAAGATCTCCACTGCTGTATGTCTTATATTTCATCACCAATAAAATATTTCAAAAGAAAAAAGAAATATCTTGAAAACTTTAGCCAACCAGCACCTTCATTACCTGTTTTCTAATTCATCTAATCAAAATCAAAATATGTAAGAATTAGCACATTTTATCTCAGAGGTCGATCATTTCCTAAAATTTGTAGACCAGTGTTATAGTATTGAACTGTATTGTAATTGTACTGTCCCCCCTTTACATGATAAAGTGATGCGTAAATTGTTGGCGCTATATAAATCCTGTATAATTATAATAATTTTAAGTACCACAAATTTTAATCATTTCACAGGTGCGTGCAGATTTGAGACGTGACATATTTGGTATCTTTTCACTCAACACTGGCTCCTTTTTATTTAAAAAAAAAAAACTAATTAGGGATTAAATTGTGTTTGCGTGCAATAACTAATTTTAGTGTATTTTTAACTGAAATTATATATTTCATAAACAGTTGCGCAAATATTGTGAGACATAACAAACTGCAACTACCCTTCACATTCTATAAGGCCTCTATGTTTATATACTATTATCCCCTTCCTGTCCAGGCCACTTTTCAGCTTTCAGCACTTTCACACTTTGAATGACAATTGTGCCGTCATGAAACACTGCACCCAAATAAAATGTTTATAATTTTTTTCACACAAATAGAGCATTATTTTGGTGATATTTAATCACTGAGGTTTTTGTTTTTTGCAAATTAAACAAAAAAGTCTCACTTTGTATATTACATTTCTTTGGTGAAAATAACCCAAATCAGTGTATATTTTTTAGCCTGTAAGAAAATGATAGAGTCCACAAATTATGGTATATACATCTGAAAATTGATCAATTATTATGTACTGGTGGCCTATCTCATTTAGTAAGAAGCATGGCAAGTTATTTGGAAGTTTTATTTTTTGGAATATAATGATTTTTTTTTTAATTGTTGCAGTTCAAACTGCAGTACAATGTCATCATATAACTGGTAGGGCGGTGATCAGGGACACTGACTGGTGACAGTATGGAAAAATAAAAAAAACATGTTTTATATTTTTTTTAATAGTTTTTTTTTCTTACCAGAGCAACATAGTGTTACCATAGTACCACTATACTACTCTGTGGAGGTGATCAGGTTTTTTTTTTTACACACTATGACTGCTTATAACAGTGAATATCACTGTTATAAACAACCATTTTTTCTGAATGAAATCCATTCATTGATTGTGTACTATTTTGATTAGCTATTGGGATGTGACTCTAGAATTGAAGAACCCCCTTCATCAAGGCTAAAAAAATGACATAACTATTTTATTTTAAGAGATTTTTAACTCTGATGGAGGGCCAAGGCTATGCCCTGAAGCTGTTTAGCTTTGTGTATAGTCTTCCAACTGATTTTCTACTAGTAGAGCTGCACAATTCTGGCCAAAATGAGAATCACATTTTTTTTGCTTAGAATAAAGATCACGATTCTCTCATGATTGAACTGCCATTATATTCTCTAGGGTCTTTTCTAAAAAAATATATATATATATGTATATAATATTTGGGGCTTCTAAGTCATTTTCTAGCAGAAAATACTGAATTTTTATTTGTAAGCAGCAAATGTCAGAAAAGATTTAGTCTTTAAATGGTTAAACTAAACTCTTCTATACACAACAGTTCAACCCTTTGGTCATTTGAAACATAGTATCTTTTTACTTCTTTTATCAACTTGAGTTGGCTCTCTGCCCAGACTTGGCAGTCTGCCCAGACTCAAGTCGCTCCGACTTTAGAAAAAGATTCCTGGGGAGACTTCAGGCGACTTACATTTACTTCTACTTATAGTCAAGTTGCACTGAGTTGCCCCGCAAGTCAGACTCCATTAACTGCACTGAAAATCGCGGTAATGCCTGATGGAGAACGCGCGGGGGGTGAATCGAGATTGCGATTTTAATACGATTAATCGTGCAGCTCTAGTATCTAGAGAATAATATCACAGTGTGGTACTTCAATTTTAGTGTTCCTCATTTCAGGAGTTGTTATTGAACCTTTTACATGCATTTATACATTTCACCTTGATGCAAAATCATAACACAAGCGACTGAAATCTTACGAGTAACAGAATATGTTACAAGTACAGTCGTGCAGTTGATTAATATGTCATTTATTTGGTTCACTTTCTATTTTCCTAGATGTCAGCAGTTTTCCTCATCCCACAGACTGTGTGAAAGGAATGTTTACTCCACTTTGGGTGTTTCCACTCAGTGTTTGCCATGCGTTACAGCTTCCACAATTGAAACCATTGGCGGTACTATACACAGTATTGCTCCACTTCATCATTAACACCTTAAACATTATTTTTTACCTATTTCATCCTCTTGAACTTTCTTCTATTATTGTTCCTTATACACCTTCTATTATTTTCATTATAAAGTTCCATGTATTATCTTGGGTTGTGTATGTTACACAAGTGCTCCAGATGTGGCTGACTGCAGTGAAGAATCCCTTTCATATCCCAAGAGAATATTGTGTTTGAACAGTGAATGTTTGTCAACTCATACTATGATCAGCGAGATGCCTCTAATCCCTGTGTTTGCTAAAGAGCCAAGAACTAATAGTATTCTTGTTCTGAGGGTAAGAGTTCTGAATACATCTCTTCATGCTTAACTTGCACCTGTCACTATGTTTTATCTTCTTACTCAAAATGTATAACAAGAAGCTGTGCTTGCTGCTTATAAATACATGGTTAGCCATGTTTATTGTATATGCGAGAATGACAAGTTATTGTAGAATAAGTTTTATATGTACAGTGCCTTGAAAAAGTGTTCATACCCCTTGAAATTTTCCACATTTTGTAATATTACAACCAAAAACATAAATGTATTTTATTGGGATTTTATGTGATAGACCAACACAAAGTGGCACATAATTGTGAAGTGGAAGGAAAATGATAAATGTTTTTTCACATTTTTTTACAAATACTGTAAATATCTGAAAAGTGTGGCATGCATTTGTATTCAGCCCCCTTTTTCTCCTGATACCCCTATCTAAAGTCTAGTGGAACCAATTGCCTTCAGTTACCTAATTAGAAAATAGAGTCCACCTGTGTTTTATTTGATCTCAGTATAAATACAGCTCTTCTATGAAGCCCTCAGAGGTTTGTTAGAGTGCCTTATTGAACAAACAGCATCATGAAGGCCAAGGAACACACCAGACAGGTCAGGGATAAAGTTGTAGAGAAGTTTAATGCAAGATTAGGTTATAAAAAAATATCCCAAGCTTTTAACATCTCACGGAGCGCTGCCGAATCCATCATCCAAAAATGGAAAGAGTATGGCACAACTGCAAACCTACCAAAACATGGCTGTCCACCTAAACTGACAGACCGGGCAAGGAGAGCATCAATCAGAGAAGCAGCCAAAAGGCCCATGGCAACTCCGGAGGAGCTGCAGAGATCCACAGCTCAGATGCAAGAATCTGTGCACAGGACAACTATTAGTCATGCACTCCACAAATCTGGCCTTTATGGAAGAGTGACAAGAAGAAAGCCATTGTTGAAAGAGAGCCAGAAGAAGTCCTGTTTGCAGTTTGCGAGAAGCCATGTGGGGGACACAGCAAAAATGTGGAAGAAGGTGCTCTGGTTAGATGAGACCAAAATTAAACATTTAGCCAAAAAGCAAAATGCTATGTGTGGCTAAAAAACTAACACTGCACATCACCCTGAACACACCAATCCCACCGTGAAATATGGTGGTGGCAGCATCATGTTGTGGGGATGCTTTTCTTCAGCAGAGACAGGGAAGCAGGTCAGAGTTGATAGGAAGATGGATGAAGCCAAATGCAGGGCAATCATAGAAGAAAATCTGGGGCAGAGGTTCCCCTTCCAGCAGGACAAGGACACTAAACATACAGCCAGAGCTACAATGGAATGGTTTAGATCAAAACATATTCATGTGTTAGAATGGCCCAGTCAAAGTCCAGACCTAAATCCAATTGAGAATCTGGCAAGACTTGAAAACTGCAGTTCACAGATGCTCTCCATCCAATCTGACAGAGCTTGAACTATTTTTCAAAGAAGAATGGACAAAAAATGTCATTCTCTATATGTGAAAAGCTGGTAGACTTGCAGTTGTAATTGCAGCAAAAGGTGGTTCTACAAAGTATTGGCTCAGGGGGGCTGAATATAAATGCATGCCACACTTTTCACATATTTATTTCTATAAAGAGTATACGAGATCAGGTCTTAAAATAATGTCAAATCAAAAATGTTTACTAAAAAATTAATTCTGTCTGTATTGCTTGTGTAGAGTTTCCATCACTTTCTTATTGGCAAAATGTCAGCTAGACAGGAAATAAGGGGAATTCTCTCTATCGGAGCTCTATATAGCAGTAAAACCCAACAGGGTTTTGCCCCCCTCCCACTCTATTGAAAATGAAGAAAACTGTTTTTATTCCCTCTACATTTTACATCAGTGTTATCACTCTTAAAACGGTGGTTCACAATACAGTGTTTAAAGTTATCCTACAATCTAGGGACAGCTCAGCTGGGTTCAGAGATTCCCATTTGATATGATTGCGGGGTGAGTAGATTGTATAAAAAGGTTGATGTTTTTATGGGTGAAGATCAATTGTGTTGTTATAGAATGGCCGTATCTACCTATCGGAAGGTAGGATTTAGCAAAGAGATGTTGTAAAATGTAAACTTTTGTCGCTATCTCGAGATTGTATCTCTTGGGTGTGATGATGTGATGGTGTTAAATAGGTTCTTGATCCTTAGTAAGCAATTTTTTATATTGACTGTTTGAAGGTCATACTTTTTGGAAAATGTTGTGCTCTTGGTTATACAGCCATGACCAAATACAGTAAACCTTTAACTGATGTTCTTTTCTTGGTTTAGTAGTGCACAGGGTGTGACGGGGAAATTATGTGCAGGAGAAGAGTGCATAAGGTGTGACAGTATGTGTAGGAGAGAAATACACACATAAGGGTGCCATCCTGAATCTCTTGCTACATTGTTATTAAGAAAAACTCATAGGTCTGCAGGTAGACTGATAATGGAAAATTGTAAATTATTATCAAATAAAATGAGTGTGGTGGCAGAATGAAAGCAGACAGGTTAAAAATGTGACCTCCTGATCACTACAGTGAATGAGACATGCAGTGATTGTCACTAGTCATATACATCAGCAGTCCCCAAACTTTTAGGCACCAGCCAATTTTCCAAAGGACCGGGGGGGGGGGGTTATGGGAGGGGATATTAACCGAGCCTGTCATCAGCCCCCCTTTACAGCATAGTCCCCCCCTCCTTTATGTCAGTGTCCTCAGCTCCCCTTCACATCACAGCCCACCCTTTACATTAAAGTGCCCCTTTACAGTGCAGTCCCCTTTACATTAATGTAATGGGGACTGCTCTGCAAAGGGGGCACTGTAATGTAAAGGGAGACTGCGCTGTAAAAGGGGCACTGTAATATAAAGGGGGCACTGAGATGTAAAAAGGAGCCGGGAGAGGACACATAAGCATGGCCGCACAGCAGGAAGTGAGCAGCAACCACGGTCTGTGAAAGCCCTGTGTGGACCATGGTTGCCACTCATCTCCTGCTGTGTGGCACGGTCATCAACAGGCCGTAGACTGGTGCCGGGCCTGGGAGTTGGGGACCCCTGATATACATGACACTTAGGGTAAAGGAAGTCATCCAAACTCCATTCACAGAGGGAAAGTGAGAGATTAAGAGAAAGAATCCTTGTGATCAGTGCAGCACCTGGCACAAGGAAGTCTTTCAAATTATTTAGGATATAAACCTCATCAAGTTGATCAGTTTAAAAACCAGAATAAGTATTTTGTGGCCTGTATAGGGAAAATAAAACCAAATTTTAATCTAACATAAGTTGGCATAATAGCTGAAACTCTGAGTTTCAAATAATGAGCATAGTGACAAAAACAGAAGTAAACAGTATTGAATACCTATGTTTCCCTGGGGCTTGTTTAGTATTACCATGAAAAAAGATGAAAGACATAAATAGGGATGAGCCCTTGGTTTCGGAATCTCGAGCATTACGGGGCGTTTGTGCCAAATTCGAGCACCCCATAATGCAGTGCGAGACCGCAGGAAATACCGCTCGCTGATTGGTCAAAGCAAGCACATGACCTGCATGCTTTGGCCAATCACAGTGCACACTGCTATGAGAGCCATGATTGGCCAGAGGCAGGGTGCCTTTGGCCAATCATGACCCAGAGGCCCTTTTTAAAGCAATCTACTATGCTAACCAGAACCACCTCTGGAGGGAATCTATTTCACATTTTCACAGCTCTTACTGTGAAGGAACCTTTCCATATTTGGAGATGAATTCTTTTTTCCTCTAGACGTAAAGAGTACCCCCTTGTCCTTTGTGATGACCTTAAAGTGAATAACTCAAGTTTACTATATGAACCACTTATGTATTTGTACCTGTTGATCATATCCCCCCCAATCTCCTCTTCTCAAGAGAGAATAAATTCAGTTCTTCTACTCTTTCCTCACAACTGAGTTCCTCCATGCCTCTTATTAGTTTGGTTGCCCTTCTCTGCTCTTTCTCCAGTTCCCAGATATCCCTTTTGAGAACCGGTGCCCAAACCTGAACTGCATGTTCCAGATGAGGTCTCACTAATGATATGTACAGGGGCAAAATTATGTCTCTCTCTGGAGTACATACCTCTCTTAATACAAGAAAGGATTTTGCTTGCTTTGGAAACCGCAGCTTGGCATTGCATGCCATTATTAAGTTTATGATCTACTAAAACCCCCAGATCCTTCTCCACTATGGATTCCCCCAGTTGTACTCCCCCTAGTATGTATGATGCATGCATATTCTTAGACCCCAAGTGCATAACTTTACATTTATTAACATTAAACCTCATTTGCCACATAGGCACCCAATTCAACAGTGCGTTGAGGTTTTCTTGTAAATTGGAGACACCCTGCAAGGACATTATTCCATTGCATAGCTCTTTTGTTATGTGACTCATTAGTGTTACAAGGTCTCAGGTGTGAATGGGGAGCAGGTGTGTTAAATTTGGTGTTATTGCTCTCACTCTCTCATACTGGTCACTGGTTCAACATGGTACCTCATGGCAAAGAACTCTCTGAGGATCTGAAAAAAAGAATTGTTGCTCTACATAAAGATGGCACGGGCTATAAGAAGATTGCCAAGACCCTGAAACTGAGCTGCAGCACAGTGGGCAAGACCATACACTGGTTTATCATGGCAGGTTCCACTCAGAACAGGCCTTGCCATGGTCGACCAAAGAAGTTGAGTGCACATTCTCAGCGTCATATCCAGAGGTTGTCTTTGGGAAATAGAGTTATGAGTGCTGCCAGCATTGCTGCAGAGGTTGAAGGGGTGGGGCAGCTTGTCAGTCCTCAGACCATGCGCCGCACACTGCATCAAACTGGTCTGCATGGCTGTTGTCTCAGAAGGAAGCCTTTTCTAAAGAGGATGCACAAGAAAGCCTGCAAACAGTTTGCTGAAGACAAGCAGACTAAGGACTTGGGTTACTGGAACTATGTCCTGTGGTCTCATGAGACCTCATGAGACTCATAAACTTATTTGGTTCAGATGGTGTCAAGCATGTGTGGCGGCAACCAGGTGAGGAGTACAAAGAGAAGTGTGCCTTGCCTATAGTCAAGCATGGTGGTGGGAGTGTCATGGTCTGGGGCTGCATGAGTGTACATGGTGTGCATGCCCTTGGTGACGGACTAATTTGGAGCTTCATGTTAGATACTTCTGTGCACTTTTGGTTACTTCCAGAGCCTGGGGACTCACTCTCTATTTTATGTGGACTTTATGTTTGGAATACTAGTCATACTGACTCTTCTCACAGATTTGATCATCTGGAATAGCCACCCTTTAATATATTTGTTTAAGATATTTGTTTATCACTTATAATAATATGTTTTGAATTTTTCTGGTCTATAAGTACACATATATATATATATTTTTTTTTTTTTTTTCATTTATAGCGCAACATTTTTACTCTTGTTATATCCTTGATTTATCACATGGTTTGTTGCAGCTGCACTTGGCACTTTAGCGCAATACTGCCCTTGGTTTTAGCACTGCATGAGTGCTGCCAGCACTGGGGAACTACAGGGTAAAGGTGATGGCCAAGCATGTCTCCAAACCTAAACCCTATTGAGCATCTGTGGGGCATCTTCAAATGGAAGGTGGAGGAGCGCAAGGTGTCTAGCATCCACCAGCTCCCTGATGTCGTCATGGAGGAGTGGAAGAGGACTCCAGGTGCAACATGTGAAGCTCTGGTGAACTCCATGCCCAAGAGGTTTAAGGCAATGCTGGAAAATAATGATGGCCACACAAAATATTGACACTTTGGGCCCCATTTGGACATTTTCACTTAGGGGTGTACTCACCTTTGTTGCCAACGGTTTAGACATTAATGGCTGTGTGTTGTATTTACATTTTTGTAAATATTTTATTATATCTTTTCATGTGAAAACACTGAAGAAATGACACTTTGGAACAATGTAAAGTACAGCTTGTATAACAGTGTGAATTTGCTGTCCACTCAAAATAACTCAACACACAGCCATTAATGTCTAAACCGCTAGCAAAAAAAGTGAGTACACCCCTAAGTAAAAATGTCCAAAATGGGCCCAAAGAGTCAATATTTTTTGTGGCCACCATTATTTTCCATCACTGCCTTAACCCTCTAGGTCATGGAGTTCATCAGAGCTTCACAGGTTGCCACTGATGACATCATGGAGCTGGTGGATGTTAGAAACTTTACGCTCCTCCACCTTCCATTTGAGGATGCCCCACAGATGCTCAATAGGGTTTAGGTCTGAAGACATGCTTGGCCAGTCTATTACATTTACCCTCAGCTTCTTTAACAGACAGTGGTCATCTTGGAGGTGTGTTTGGGGACCTTATCATGCTGGAATACTGCCCTGTGGCCCAGTCTCCGAAGGGAGAGGATCATGCTCTGCTTCAGTATGTCGCAGTATATGTTGACATTCATGGTTTCCTCAATGAACTGTAGCTCCCCAGTGCCAACAGCACTCATGCAGCCCCAGACCATAATACTCCCACCACCATGCTTGACTGTAGGCAAGACACACTTGTCTTTGTACTCCTCACCTGGTTGCCACCACACACGCTTGACATCATCTGAGCCAAATAAGTTTATCTTGGTCTCATCAGACCACAGGACATGGTTCCAGTAATCCATGTCCTTAGTCTGCTTGCATTCAGCAAACTGTTTGCGAGCTTTCTTGTGCATTAACTTTTGAAGAGGCTTCCTTCTGGGACAACAGCCATGCAGACCAATTTGATGCAGTGTGCGGCGTATGGTCTGAGCACTGACAGGCTGATCCCCCACCTCTTCAACCTCTGCAGCAATGCTGGCAGCACTCATAACTCTATTTCCCAAAGACAACCTCTGGATATGACGCTGAACACATGCACTCAACTTCTTTGGTCGACCATGGCGAGGTCTGTTCTGAGTGAAACCTGTCCTTTTAGAACGCTGTATGGTCTTGTCCCCTGTGCTCCAGCTCCGTTTCAGGGTCTTGGCAATCTTCTTATAACCTAGACCATCTTTATGTAGAGCAACAATTCTTTTTTTCAGATCTTCAGAGTGTTTTTTGCCATGAGGTGCCATGTTGAACTTTCAGTGACCAGCATGAGAGAGTGAGAGAGATAACACCAAATTTAACACACCTGCACCCCTTTCACACCTGAGACCTTGTAACTAGAGTTTAGCGAACCCGGACTGTAAAGTTCGGGTCCGTACCGAACTTTGGGGTGTCCCGGACCCGGACTTTTCAAAAAAAGTCCGGGTTCGGGTTTCTGGTAATTTTAATGAAAAATCTTAAAAATGCTGTAAAAAAGCCCAGGAAGGTCCTAGAGGTCTGCAAAAGGAAGGAAAATGTGGGTAAGGGTGGGACAAGTGCCCTACAAAGAAATAGGGACAGGGAAATAACTTTAAATATTTAAAAAAAAATAAAAACATAAAAAATGCAAAAATGGAGATCATCTTCAAAATGGGTCTGAAAAGTATTAATTAACATTAGAGGCCATAGAACTGTTCTAAAATCATCTTCAAACTGTGTCAAAAAAGTATAAATAAGCCGGGAGTACCCATATCACTGTTCTGCAAAATGTGTGTATCACTTTAAATGAAACCGTCAATCATTGCACATCTCTTCTGCACAATTATTTCAAGTCTGTGTGTCACTTTAAATCAAACCGTCAATCATTGCACATCTTTTATTCACACTTCTTTTTAAAATGTGTGTATCACCACTTATTTTCTACACGTTACTAACTGCCAAAGTAAATTTCACTGTGTGTCTGAACTTTATT
>BLSH010401089.1:1228939-1264413 GCA_018402905.1 Glandirana rugosa | reverse complement strand
GATATAGATATATATATATATATATATATATATATATACATATATATATATATGCAATGCATTCAGTGTAGACTATACAGTGCATTCGGCGGTGTACAGTATATAATATAGTTTAGTGCGTTGTTGAAAAAATCCCCATCATGTCCAGAAAGCCACCAAGGAGAGGCATATGCTCCCAGGGCACTAAAGGAGGGCAAGCAGCCTCTGTGTCTACAGTGAAAAGTGGTGGTGGCGGACATGGTGCATCCTCTGCAGGCGGGTCACACTTGTCCTTTTTTTTGCTGTTGGTCATGTTATTGAGCCACAACATGCAGAAGAGTTGGTGGAGTGGATAACTAAGCTGTCCTCATCCTCTGTCACCCATGCTCATACTAGCTTGTCTTCCAAAGTAGCTGCCAAAGCGGCCTATTCCACCCTCTCCTTGTCCACAGTTACTCCTTCCGTAGCCCCACCATCATGTACGGAGGAGTCCCCAGAATTATTTGACCATACTGTTGGTTACATGCTGATGGAGGATACGCAGCAATTTGAAGGCTCTGATGTTTTCCAGGTTGAGGAAGGGAGTAATGTGAGCCTAGAGAGCCTAGGAAGGGGGTGCCACAGAAGGACAAGAAACTAGCAGTCATGTTGCCCCAGCTGTCAAGTTTGCTCCAGTGATGAGGAGGGAGTCGATGATGAGGACACTGACTGTACTTGGATGCCTGAGAAAAGAGAGGATGACAGTGAGGAGGAGGAGGTACAACTCCAAAAAGGCAGGATGTCCTCCAAGGGCCAGCTTAAGGACAGCCACCCTATTGCATCACACCACAGAGCTCCACAGGTGCAGGGCGCTGCTGACTCCCCACTGACTTCCAAAAGTTCAATGGTGTGGACTTTTTTCAACACTTGTGCAGTAGATTGCACCATTGATGTTTGCAATCTGTCTGAAGCAGATCAAGCGTGGCCAGAACAGCAGCCGCTTGGGCACCGCATGCTTTACAAGACATATGATGGCCTGCACTGCAGTCCGTTGGCAACAGCACCTCTAAGACGCACATCATAAAACAAGGCGGACTTCTCCTTGCTCCTCATCTGTGACCTCAACCCCTACTATACCTCCAGTCCTCACCCAATGCCTTATTTTTCTGCACCTCTTTTACAGAGGCATTTTACAGAGGCATGTCATAACAATTTTTAAAATAATTTTTAACAGCAGGGCTCATTCCTGCGCCCAACAAGAGTTTCTGCGAGGGGTTACAGTATTCTGCCACCGCCAACACCCAAGTCCCAATTTTTCTGCACCTGTTTGACTGGGACATGCCATTACAATTTTTAAAATACATTACAACAGCAGGGCCCATTCCTGTGCCCAACAAGAATAACTGCGAGGGGTTACAGTGTTCTGCCACCACCAACACCCAAGGCCCAATTTTTCTGCACCTGTTTGCCTGGGGCATGTCGTTACAATTTTTAAAATAATTTACAACTGCAGGGCCTGTTCCTGCTTCCACAAGAGTAACTGCGGGGGATTACAGTGTTCTGGTACACCAACACCCAAGGCCCAATTTTTATGCACCTGTTTGCCTAGGGCATGTCATTACAACTTTATAGAGTTCAGTCACCGTAGTATATATAATTCAGTTTAGACTATATGGTGCAGTCAGTGTAGTATATATAACACAGTGTATTGAAGTGGTTAAGGGGAACCCCGCACCAATTTTTTTAAAAAAAAGGCCTGGTTTGGATTTCGGGGGGACCCCCATGCAAATCTTTTCAGTGATTTTTGATCTATATTGCCGGGAGCCAGCAATACATTACAGCCGCAAGCAAGTTTAAATGACTTTTTTTCTTTCAAAATTTCATTTTCCTGGGGCACTGTTCTAAACATCACACAGATGCGCCACTTTACAAGCAGACTAAGGGGACCCCCCCAGACACGATATTTAACCACTTCAGCCCCGGAAGGATTTCACACTTTAGGACCAGAGCACTTTTTGCAATTGGGCGAGGCGTCGCCTTAACTGACAATTGCGGTCATGCTACGTTGCACCCAAACAAAATTTGCATCCTTTTTTTCCCCACAAATAGAGCTTTCTTTTGGTGGTATTTGATCCCCTCTGCGTCATTTCTGATCACCGCTATAAATAAAAAAAGAGTGACAATTTTGCAAAAAAAAACAGTTTTTCTTACTTTTTGCTAAAATACAAAAAAAAAAATAAAAAACCTTTTTTTTTCATCGGTTTTCGCCGATTTATATTCTTCCTCATATTTTGGTTTAAAATAGGCGTTTATTAATTGGTTTGCGCAAAAGTTGCCGTGTTTACGGATGATGAGAATTAATTTCTGGGGTTTTTATTTTTTCATTATTTTTTACTAGTAATGGCGGTGATCGATTTTTAGCAGTACTGCGATATTGCAGCGGACATGTCGGATCATTTTGACACTTTTTTGGGACCATTGGCATTTATACAGCGATCAGTACTATGAAAATGCACTGATTACTGTGTAAATGCCATTGGCAGTGAAGGGGTTAACCTGGAGGGGGCGCTCTAAGGGTTAACTGTGTTCTCTAGGCATGTTCTAACTGTATGGGGGCTGGGCTGGCAGGGGGGAGGGGAATGATCACGGCTTCCATATACAGGAAGCCTGTGATCACAGCCCTTCCCCCTCTGTGAGAATGGAGATCTGTGTTTACATATGCGGATCTCCGTTCTCTCACTATCGGGGGGCCATCACGGGTAACCGGAGGTGATCCAGTCCGGCCTACCCGCTCCCTAGCCCCCCGGAACACAGTGAGCGTGCGACGGCGCCTCCGGTGCGCGTGCATGCTCACAATGCTAGTTATCGCAGCCGCTGTCCTGTGACAGCGGTTTGCGATAATGAAACACTTTGCCGCCATCACGGGCGCGGGCGAGCGGCAAGTGGTTAAAGGAATATTTAATTTTTACTTTTTCACTTACAGCATTATTAAAATCACTGCTCCTGAAAAAAACAATTGTTTTAAAAACTTTTTTTTAATTGATACATGTCCTCTAGTGTGGTACCAGGGTCCCCATACACGTTTTATGGCAATAACTTGCATATAAGTCTTTAAATTGAGCACTTGATTTTTCATGTTTCGAATCCCGTAGATTTTAATAGGATTCGCGTATTCGCATGAAATTTTGCCTATTTGCGGTGTTCTGGTACGAACCGAGGTGTTCAGCTCATCCCTAGAAATAAATAGGGAAGAAGTTTTTCCATAAATACAACAGTTTAAATATATAACGTAAACAATACTTATAGTATCTATAATAACATGTAAATGAAAATGCAAACCATATTAAAGTCATATATGCAAACACCATACTAGAGTAGGGTAGCATCTATTGTATGCTACATAGGTACCAAACATTCCAAAACATAATGTTGGCTGTAGAATAATGAGAAACAAATGCAGTGTGAAACTTTGCCTCTGTGCAGGAGCTTCTTGTAATAATGGCCAGTTTTGCCTTGTGAGGGGTTTTTATGAAATCTTCATCACACAAGACACCAACACAATCCATTCAGAGCAGAAACCAGGTAATTAGCTCAAATATGTTTTAATTGTTCCATTGGAAAAGTGAAATTAAGGAAAAATAAAAATTAAAAATAAAATGACCACCAGGTGTCCCGAGAGCAGCCAGCTAAAAACCAAGGGGTTAA
The DNA here is from genome assembly GCA_018402905.1 of Glandirana rugosa. Lineage (NCBI taxonomy): Eukaryota > Metazoa > Chordata > Amphibia > Anura > Ranidae > Glandirana > Glandirana rugosa. The sequence goes on along the minus strand of BLSH010401089.1, from coordinate 1,260,750 downwards.
TCCGGTAAAATAAGCCAAGGTGTCTAGATAAAGTAAATAACATTTATTTGCTGTTTAAAAATATGCTACTCTATCTCTGGGCTGAAATGTAGATCACAGTTTGTTTGGTGTTAATCAAATAATTGAATTAGTAAACTCACAACCATGAGTGAAACCACAGGAGTCCTCTGGGGAAAGAAGGAGCCACAGACTTGCTGGATTGCCAGCCATGTAGTACACCCGGCTCAAAGTGGTGATGTGTGGACACGCTTATCATTGCCTGGGTGAGCGGGGGGGGAAGGGAGGGAGACCGCTGCTGGTAGTGAACACCGCTGCTGGTAGTGAACACCGCTGCAGTGTGGGATGTGTGCCTGGTTCCCTGGGATGCTGGCTGGGAGCGGGAGAGATGGAGAGAGTAGGGGGGGTGGACCAGTCGCCATCTCTGTTCCCCAGAGGACTCTTGTGGTTTCACGCGAGGTTATGAGTTTACTAATTAAATTATTTGATTAACACCAAACACACTGAGATCTACATTTTAGCCTTGAGATTGAGTAGCATGTTTTTAAACAGTAAATAAATGTTATTTACTTTATCCAGAGACTTTGGCTTGAAACAATAAAATATTTACAAATATGTGAGGGGTGTACTCACTTTTGTGAGATACTGTATATATGGGAACAAGGGTTCAGATTTTTAGTGTGATTGATTGAGTTATCATTTTATTTAGAAGTGTAGGCATGTTTTGATGTACTGGGCATGTGTCACAGTGAATGTTGTATTATTTACCAGTCCTAATACTCGGGGACAACATTAAAATTCATTACCTTATCGCAGACTTTACGGGGCCAAAGTAATTATCTAAACCAGGTCATTTGAATCTTTGGTTGTCACTATTCCCACTTCAATGGATCCTCGCTTTAGATATGCAAGGGGGATGGCCATCTGTCTAAGAATGCATAATTTGCCCAGGCTATGAGCCTGCAGATAGATATTTTTTATATAAACAGAATAAGTATTTTAATAGGCTGATAATACTCATTCACCATTGTGCCAGGAAACACAAAACAACAAAAAACCTAAACAGATATCAGTCAGCCGCTACTTATGATACACACTAAGTAGTAATATGAAATAGGAGTAAAATTTGGATGGTAAATAAAATCTGACATGAGATAAACAATAACCTAAAATGTAGGATATAGAATTACTGATCACTATGAAACAATTTAAGTCAAGTTTGATGTTCAATCCATTGGGCATTAAAGTATTTAATAGAAAGATCTATTTAGTTTCTCTCTTTGAGAAATTCCTCACTAAATTAGATCTTCTCCAGTTGGGGTACACCCTATCAATACCACAACATTGTAGTAATGTAGAGTCCCTATTATGCTCATTCCTGAACTATAGAGAAACACTATGGTTTCTAAAACCATTTCTAATATTGGTGACATGTTCATAAATGGAAATGCGTGTCTCAAGGAGTTATTTAGTGCACTCATCGTAGTATAACCCACATGGGCACCACAAAAGATACACAACATGTGTCGTATTACAAGTAATGAACTCATCAATGGTGAATCCTTTACTAGCAACACCAGAGTCCCTTCTGATCAAAATGCAATTTTTGTTGTCCAGGTGGATCTAAGATTTTCCTTACCACCCAGTCACCAAAATTAGGGGCCTTTCTATATATACATTTAGGGTTAGTGGGAAGGACTGGACCTAGATCATTGTCCATAGATAATTTATGCCAGTGCTTCCTAAAGTTATTTTCTATGTAGTCTTTAGTCATGGTGTCAGGAGTGCTTCTCTCCTAGGCACAGTATGGTATATGTGGCTGTGCTATGTGGGATATTACGGTACTCGTGGTGTATTAGGAGAGAGGCGTGCAAGTGGTAATCATTTGCATTCTTCATGGTATATCAGAAAGGTTGCCATGCCGTACAGCCAGATCCCAGGACATAGTTGTGATGGCGAAACGCGTTGGGAGGGGCTGAACGGCAACCATTAGGAGTTCTTTGACATCGTGATGAGATAGTCCCGGCTGTTTATCTCTTATCCTTTTGCATCAGCGCTCTGGGTTATATTGTATCCAATGCTTGTTTTATCTGTGTACTTTATAAGTGCAATATTAGAAGATTTTATACAATATATAGAACTTTGTTGAGACATTATTGCACTAGTGGAGTTTTCTCTTTATCTCCCCTTCATGTGAGTGAACTATTTCTGATTGAACAGACTGGAGAGTGACGCTTTGAGGATTTAACACTATATTGATAACTGCTCTGCTGCCAAACATGCGAGTGTGTGGCAACTACCCTTGGTGAGTGCTTACTGACACTCACGGTGCTGTGTGAAGATTCCATCACTCTTTGGAGGATCGCTTTCAATATTTTGGCATCCTGTGAGATATTTTTTATGAATATAAAAAAAAAACATAATACAGTGACTTGAAACGATATTCATACCCCTTGAAATTTTCCACTGTTTGTCATGTTGCAACCAAAAACATCAATGTATTTCATTGGGATTTTATGTAATAGACCAACACAAAGTGGCACATAATTGTGAAATGGAATGAAAATGATAAATGGTTTTCTAATTTTTTTACAAATAAATATCTGAAAAGTGTGGCATGCATTTGTATTCAGCTCCCCGAATCAATACTTTGTAAAACCACCTTTGGCTGCAATTACAGCTGCAAGTCTTTTTGGGGATGTCTCTACCAGCTTTGCACATCTAGAGAGTGACATTTTTACCAATTCTTCTTTGCAAAATAGCTAAAGCTCTGTCAGATTGGATGTAGAGCATCTGTAAACAGCGATGTTCAAGTCTTGCCACAGATTCCCCAATTTAGGCCTGGACTTTGACTGGGCCATTCTAACACATGAATATGCTTTGATCTAAACCATTCCATTGTAGCTCTGGCTGTATGTTTAAGGTTGTTGTCCTGCTGGAAGGTGAAACTCCACCCCAGTCTCAAATCTTTTGCAGACTAACAGGTTTTCTTCTAAGATTGTCCTGTATATGTCTCCATCCATCGTCCCATCAACTCTGACCAGCTTCCCTGTCCCTGCTGAAGAAAAGCATGTTTCACGGTGGGGATGGTGTGTTTTTTTTTAGTTCTTATTAATGCTCTCCTTGCCGGGCCTGTCAGTTTAGATGGACGGCCATGTCTTGGTAGGTTTGCAGTTGTGCCATACTCTTTCCATTTTCGGATGATGGACTGAACAGTGCTCAGTGAGATGTTCAAAGCTTGACCCTGCTTTAAACTTCTTCACATGTATCCCTGACCTGTCTGGTGTGTTCCTTGGCCTTCATGATGCTGTTTGTTCACTAGGGTTTTCTAACAAACATCCGAGGGCTTCACATAAGAGCTGTATTTATACTAAGATTAAATTACATGCAGGTTGGCTCTATTTACTAATTAGGTGACATCTGAAGGCAATTGGTTCCACTAGATTTTAGTTATGGGTATCAGAGTAAAGGGGACTGAATGCAAATGCACACCACATTTTTCAGATATTTTTTTTTTGTAAAAAAAATTTGAAAACCATTCATCATTTTCCTTCCACCTTACAATTATGTGCCACTTTGTGTTGGTCTATCACATAAAATCCTGATAAAATACATTTATGTTTTTGGTTGTAACATGACAAAATGTGCAAAATTTCAAGGGGTATGAATACTTTTTTAAGGCACTGTAAATACCCCTTTCCCTTTTTTTATAAATTATCAAATTCCCTCTATTTTCAGCTGCATAAGAGCTGGGAGGAGGAGAAGCAGCAGCATATAGGGCTTGACAGTAAATGGCTGTGCAGCGGGGGCATTGTCAAAACAAGTGTGATCATTGGAGGAGAGTACATTGAGTTCCCAGCATAGCTAGAGAACTGACCATGGTGTAATCTCCTGTTTAGTATGGCCAGTTTTTAAAAGGAAAGCAGAGGGACTGGCACGAGCGATTTCACATAAAGGAAGCAATATAAAGAGAACAGGCTACTTCCTCATGCAAGTACATGGTACAGCAGACACTTATAAGGAATATGAAATATTCGGGTAACAAATGCTTTAATGTTCCCTCCAAAAGGGGATGAGTTATGCTAATACAGAGGATGGAGAAATTGTCCAATCCTAGATGAGATGTGCCAGATTTGAGTAGATGGATTAGATAGCTCCACCAATCCAGTATGCCCCATGCACATGTATGAGAGATAGGTCTATATCAGGTTAGGTCTTGGGAGAAACAAGAGAGATCCAATGATCACAGGGGCCCCCATGCTACACAGCTGGTAAATATCAGGACATCTCTTTGACACTTACATGTATACTGTACATGCTTGTCTTATGTTTTGTCTGTCTTACTGTTTGTGTATTGTTATGAGTATTATATTCTATAATTCATTTAATCCATGATATTTTCCCTTTTTCTGTAAAATAGATAGATTGCTGTGTGCTAGTTTAGACCTTCATACTGTTTACCGATACATTGATGTTGTTGTGTTAAAAGCTTTCACTCATGGTCGTTTATCCAAATCATATCTGAGAGATATTACCCCTCTTTGCCAATCCCTTCATTGGCTGCCACTCAACCAACAAATTAAATTCAAGATAATAACCATAACTTACAAAGCCATCCATAACTTGGCCCCAGGCTACATCCCTAACCTGGTCTCAAAATACCAACCAAATCATTCTCTACATTCCTCCCAGGACCTCCTGCTCCCTTGTCATCTTATCCCATACTCACCTCCAGGACTTCTCCCAAGCCTTTCCCATCCTCTGGATTGCTCTACCCCAATTTGTCTGACTATCTCCTACTTTGTCCACTTTCAGACGATCCTTGAAAACAAACATATCTTTTTAGAGAAACATATCTGGCCCCCACCTAACAGCTGTATATTATTTTCTCCATCAGCACATCCCCCACAGTTATTATCTTTTGTATCTCTTGACCCTCCCTCTTAGATTGTAAGCTCTAATGGGCAGGGCTCTCTGATTCCTACTGTTTTACTGTTTTAAAGTGTATTGTAGTTGTACTGTTTACCCTCAAGTTGTAAGGTGCTGCGTAAACTGTCTGCGCTATATAAATCCTGTATAATAATAATAATATTAAATCTTAAAAGCATAACTTGCGGGTAACACCAGTTATGCTGCTCTCTCTTCTTGTGTCAGATGACTGTCTATACCCACTCCTGAAAGAAATACACAAAGCACCCCATGACTCAAAAAGGAATGCCCATGGCTCTTGTTGTAGTTCAGCTTTATTGATTGATGATTACAATGCTTTTCCAACTGGATACTAGAACTAGGGATGAACTTTGGGTCATACTTGAGTTTTACCCAAACCCAAGTTGTTTGCAGTTATAAAATTGATAAAGTAATGCAGCCCTTTGCTCCATAGCAACCAAATACTAATAATGTACTGCCCAGTCACTGAATCATGGTCAGGCGACTTAGAATGGGCAATAATAGTGGTTTTCCTTTATTCTAGACTTCTCTCTATTAGGTCTCATGCACACCGGACATTATAAAAAAGCCAGTAACATTAGCTGTATAAAGCTGTAACTGTAGAGTGAGTTTTTTCAGTGTTTTTGCACTAGCGGTTTTCAGTGTTTTTTGGCATTTTTTAGCTGTAGCGTTTTATAGCTTTTTTTTTAGCAAAACTAGACTCCCATAAAGGCTTATGGCACAAAAACGCTGATAAACGCTGAATAGCCACGTTTTTCAGAGTTTTTTTTAGCGTTTTAAGCTGTTTTCAGCTTTTTTCAAAGTTAGGCCTCATGCACACAGGATGTTAAAATAAGTTCTAAAAACGTCAGTAGCTTTGTAGTGAGTTTTTCAGCTTCTTTCAGCGCTTTGCACTAGTGTTTTTGAGTGTGTTTGAGCAGTAGCGTTTTTGAGCGTTTCTTTTTCTTCAATGGATCAAAAACGTCCAAAAACGTTGGTGAGCCGTGTTTTTGTGCGTTTGAGCATTTTTACGGCTGAAAAACATCTCTCAGAAGCCACTGGTCTTGGGTTTTTTTTACAACTCAAAAACGCCCCAGCCAAAAACAGTTGATAACAGCCTATGTGTGCATGGACACATAGGATAACATGATGGGAGTTTATTGACTGTAGGGAAAACCGTCTGAAGCTAAAAACAGCTGCTGTAAAAATGTCCAAAAATGTCCTGTGTGTATGAGGCCTCAAAGCTGTTTTACAGCTGAAAAACTCCTCTCAAAATGCACTAGTTTTGGGGGTTTTTTACAGCCCAAAAATGCCCTTGCCCAAAACAGTTGATAACAGCTCATGTGTGCATGGACACATAGGATAACATGATGGGGAGTTTATTGATTGTGGAAAAAAAGTCTGAAGCCAAAAACAGCAGATCTTTGGTCATTGTGTGTTGGAGAGACCTGGAATAGAGATGGAGAGATTAAAGAGTATTTGGAGAGGGAGATAGTTGCTGCTACACAATACAGTGCTACTGCTATAGTTACACGCTGACCCCCCAAACACCCCCTGACCCATTAAACTGCTGTGATAATGATTCCCCCTTTTTTTTTTTAAATACTTGCCCAGAAATCAGAACCCAAATTAGAAACCCATAACCCATATTCAGGGTCGTCTTTAAGGCAAGGCAAAAGGGGCAGCTGCCCTGGGCCCTGTCATTGTTGTGGGGCCCAAAGCAGCTGCCTCATACTTGCCAACTATCTTGGTTTAAATTCCCTTGTCCCTTGAAGTTAAAGAGCTGTGCTGTGTCCCGATATCTAAGTACTGCTACTAAAGCTGCCCAACTCTACCCTATTGTTGTGTACAGATGACTCACCTGCAGACCCTATGTTTACATGTAAATAACCGGCATTGATATGTAAATAGCGGCAGCATTCATATGTAAATAGTGGCGTCCAGTTGCACTGATATGTAAACAAAGGTGGCATTCAAATGTATATCATGCCCCCCCTGAGGTCGTATTCACCATCACCTATACTGGATGCTGCCCACTGGGGAGACAAAGGCATGCTTGAAAGTCCACAGCACATGTCAGCTATGCATGAGGGTGTCATTGATAATTGATGGCACTGCTGTGTATCTGCTAAAGGGCAGCACATTTCTGTGGTGTCAGGAAAGTGACTTTGTGTTCCCCAGTCCATGGTGTGCAGGCAGTGAGGAGATGATGTGCTGTAACCTCTAGCAACCAATCTGTGGGCAGTAATGATGTGCAGTAACCTCTAGCAACCAACGAGTGAGCAGTATTGATGTACAGTAATCTCTAGCAACCGAACAAGCAGAAAGCATGTGCTGTAACCTCTAGCAACTAATCAGTGAGCAGTAATGTGTGCTGTAACCTCTAGCAACCAGACAGTAAGCAGCGATGATATGCTGTGACCTCCGGCAACCAATCAAAATCACTGCTGATCTGATTCAGTAAGTTGATTTTGAGTCTAGTTGCTATTTATTGTATGTCTTAGAGCAGGTAGAGAGTGAAATTGCATGGGGGGGCCAAGAAAATATTTGCCCAGGGTCCAATCAATATTAAAGATGGCCCTGCCCATAATACCCCAAGAGCCCAGGATACAGGGTGGAAGAGAGGGAAGTTTCCTCGTCGCCTGAACTTTCCAGAATGAACACCCAGTGTCCCTTGCACAGACCACCCTTGCAGCTCCTCCCTGCCCAACTGACCATCTGCATCCAATAAGGTACTACGTCCCTTCACCGCTAAATGACCCAGGTTTAACCCCTTTCTGGACCTGTTCCTCACTTTAGCCATGCCTCCCCTCTGTCCATTCTCTCCTCTGGGTCGCACTTCATTTTTTGTTTCGGACATTCAAATGCATCCGAATGTGTGAAAAATGCAAAATTTGGCCGAACTTTGATTCTTTATGAAACAAATTGCACATGACTACTTATAGCCAGACTGAAATTTTTTGGTGGACAGTTGGGACACTAACTGACACTTTTGACACTTTTTGGGGACCAGTGACACTTATACAGTGAACAGTACTAAAAAATATGCACTGTTACTGAGCTAATGACACTGGCTTGGAAGGGGTTAATACCAGGGGCAATCAAAGGAATAACTGTGTGCCTAGCCAGTGCTTGTGTTCTGTGTGGGAGGTGATTTTACAAGAAACACAGGATCAATGCCTTCCCCACTGACAGAATGGTAATCTTCTTTGTTTACATTCTAGCTCTTTGCCTAATGATCAAGTCCGTGGTACCTGCAGATCAGCTCCCGCTGTGTATAATCACAGCGGGAACGGGTTGCCAGCAGTGCGCATGCGCGCCCCAGACTCGGAAGTGGGACATTTGAGAGCTATAACAATCAGTGATAAAACTCAAGACTTAAACGGTGCCCCCAAATTCTCTACTCAGCGCTATAATGTAATACGATGTCCAAATGTATTTTCAAGCAGCTGCTGGTAAATAACTCATAAACGAGATATATAATTCACAATAAAAAACAGAACAGTCTCTGCAGCAGTGCTAATATATATTCTAAACACTGTAGTCTTTATGCAGTGTAGACCTTGATATTAAATATCTTGCCACCACCAAAAAGACACCACGTGAGTAACTCCGGGTCCCCTTTGGGGATGCACTCACCAGAAACCGGTGAGTAAATCGCGTGGGTTTCAAGTAATCTGTAATGTTGAATACACCCAGACCTTCAGTAAAACACCTCACTCCTTCAAACACCACCGATGTTCCAATCAGCTCCACAGGAAGTATCCCTCAAGTGTTGCATATATATAAAAAGAAGGAGCGGGAATCCGACATAGCGTAAAACTGTATACAATTTATTGAATCCCAGCAAAACCCTTTAAAATATCACTCACAATATAGAAGATCAAAAACGCTGTACAGTCAGATGCTAGTACCCACATCCAGGCTGCGTGTCCCAGATCCGACCGGTGCCTGCCCGATCCGTCCTGAGCTCCCGCAGTCAGATACGTCAGCAGCCAGCTCTCTCCAGTGCGTCACTCAGCCGCGCTCTGACGCGTTTCATCATATCCGACTTCGACAGAGGGCGTGGCTAAGTGACGCTGATCATTGGTCTTATAGTAGTCGTCACCGGAAGTTTTGATCTCCATGACAACCCTGCTCTCCCGTCTCCAGGAAATGCGGGAGAAACACCGCGTCCACCAACATAGAGACATCCCCAATCGTGTAATACCCCACCACAGCCACTGGATGGCTCCATATGGGTGAATTCCAATGATCACCCCAGTCGGTATCCAATACCGAATCTTACATTATTTAGTAGCCTGGGGGACTATTGAGCTGTCTGCTGGCGACCTTGTACAAAAAGACAGGTTACACATATAAATCATAATAAAATCTATATTGGGGCACAGACGATAAGTCGCTTCCCCATATATGGTGACTACCACATCACAATAAAGCAATACTGTCATATGCAGATTCGTCCTACTTAAAGACATCTAACAAAATGATCTAATATGGGACTTTTCTAAAACCCAACATAATATAGATACCTCTATTGAACAATCCAGGGTACAGGGTTACTGATATGAAAAATTGGCCTCTTGTGCCCAAAACGCAGATCACCACTGCTAAATCAATAATCGCTAATGAAGCAATTGATGTCCAACTCAACGTTAAGGCCTTTGGGCATGAGGGAATCTGTTAAGTAGATCCATCGGGTCTCATGTCTGGATAAGTCACGGACTAAGTTTGTTCCCCTCCAAGGTTGTACCAACCGATCAACCCCCCAGAACGTGAGGCCGAATGGATCACGGTCATGAAATTTCAGAAAATGAAGTGAGACATTGTGATCTCTAAAGCCAAGCTTAATGTTTGTTATATGCTCAGCTATTCGAACACGAAGGGGACGTTTAGTTCTACCAATATAAAGAAGACTGCATGGACACCTTAAGGCATACACCACATGTGTAATATTGCATGTGATGAACTCAGTGATCTTAAATTCTAAGTTGTTGGCATACGATGTGAATGATTTCAACCCCCTCATGGTTACATTAACTTCTCTGCAGGGCCTGCATTTCCTACAAGCATAAAAACCCTTTTGGTCCCAAAAGGTCGCTGGTTTACTCGGGGGATCTAGTACTTTACGTATTACCCTATCTCCTATATTGGGACCTTTACGATAAATGAATTTAGGGTTAATAGGCAAGACAGGGCCTAATAGTTTGTCCATCAATAGAACATGCCAATGTTGTCTGAATATTCCTTCTACCTGTTGATACTGCTCGTGGTATCCAGAAATGAAGCCAAACTGATGTGAATTGGTTTGAGGAGAGGTCCGTGGTTGGTCATTAAGTAAAGCCTCCCAGTGTGTGTTGGAGAGACCTGTAGTAGGAAGGAAGGTGATCACAGAGGAGTAGAGGGAGATCAAAGAATGTTTGCAATGGGAAACAGTTTTTGCTATACAATACAGTGCTTCTGAACCGTGCTATATTTAAAGTAAGGGTCCATGTACACAAGCAGATCTTAACCTTGAGTTTAGAAGCTTTTGGCTTTTTTTTTTTTTGCCAAAGCTCCTAAACCCAACTCCATAAAAGCCTATGTATCCATGTACGATCATTTAGGAGCTGCTGCGGTTAGGGGAGGTTCAACCGAAGAATCGCGTTCAGGATAGGAACTGACTACTGGACACAAAATGCGCAAAATCGTGGCAAAATCGTAGTAAAATCGCGGTGCGATTTTTGCTGCGTTTTGCATTTTCCGCGGTCAAAGTAGTTCAAGTGTACATGAAGCCTTAGTTATATAAACAGCTATTGAGTGTAGGAAATTGGAGTACATATATATATATATATATATATATATATATATATATATATATATATATATATATGTATATACACGTGTGTATATATATATATATATATATATATATATATATATAAAAAATATTAGCTAACATCTCATCATTTGCGCGAAAGTAAAAAATAATACCCATTATATTTGTAATATGTGTGTTATGTCAGTTTTTATTTGCTGCCTTTCGCAGGGTGAATGTAATACTCACTAACATTTGATTCTAGGAAATAGACATAAGAACATTTAACCATAACATTTATAGAACATTCTCTAAGGCTCCACGCACACTGTCTTAAAAAAACAATCCTAGCAACAGCTTTTGAGCATTTTTTTTCTGTTTCTAGAACCAAATAGTGTTATCATAGGTATCCATGCACACTACAGTATTTTATTGCAGAAGCGTTTCTGAACCTTCAGCTTCTAGGGGCAGAAAAAAACTTTTTGGGAGCGATTTACCTGCAGAAGATTTGCTGTTATTATGAGCGTTTTTCATCCTGCGTTTTTCTTTAAGCTTATAGTGTGCATGGAGCCTTATAGAAAAAATAGTCTAGCATTAAGAATGGCCAAAAAAATCAGATGAGCAAACCTTTAGCTGCAGCGTGGAGTGAGTTTGTTTGGCATCAATAATAATAGCAGTCAAACATTGGGAGAAATTAATCTCTAGCAGGGAGACCTACATTATGTTGTCTGGTACCACATCCTATATGTATATGTAGATATATGTATACCTATAAAAACTATCTACTAAAAAACTACCAGGACTTTAACATCAAACAGAAGAAAGTATATAAAATGTCAAGTTTTATTTGTATACAATATTAAAATACATATGTTAAAATCACAAATGACTAATAAATATGATAATCTATTGCAACAACCATTATCATCTCCTAGATGTAATAGTTGTATAATGTTACCCCCATCAGCCATAATAGAAGTGGGGTGATGGGTTGCTTGTTAGTTCTTCATCAGGAAGACAAGCAATATCAATAAATCTCTGAAATTATAGAAAGGTTTGTATCAAAAACATGTACAAAAAACACAAGGAGAAAGCCACATAAAGGGCACATGTTGGCATTAATATGCATATATACATATATTGTACCTATTGTGGGTGAATAAATTATTTGATAAAAACATAAAAGCATTATGGTCTACAATCACAACATCATAGGAGGAATGGAGCCAAAAAACTTGAAATATATCTCTTCAGATCGCCAGGTAAATTGGGCTCAGATTTGGGAAACCACTGCTGCACAGTATACAGCAAAGTAAAGGAGGATTTGAAAAATGGTATGAAATGATATAATAACCAACAAAATAATATACAGTATATATTGTCACATGATATATCTAAGGACCCCTCTTCCATCCCAACTGCACCCCTAAGAAGGTGCTGCTATACACAGTAAGTGGGTGTTGGGGAGAGCTGAATTAGATAAGAAAAACACTGTGAATCTTTGATTAAAACCTGCCCAGTGTCTCCATCTGAAACTTCAGCCTACTAAAAATGTTTACATACCTGTCTATGGAGTTTGTGCAATATATCTGGCTATTGTCTCTGAAATAATACACTCAAATATTTAACGATAAAGCCTGCTTCATCTCGTCCTCTAAAATTGCTGCCTAATGAATCTGCTTGCATAATACACACTGTTTTTGTTTCTTACTAAAACCTGCTTTAATTATTACATTAAAAATGCGGACTAATAAAGCTGCTCGCATACTGAGTATCAACTGTACAAAATTTCTGACTATTTTCTGTTAACTATTTTATCTTTCAGTTTAATGATTATATTTTTATTTTTATTCTTTGATGGCTTAAATAATAACATTTAATGATTTGCTTTACAGCTCTGTTGTATCTGTTATTTACTGTTCTCTTTCATTGAGTTCCTTGAATAAGACGTGCAACTGCTTTGAAACATCATTGTCTACCTTTTCCATTATGCTATCAATACTCTCCCTCCACACTGTTAGAAGAGGCCAGGGATGCATTTGAGGCTAAATAAAAAAGCTGCTTTGCATCAGAGAACCATGTGTAGAAAAGGCCAAGAAAACTCCTTATCACCATTATTTCCTCTGCAAGGCCAGTGTCTGCCCGCTTGTGTTTTAAATTTAAAAAAAATAAATATCGAAATAAAAAATACTGTTTAAAACCACAAACAAATAACCTACTACCTCTGTGAGCAGAAACTCTGTTTTTTACTTTTTTTTTATAAATGTTATTTAGTATGTTTTAGTATTTGGTATTGCTTTTGGCAATACATTAGACATTTAACATTAAGAAAACTAAGATCATAGCAATGGTCCCATGATTTCTTGGCAAATAGAAGGGGAACAAATGGACACAATGACAGATTTTATCTTCCTAGGCTTCAAGATCACTGCAGACGGTGACTGTAGCCATGATATTAAGAGACGCTTGTTTCTTTAAAGGAAAGCAATGGCAAACCTAGACAACATTATAAAAAGAAGAGACGTCACCCTACCGACAAAGTGCCATATAGTCAAAGCTATGGTATTTCCAGTAGTAACCTTTGGTTGTGAAAGTTGGCCCGTAAGGAAGGCTGAACTCCGAAGAATTGATGCTTTTGAACTATGGTGTTGGAGAAGACTCTTGCAAGTCCCTTGGCAAGAAGAACAAACTAGGCAATCTTGAAGGAAAGCAACCCTGAATATTGACTGGAAGGACAGATCCTGAAGCTGAAACTCGAATACTTTGGCCACCTAATGCGAAGAGAGGACACGTTGGAAAAAGTTCCTGATGCTGGGAAACATGGAAGGAAAAAGGAGAAAAGGATGACAGAAAACAAGATGGATAAATTGCATTATTGAAACAATGAACATGACGCTCAGCAAGTGAAGGACAGAAAAGCCTGGTACACTATGGTCCATGAGGTCACAAAGAATCGGACATGACTAAACCACTGAACAACAACAACAATTGCTTTTGGCAATGTGAACTAGGATTTCTCAGCAAGCTGTTCTACAGATGCAAAGTTTTCTTGTATTCAAGTTTACTTAATTACTCTATAGAGCACTTTTCTGAAGAAATATGCAAATCATTATTTTATTGTTACAGCTTCCAGAGCTCAATTCCTTTTAAAAAGGACTTTGTCATGAGAAAAGCATTGAGGCTACTATTACTGACTTCTTTGAGATGCTAGTTCTCTGGCCATCATGCTTTGACTTTAATGCTTTCCGAGTCTCTGATTTGGAACAAATATAGAGAAGGCATTTTTGCACTTTCCTAACATTCATTTAAACCATGCTTGTTCTGGGTCTATCACTCAAAAGTACAAAAGCCAGGCATAGCAGTTGCAAGACACATATTTTTCCAATGACAGATACCCAGAGGAGGGAATTCCCTCTAAAAAGTGAGAACTCTTTCACACTGTTGGCAATAAAAACAAGTGGCTAAACCTTGATGCTTTGCTTCGTGGTCATGGCAATTTTAACTCAGGCTGAGAAGTTTGACAGGTGGCATCTCCTGTCTAACTTACCTATTCAAATCAATGGGGCCACACCGCAACTGCAAGCTAAGACAGCAACAAATTCCTAAAGAATTTCTGCCAGTTCTCCAATCTCCATTTACGAAAATTAAGTAATTAAGACCAATTCTAATAAGGTGTACAGAGGTACAAATGTGGACAAACAACAGTGGAGGGGACCTGATAGGGAACTAGTCTCTCAGTTCCTCAAAAGGCTCCACTTACCTCTATGATAGTATAAAAATCCTTGTCCTAGCGCTTGTCAAGGTGATGGGCACTGTGGTCAGGGAATGAGGGTGAGAGTCCAAACTCCTTCCACAATGCAAACACAAACAAATTCAGGTACCTGTCCTTTTTTTTTGTTTTTGTTTTTTTGGTTTTCTTTTGGGGGGGTTATATAACATCTAAACAGAGACACAGACAACAAGTTTTAACACTTCCCTCATCCACAACAAAAGAAAAGCTTTCGATGATGTTCCACCAAAACCTTTCAACACCCCTTTCACAGTTCTACAAGTTGAAGCTGAACTTTGGGAAAACGGTGTATTGCACTGATGAATGACCTGTTTTAGCTGGCAAAAGTTTTATTTTACTGTCCATCTAGACTAGCAGACTCCAAAAAAGAGGGGATGAAAACACTTACAGTTTTCACAAATGGAGAACCTTAAACCTGACTGGTCACTGTAAATGTAGCTCTTGACTGTAAAGCACTTATCCATTCATCTTCCAACACCCTGAGGAGAAGACAGCATATTCCACTGAGGTCCAAGTTTCAGATCCCAGCTTTTCTGGCCCCTGAAGGCAATCCATGGCACCTTGATCCCTAGGCTTACACGAGCTAGGCCTCAACCTCAGACCTTTGTCACACTCCTCAGGCAGCAGGACTGGATTTAACAGCCAACCACATTCTTCCTGTATGCAGAAGGCCCAGAGGAGAGCTGACTCTTCAATAACTGAATATTTATACTCTCTCCCAGCCTGAATCACCGGCAAGAAACCACCTAGTGGTTAGCCCAGGAGAGATGCAGGCTCATAATTCTGGTTGATGCCAGCCTCTCAAACTATTGCCAGAGACACCAGTGATTCCTACTGGCAGCAAACAGATGATAATAGTAACTAAAGCCCTGGAGTGACTTAAAGCTGTTGTCTACCCAGTAAAAAAAAAAAACCTGCAAGACAATAGCATAATGAGCTAGTATGCACCGTATGCTAGTTCATTATGGAATAATCACCTTGAAACGAAGATCCGACCGGGCTACTCGGTCCCATCTGTGGGAGCGGACATCCTCCCTTTGATCTTGCTTCCAGGTACGCAGTTCCGGCGTTGTGACTGGCCGAGCCGAGAGATGTCACTCCTGCGCAAGAGCCCGTCTTTCCGGCAAGGTCCAGCGCTATGTGCCGGGACATACCCAGCCCATGTGCCGTGATGCAGCTGCTTGGAGGGGGAATATCTCCCTTACAGGTTTAGGAGATATTCATTTTACCTACAGGTAAGCCTTATTATAGGCTTATCTGTAGGTAAAAAATACCTCTAAAGGGTAGACAACCACTTTAATAAAGATGAACTATCAGTTCAAATAAGTTCTCTGGGGATTAGTCCACTTAATATAATTAGATACATCTGCTTAGAATAGGGTGGCTATTCTGTCATGATATTTACATAGCTCTGCCCACAGCATAGCTTTGTCTAGAAGGGGACCTGGCCTGATAATTTTATGTTGCAGTTTCACTTTCACTTACGGGTTCTTTCTTCACACCTACCCTGTGACTGTACAATGAAAGAGCACACTGATGAAAAGCACACTGATGAACTCATCTCTCTCTATTACTCTGCTGTCTCCTCCTTTCCATTACAGTATACCTGACAGACTGTTTGTGCTACTTCGCCTTCCTCCTGTCTGAGAACTCTGCTGTACTGACTGCACAATGGACTCCAAGTGGCTGATAGATACTAAGTCAAATTCAGATACTTTCACTACTTGCATTAAAAAAAAATAATGATGTGTTATTAATTTAAGAGGTGCATTATCTGTGCCATTTTTAACTGCCAGAAGTTCAACTTTAAGGAGGAACTGCAGTCTGCTTACATAATTTGTAATAAAAACATCTTTGCCATTCTGAAGCTTCCCTCTATCCACTTTGTATATTATTTCATATATACTGTGTTTCTGTGCTTGCCAAATATGCTGCAGTAGTCTCCCTCCATTAAGTCTGGCTGCATCCATTTTAACTGTGGGTGGCTGAAGCTGCTGCCTGTTCACTTACTGGATTTACACAGACACACAGAGGCACACCTCCAGCTCTGCAGCTCTCATTGTCCCTCTTATGACTCACCCCCCTCCCTTCCAGGAAAACTCTCATGAGAGCGAGATTGAGAGCTGTGCATGATGTTATACGTCTAGGCTTTTTTCCAGACAAGAAACAGGAAGTGGGCTGTATAAGGTATTTACTGGCAGAAAAAATATGTTTTACTATCCAAAGTTAAAACAACATGGGCAAAAGATTTAATAGATGGAAAGATGAAAAATGACTGAAGTTCCACTTTAAGAAGGCACGTTGAAGTTTCTCCACCTGTGTATCAGTCATTTTTCCTGACATGGAAATCTTAATTGGTGCATTTTGTGATCACCCACATTACACGGAACCTGCTTAATATCAAACATATTTCTTCTGGTTGACAGAGTAAAACAAACATGTTTATGTTGCTCTTTTTTTTTTTCTTTCCAGTTCACAGTGAATTCAACAAGCGGATTTACCAAGGAGTCCGGGTAAAACATACAGTCAAAGATCTTCTAGCAGAGAAAAGATCAAGACAGACGACCAGTTCAAGGTTAAATGTAAGGTAGACTCCATAATAATGTATTTTTCTTTTCTGGCTATTTAGGAATGCAAACAGAAAATTTTGCTTTACCAGATGGATATTTTCAAACTATATGGCATACAGTGGCATAAAGCAGAGGTTCATTCATATTTCTGGTTCATTTGGGACCCCATAGCAGAATTTCCTATCTCCTAACTCATGTACCTATGGTCTGTGGGTGTGATATGTGATGTAGTCCTATTCTAGTGCCCTCCCGATGCCAGGTCACTTCTGGTTCCAGCCGGCAGTGCGTTTCACACATTGGTGGAACAGTGATCATCAAGGTTATAAGCAATCATAGTGTAAAGAAAAATCCTGATCATCTTTTCAGAGTAGTAGTGTCATACGGCACTGATCTGGTCACAGTATGTAAAAAAAAATATGTAAAAAAAAAAAAAGAATTGGAAGAAATTATTATTATTTTTTTACATACTGTCACTAGTCTGTATCCCTGATCATCACCACGCCAGTCATATGATGATGCTGTACTGCTGTGGTGGCAGTATGTAAAAAAAAAAATATATATTACATTTCATCATTTTCGAAAAAATTGTTACAAAAAATTGCAACCTCAAAAAACTCACCATGCCTCTTACTGAACACCGCAGTCTGTCTACTTTCCAAAAAATGGTAATTTTGGGGGTATTTACACTGTTCTGGAATTTTATGGCTTCAAGAAATGAGATAGGCAGTCAGTACATCAGGAATGATCAATTTTTAAATATATATACCATCGTTTGTAGACTCTATAACTTTCATACAGACTAAATAATATACACTGATTTGGGTTATGTTTACCAAATAAATGTAGCCGAATACATTTTATCTTAAATTAATGAAGAAAGATTATTTATTTCCACTATTATATAACAGAAAGAGACATTATTTTTTATATTTTTTCATTTACATACAAAACAGAGAAAAACCCTGAAGTATTTAACCGCTTCCCGACCGCCTGCCGTCATTTGATGGCGGTAGTATGGCTCTCCTGCAGGAACCGCCGTCACTTGACGGCGGGAGCACGTGTTGTGGGCTCGCGTGCTCACTGTGTAGACGGGGAGCAAGTGAGCGGGTGGGACAGACTCGATGTCCAGCCACCCAATGTTCAGCCACCCGCGATCGCTCCCTGGCAGTGACAGAACAAGGATCCGTGAGAGTAAACAAACGGATCCCTGTTCTGACAGGGGAGAGGAGAGTGATTGTATGTTCCCTGTATATGGGAGCAACTCCTCCCCCACTCATCCCAGCCCCCATACAGTTAGAACTGTGACCGGGAACATAGTTAACCCTTTGATCGCCCTCTAATGTTAACCCCTTCCCTGCCAGTGACATTTACACAGTAATCAGTGCATTTTCATAGCACTGATCACTGTATAAATACCAATGGTCCCAAAAAAGTGTCAAAAGTGTCCAACATGTCCGCTGCAATATTGCAGTCCCACTAAAAATCGCAGATCACCTCCATTACCAGTAAAAAAAAAAAGGTAAAAACGTCATAAATTAATTCTCATTGTTTGTAAACGCTATAACTTTTGCGCAAACCAATCAATATACCCTTATTGCAATTTTTTACCAAAAATATGAGGAAGAATAAAGTGAGAAATAAATTTGTTTTTTTTATATATTTTTAATGGATATGTATTATAGCAAAAAGTATAGGAGACAGAGACCCGGGAGAGCCGCTGCTCTCATGCACATCGCTGGATTGAGATGGGGCTCAGGCTTACCTGAGCCCCATCTCCAACCAGTGATGTGCATGAAAGCAGCGGGGAATGGGGGCCAGCGGGGGATGAGGGGGCTGCATAGAATGCATTAAGGTAAAATCCTGCTGCCTTTATAAACACTTTAGGCTCATGTTTCCTATTCAGTATGACATATACAGTTTACGCAATACTCCATTAAAACTATAGATGCACATCGATGCTATGCTCCACTCTTATTCCTTCTCGGATTCGCATCTACTCACGGATCATTGCCTGCCTTTCAACAAAGCATCAACATACTTTTACTTTTGCATTTTTATTTGAATTTTTAAGAAGCAACCCAACTCCAGATTCTAGGATCAAACTGTGGGATGTTTTTTCAACAATATATAAATTGCATGCAGAGTACAAACAGCAAATGAATGCGGTGATAACATCCTTTATGTTCTCTTGTTGCGTTTTTGGCTAGCATTTTCAATCAGTTCCCATATTCCTTTCTCTCAAGTCCATTTCTGAGTATTACACCTGGGGACCTAGGAGGCACTGATCACAGTGGGGGAAATTTATAAAAACTGGAGAAGCCAGAATCTGGTGCAGCTGTGCATGGCAACCATTTAACTTCTATCTTCAGCTTGTTCTGTAAGCTTTATAAATAAAAGATAGAAGCAAACTTTTTTGCCAAGCACAGCTAATCCAGATTCTGGTTGCGCCAGTTTTAAATTTCCTCCAGTATCCTCATCTGGTTATTACAGATCTATTAACCGGTTCCCGCTCGACCTATGGCAAGATGAGGTCGGTGGCAACCTCTCATCCCTCCAGATGGACATCATACGACATCCTCCTGGTCACACCGCTTGTGCGTGCCCCCAGGAGTGTGCAGCATGGTGATCGGGGATGAGGCATGTCCCTTGGACACAGCCCATCCCCGATCAGGGTAAAGAGCCAATGAAATTGGCTCTTTATTACGTGACCAGCTGTGTCCAATCACAGCCAGTCTCAAATGTAAACAAACCCCGGAACTCGCTGTTACTGGGTTCTCCTCCTCACACACCAATCCAGTGTGAGGAGGAGATTGCGGGAACAGTGAGTTGATGGGTAACCCTTTACAGTACTGTGCCCCAATTGCCCCAGTGATAAAGAGTACCTGTCTGTAGCCCATCAGAGTACCTGTTTGCAGTTCATCAGAGTACCTGTCTGCAGCCCATCTGAGTACTTATCTATAGCCCATCAGAACATCTGAGTACCTGTATGCAGCCCACCTGAGTACCTGTCTGCAGCCCATCAGAGTACCTGTCGTGCAGCCCATCAGAGTGCTTGCTGTGCAGCCCATCAGTACATGTCATGCAGCCCGTCAGTACCTGTCAGTTGTGCAGCCCTTCAGTACTTGTCAGTTGTGCAGCCCATTAGTACCTGTCAGTTGTGCAGGCCATCAGTATGTGTCAGTTGTGCAGCCCATTAGTACTTGTCAGTTGTGCAACCCATCAGTACCTGTTGGTCATGCAGCCCATCATCACCTGTCATGCAGCCCATCACTACCTGTTGGTCATGCAGCCCATCATCACCTGTCATACAGCCCATCACTACCTATTGGTCGTGCAGTTCATCACTACCTGTGGTGCAGCCCATCACTACCTTTAGGTCATGCAATGTGATAGGTAGTCAGGAAATTAGATGTGTAACTTATGCTTCTAGAACACCTGAAGGTGCTATTTGGATGTTTGGCCTCTATGTGGCCAGGCCATGTAAAAGTCTCACACATGTGGTATCGCCATACTCAGGAGGAGTAGCAGAATGTATTTTGGGGTGGAATTCTTGGTATGTACATGCTTTGTGCTAGAAATATCTTAGAAATTGGCAACTTTGTGTAAAAAAAAATACCTTTTCATTTTCTTTCCAAATCTTCCAAAAACTTGTGGGAAAAATGACATGTTTAATAGACTCATAATGCCTCATAAACTATATGTTGGGGTGCTTGTTTTTCAAAATGGGGTAATTTTGTGGGTAATTCTACTGTCCTGGTGCTTTAGGACCTTCAAAAGTGTGATAGGTAGTCAGGAAATTAGATGTGTAATTTATGTCCCTAGAATGCCTGGAGGTGCTACTTGGTTGATGGGCCTCTGTAGTGGCCAGGCTGTGAAAAAGTCTCACACATGTGGTATCACCATACTGAGGACTAGGGATGGGCTCAGGCGTGTTCGGATGGTAGTCCCAACCCACCTGAGCAATCCCACCAGGAAGCCATCACTGCACACCACCAATCATAGGCAGTGTGTGTATGTGCAGCTGCAGGCCAGGAAATGCCTCACTGCCTATGATTGGCGGTGTGCAGTGAGGGCTTCCTGGCGTGATTGCTCAGGTGGGTAGGGACAATGATCCGAACACCGCCTGAGCCCATCCCTACTCAGGACGAGTAGCAAAATGTGTTTTGGGGTATAATTGCAAGTATGCCAAGGCCATGTATGAGAAATAACTTGTTAATATGACAATTTTGTGTAGAAAAGATTATTAATTATTATTATTAATTATTAATAAAAAATCTTAATTTTCCCAAGAATTGTGGGAAAAATATCACTTCAAAAAACTCACCATGCCTCTCACTAAATACCTTGGACTGTCTACTTCCCAAAAAGGGGTAATTTGGGGGGTATTTGTACTGCCTTGACATTTAAGGGCCTCAAGAATTGAGATAGACAGTCAGTACATCAGGTGTGATCAATTTTCAATGATTGGTGCCATAGCTTGTAGATGCTATACATTTTACACAGATTTAATAATATACATTACTTTGGGTTATTTTTACCACAGATATGTAGCAGTATAATTTTTGGCCAAAATTTATGAACAAAAAAAATAGAAACTGAAAAAAAAACTGTTTTAAATTTTTACTCTTTTTTCATTTTTCTTTTTGTTTTTTTTTTCTTTTTTCGCTTTCCACTAAAGCACAGCTCTGTTTGTGTGAAAAACATGATAAAAATTTTGTTTGGGTACAGTGTAGCATGACTGAGTAGTTGTCATTCAAAATGTGAGAGCACTGAAAGTTGAAAATTGGTCTGAGCAAGAAGACTAAGCTCTGGGGGGTGGAGTGAAACACGTTGGGGGTGTGGCCTGCTTGGCGTCCAGGCTGAGGTTGCCACTCTACTCATAACTCCAAGATACCTAGATGTGTGACTCTTAGGGGCTATCCCATTGTTCTTTGAAGTCTTACAGGAACCAGGGCGGGTTCCATCCCTTATCAGCACTCTAGCAGCAACTGCGGAAACATTGACTACACACCCATTACCACCGAGCCTGAGAGGCACACATTCTCCGGGGGTGGAGTGAAACACATTGGGGGTGTGGCCTGGTTGGAGTCCAGGCTGAGGTTGCCACTCTACTCATAACTCCAAGATACCTGGATATGCGACTCTTAGGGGCTATCCCATTGTTCTTTGAAGTCTTACAGGAACCAGGACGGGTTCCATCCCTTATCAGCACTCTAGCAGCAACTGCGGAAACATTGACTACATACCCCTTACCACCGAGCCTGAGCGGCACACACATTCTCCGGGGGGCGGAGTGAAACACGTTGGAGGTGTGGCCTGGTTGGAGTCCAGGCTGAGGTTGCCACTCTACTCATAACTCCAAGATACCTAGATATGCGACTCTTAGGGGCTATCCCATTGTTCTTTGAAGTCTTACAGGAACCAGGACGGGTTCCATCCCTTATCAGCACTCTAGCAGCAGCTGCGGAAACATTGACTACATACCCCTTACCACCGAGCCTGAGCGGCACACACATTCCCTAGGTCACAAGAAGGGGAGTAAAAGTGCCCTGTATTGAAGTGGTTAATAATCTATAAAATAGTGTGACGTTTCTTTGAAATGTTAACCTACAATTTGTGAAAACAAAACTGAGTAAAAATGTTCTCCACTGTGCATTAATGTGATTAATACAATTTAATTTTTCATGTGGATACACAAAAAACAAACCTATAAGTTCCAACCACGATATAGTAAGTCTCCTGTGCTGAAAATCAAATGTGAATTTTCATTATAGACTCCACTCTTTCTCCACCACAAAGTATGCTCCAATATAGATGTGCTCTCAACTTAACCCTACGACCTGCACATTATAGAGGTCATAAAAAGCTGTTTTTTCCCTTCCAGGGAAGGTGCCAGATAATGTCCACTTCTCTGCACCGTTACTCATGGCAAAGCAAAAAAGACTACATAGTGTTGTACAATTTAAAAGCACATTTTATTTTAAATCCTTAAACATAACCACTCACATTATGCACTGTACTATGCATTATTCCTCCGTACACTCATGTAAGCAGTAATAAATGAAGACACCCCTGCTTAATATACAGCATGTTCCGGTATAATAGCGTAAGATCCTGGTCACTTACTCGTCTGTAGTCACCCAGTTCTTCCCTACACATTGTCTCACCGTCATGTGACTTCATCAGGGGTTTACTGCATGGTGGAGAATATTTTCATTCAGCTTTGCTGTCATAAGTTAAGGTTTCAAAGTAGTGCTGCACTAATTTATAGATTAATTAT
Organism: Glandirana rugosa; assembly: GCA_018402905.1. Taxonomy (NCBI): domain Eukaryota; kingdom Metazoa; phylum Chordata; class Amphibia; order Anura; family Ranidae; genus Glandirana; species Glandirana rugosa. The sequence goes on along the minus strand of BLSH010401089.1, from coordinate 1,237,387 downwards.
GATTAAGCAGAATTAAGCCCAAAAGCAAATAGTTATTCTGTTGCCACTTACCAATTCTTAGATGTGATGACTGCATTAGTTCTTTTTTTTAGGTTTTCCTTTCTTTTATATTCATTTCATGATCTAGCCAGTAAGTCTATTTTTCAAAAGAAAAAGCTCTCTTCCAGATATGTCAGTTACAGGGATACAACAAACCATTTAACACAGGGGTGCTTACAATGATCTGCCTGTCCGTTTCCATCTGATTGCCATCCGATCCACCTGATGGATGAGGAACATATCCCCATCCGTCTGTTTTTAGTGGACCGGATCAGATGCCGGTGGGTGTCAGCAGATGCATTTCCGCTGACATCTCCCACTCCATAGAGAATAATGGGTGTCTGATCGGGTCTGCCTGAAAAACTGACAGGCAAATCCAATTGGGCTGCTGCTGTGAAATGGGCCTAAAAGAAAAATAAGTTTGCTGTAACTGCTTATAAAGTGTGAGCTGGAGTTTGGCTTCAATTTGTCAGTGTATATAAATCTGCAAGTACATCTAACATTCCCCTCTCCCCAGATTAACACTGCTGCCCAAATGTGCCTCCTGTGCTCATACGTCCAAAGTTGTGTCTCACTAATACAGTAGGTGTGTGTCTGGCTAGATCACAGGTGAAAACAAAGAAAAAAACCTAGAACAAAAAAAAAAAAACTATTGCAGCCACCACATCTAATGACTGGTAAACTGCAATACATTACATTTTAGGGTTTTATACCGCTTTAATACGTGAATAACATAACAGTGTGAGCAAGCTACTGATTATCAGCCTATATTTAATAGGGAATAGCAGTGCAGAAATGTCTTCAGTTTAATTTTACAGATCCATTACTACAATATAGTGGTCCCATTGGTAAATAGGAATGGGCCCGCGGTTCGAGTTGACCCGTTCGTCAAATTTAGAATATTATGGGTAGTTTGCAGTGACTTTGCCGCCGTGGAGCGCCCCATAATGCATTGCCGCAGACGGCGCACACAGCTCCTCCTCCATGGGAGGGCTGCTGCCATCTGTGCTGGCTTTTTGTTGACGTTTTATTTATAAAGCAGGGCGGGGCCACCAGGTGACGTACGGGTGACCCCGCCCCCTTTTGACATCATGTGATGTTAGAGGGGCAAGTCATTCAATTACATCACTGGGTAGCCCAACCCTTCACTATAAATAAAACGTCAAAACAAAAAGAGCTCAGTTGGCGGGAGCCCTCCCATGGAGGAGGAGCTGTTCCTTTTTTTTTTTTTTTTTCGGGTCCGTCGCTCACCGTGATTGACGATGGATTACAACGAGGGACACTTATTTTAATTTTTTAATAAAGGGCTTGTCCCTAATTGTCTCCTGCGTTTTTTTTTCTTTTTTTGACACTTTTGGTGAAGTAGTAGGGGTACGATGCACCCGATACTAATTCACATGGGCGGGGGGTCGGGATCTGAATGCCCTCTTATTAAAGTGGGCTTCCAGATTCCGTTAAGTCCCCTGCCCGCAGACCCCCACAACCACAGCCCAGGGTTGTGGGGAAGAGGCTCTTGTTCCCATCAACATGGGGACAAGGTGCTTTGGGGTGCAGAGCCCCCCCCTGCCCCAAAGCACCCATACTCCCCATGTTGAGGGCATGTAGCCTGGTATGGTTCAGGATGGAGGGGCGCTCGCTTGTCCCCCCTTATTCTGGCCGGCCAGGTTGCATGCTCGGATAAGGGTCTGGTTTGGACTTTAGGGGGGAACCCACGTCAATTTTTTAAAAAATTTTGTCATGGGGTTCCCCTTAAAATCCAAACCAGACCTGAAGGGCCTGGAATGGACTGGGGGGGACCCCACGCAAATTTTTTCAGTGATTTTTCTGTGTATTGCCAGGAGTCGGCAATAAATTACAGTCGTGATAATAAATTACAATTTTTCCTTCACAAATGTCATCTTGCTCTGCCTATGTTCTAAACATCACAGAGGTGTGCCCTTTTACAGGCAGACTAAGGGTCACCCCCAGGCACATTATTCAAAGGAATATTTAATTTTTATTGTTTCACTTTAAGCATTATTAAAATCACTGCTCCTGAAAAAACTATTGATTTAAAAACTTTTTTTGCATTGATACATTTCCCCTAGGGCAGGACCCGGGTCCCCATACACTTTTTAGGACAATAACTTGCATATAAACCTTTAAAAATAGCACTTCATGTTCAGGTCCCATAGACTTTAACGGTGTTTGAATGTTTGCACACATCTTTTGCCTGTTTGCATGTTCTGGTGTAAACCGAACCGGGGGGGGGGGCGGAGTTTGGCCCATCCCTATTGATAAACCCATTATGGTAAATCTTTAGAGACCCTATGAGTATGGGTACTAAGTTCTAGAAGCATTTTTTTTTAAAAAATGTTGTATTTGTGCAAATATCCTTTGAAATGGGCTATATTGGTATTTAATTGTGAGTGTGTGTGTGTACTGAGTAAATAGTCATTTCTAAGACATAATTGTTCTGTATAAACAGAGGGGAATGGCAGAACCGCCAAAGAACTCACACTGCTTCAATAGTATTGTGCTATTTGTTCTCTGCCACAATTTGTTTATCGACTAATTTTTCATTTTGGATAGCGTAAGGGAGGGTTATAACCCCTGTCAGGTTTTTTTTTGTCATCTGTCTTGCCTTGGGGAGATTCCCCTTCACTTCCTGTGCCATAGTCACAACAAAAAGTGAGGGGAAATCATTCTTAAGTAAGTGAAAGTGAATGGTTTCTCCAGGGTCACCAGAGCTAGTGTAACTATTGGAAGAATTTATCTCTATTACTGTTCTGGAGATAACCCAAAATTTGGGATTTTCTTTTGCTTTCACTTGATGTAATGATAAAAGTAAACTTGACAAGTCTCTAACTGATGGGGGCACAGGAAGTAATAAAAACCTGACAGGTATTCCAAGCCCTCTCTACTCTATGGAAAATGCACTTAGCTCCTCCATGGTGATGGTCCCCCGCACTCAGCCCCTCCATGGTGATGATCCCCGGCACTCAGCTCCTCCATGGTGACGGTCCCTCGCACTCAGCCCCTCGTTGGTCACGATCCCTCGCACTCAGTCCCTCCATGGTGATGGTCCCTCGCACTCAGCCCCTCCATGGTGACAGTCCCTCGCACTCAGCCCCTCCATGGTGATGGTCCCACGCACTAAGCCCCTCCATGGTGACGGTCCTGCGCACTCAGCTCCTCCATGGTGATGGTCCCCCGCACTCACCCCTCCATGGTGATGGTCCCTTGCACTCAGCCCCTCCATGATGATGGTCCCTCACACTCAGCCCCTCCATGATGACAGTCCCTCCCACTCAGACCCTCTATGGTAACGTTGCCTCTCACTCAGCCCCTCTATGGTGATGTTGCCTCGCACTCAGCCCCTCCATGGTGATGGTCCCCCGCACTCAGCCCCTCCATGGTGACGGTCCCTCACACTCAGCCCCTCTATGGTGACAGTTCCTTGCACTCAACCCCTCCATGACGACGGTCCCTCGCACTCAGCCCCTCCATGGTGACGGTCGCCCACACTCAGTCCCTCCATGGTGGGGATGGTCCCCCGCACTCAGCCCCTCCATGGTGACGGTCCCACCATAATCTGCCCCTCCGTGGTGAAGGTCCCTCGCACTCAGCCCCTCCATGGTGATGGTCCCCCGCACTCAGCCCCTCCATGGTGATGGTCCCCCCGCATTCACCCCTCCATGACTTCCTCGGCTTCTCCTCCCAGCCAACCCAATCTGCCTCCTGTCCTGATTGGCTGGGAGGAGAAGCCAGAAGACAATAGGAAATGTTGATTGGGTGGGTATGGGGTGCCCCGAGCCCAACCTTTTTCAAGCCAATTAGAGTCTCAAGCTCTAATCATGTGGCTTGAAAAAAAAAACTCGTAGCAAGCTATGAGTCCGGCGCCCTGCATGCACCCACATTGCAAACTAGGGGGGCAGCGCCCCTGCTCCTCTAATGGACCGGCTACTCCTGCTTTAGTTATACTAAACATGTTGTGCCAAAAAGCCACACTAAGTAGCAATCTCTTCTGTGCAATGCCAGCCTTGGTTACAATAAGGATGTGCATTTTACATCTTTGATTTAACCTTGCTCATTGTGTATAAATGTATTTGCGATGGATATATTTGTACACAGAAACTATTTTTTTTTTTGTTACATATTTTCAGACAGCCTTTAGCTCTTTGGCTATTGGCTTTGCGAATACACAAGCCCTGTTAAAGCAATGGAATTAGAGGCATCCTAATCCATGAAATACCTACATGTTTGTAATGAAAAATCTGTATGTGTAAGTGTAAAGCCTTCAGAGCTTTATGAATGAGATGAAAAAGGATGCTTGTCCAAACGTCTGTTGTATTGTTGCAGAAAACTCCTGCTTTATCTTTCATCAGCCCTTGTACTTTGCCATATGGTAAACACTCTGCTTTAAAAGCAACTCTTTTATTATAGTGGATTTTTTTCCTTTATGGACAGCTGCTGCTCTTCAGAAAACCCCTGATGGGCAAATTTCATTCAAATCTTAACCTCTGAATTTGTCTGCTGCATGTGGCAGGAACTTTCTGTTTACAGTATGCAAAAACGGCATAATTCGTCATCTCCTGTGTTTCCTAATCATAAATAATTGTACTTTTTTGATGTTACCGCTTCTTGTTGTTTGCATTTTTCATTGTTTTCTACTTACTAATAATAAACAGCACTGGGTTATACTATTTATGTGTACGTTTATAATTAAAGGTTACAATGGATGAGCAAATTGATTTGCTTTAAAGTGTTACTAAACCCACAACAGTAAATCAGTCTATATTTGCAGTAAAGCAAGCTTGTTATACTCTCTGTGAAATCTAAGGGGTTAATCCTTTACATTGTGTATAAAGGATGTTTGATCCTGTCTCTCTGATCCTCCTCTTCTTCCACTGTCTCCAAAAAATAACCCGATATGTACAGAGCCAGGGGACGGGCTGCACATGCTCAGTTTACTGTGTAATGCTAGAGAGTTTTTATTTTTCTTTGGAGTGTGCATGTGATCAGCACAGGGCCAATCAGCACTGTCCAGACATGTCCAGACAGAGGATCAGAGGAGAATGAAAACTCCTCCTACAAGCTTTACTAGGAACTGACAGAAGCCACAAGGCTGCTATATACTGCTGATTTAAAGAAGGGTATTTATTAGTTTTATATTTACTAAAATAATTGCATTTCCATGTTCTGTGTACTGTGGGAGACCAGATATTGTGAATGCAGATTCTGGGTTTAATAACACTTTAAGGCTGGGTTCACTATGATGTGGCTGCAGGTCCCAGCAGGGGGTCCGGTGCGTCCCTGAATTTGTACCTTGAATGGAGCCAAAGATGCACAGGACCCTTTTCCAATGCGGATGACGGCCCCCAGAGCTGTGTGAACTGGCTCCATTGAGCGCCGCTCACAGTCTCTGTCATGCAAATTGGATGCAAAAAAACCCACGTCAAATTTGCATATGTGTGAACCCGGCATAACTTGTGTTCAATCTGAGCAGTTGTTTGCTGCTATTTGTTCATTTGTGGAAGAGTACATACACCGATCAGCCATAACATTAGGATCACTATCAGGTAAAGTGAATAACATTGATTATCTCATTAAAATAGCATCTGAAAGTCAGAGGGATATATTAGGCAGCAAGTAAACATGTTCTCCATGAAATTGATGTGATGAAAGCAGAAAAATGCTGGTCAATGCCTAGTTATCAAGATAGCCCCACGATATCATAAGCTGAAATCTGGGTCTCACATAGATCCAAGTGAATTTCCATGTACATTTGAAAGTACAGATGTTAACCAGGATTTGCAGATCTGCCTGAATATGCATGAACTGCAACATATTGGGCAAATATGTAAACCTGAAGCTAACTCACTCTCAGCAGTGAGTGGACAGTGGCATGGCCCAGACAGAAGTCCAAATGCACATTGCTGGCGGAGTGATGTGTGCAGTGTAAGAATCAAATTGGTTAAGAAATAGTGGAGCTTGAGGACTTTCAGTATGGCGTAGCACACTCCATAAGTTGGTGAAAGAATATAGGCTCTACTTTATTAATGGACAACAGCAGCAGCTTAGCCAGATGAGCACTTAAGTAGGCCATGGGATGCATATACTGTAAGCTTACTTTTGACTTACAATTAGCTCATTCATTTTCTTATCCTGTTGATTACAATGGGGTGAAATAAAGTTTTCCAAGCTCTCGTTAGATGCATCTTGGCACCGGTTGAGCTATCTACAAACACTTTGTGGAAACCAGTGACACTAATACAGTGATCAGTGCTAAAAAATATACACTGTCACTGTACTAATAATCAAAAGGTTAAATGTGTGGCTCACCAGTGTTTGCGTGTACTATGTTGTGCTTTTACTAAGGGATATGTTGGGTTTTATTGCCTGGGTTTCCCTTTGCAGGGAAACAAAAACCAGAACATCCCTGCTGACAAGACATATTATTTACATAGACAGAGCTCTGTCCTGTCTTCCTCCTCTCTGATCAGTGGGGGCCGGAGGTCAACCATTGGCCGGCATCCACTGATCGGCTTGTGCTGTGACCAATCACAGCACATATGGCTCGTCCCCTATCTGGAAGTGCTGGATAACGGACTAGGTACAGTTGTGCTCATATGTTTATATACCGTGACTGAATTTATGATTTCTTGGCCATTTTTCAGAGAATATGAATGATAACACAAAAACTTTTATTTCACTCATGGTTAGTGTTTGGCTGATGCCATTTATTATCAATCAACTGTGTTCACTCTCTTTAAATCATAATGACAACAGAAACTATCCAAATGACCCTGATCAAAAGTTTACATACCCTGGTGATTTTGGCCTGATAACATGCACACAAGTTGACAAAAAGGGGTTTGAATGGCTATTAAAGGTAACCATCCTCACCTGTGATGTGTTTGCTTGTAATTAATGTGTGTGTGTGTGTATAAAAGGTCAATGAGTTTCTGGACTCCTGACAGATCCTTACATCTTTCATCCAGTGCTGCACTGACGTTTCTAGATTCATGGGGAAAGCAAAAGAATTGTCAAAGGATCTGCGGGAAAAGGTAGTTGAACTGTATAAAACAGGAAAGGGATATAAAAAGATATCCAAGGAATTGAGAATACCAATCAGCAGTGTTCAAACTCTAATCAAGAAGTGGAAAATTAGGGTTTTTGTTGAAACCAAACCACGGCCAGGTAGACCAACTAAAATTTCAGCCACGACTGCCAAGAAAATTGTTCGGGATGCAAAGAAAAACCCACAAATAACTTCAGGTGAAATACAGGACATGTGGTGTGGCTGTTTGAAGATGCACAATAAGAAGGCACTTGAAGAAAGATTGATTGCATGGTCGAGTCGCCAGAAGAAAGCCATTACTATGCAAATGCCACAAATCAGCTCACTTACAATACGCCAAACAGCACAGAGGTAAGTCTCAAATCTTCTGTTACAAAGTCATTTGGAGTGATGAGACCAAAAGTGAGCTTATTGGCTACAACCATAAACGCTACATTTAGAGAGGAGTCAACAAAGCCTGTGAAACATGGAGGTGGATTGCTGATGTTTTGTGGATGTGTGAGCTACAAAGGCACAGGAAATTTGGTCAAAATTGATGGCAAAATGAATGCAGTATGTTATGAAAAAATACTGTAGGAAAATTTGCATTCATCAGCCAGTTGGCTGCGCATGGGACGTACGTGGACATTCTAACATGACAAAGATCCAAAACATGGACAATCCAAACAAGGCCAAGTCGACTTGTCATTGGCTACAGCAAAATAAAGTGAAAGTTCTGGAGTAGCCATCTCAGTCTCCTGACCTCAATAACATTGAAACACGCTGGGGAGATCTCAAATGTGTAGTTCATGCAAGACAGCTCAAGAATTTCCAGGAACTGGAGACTTTTTTCCAAGAGGAATGGGCAGCTTTACCATCTGAGAACATAAATAGCCTCATCCACAAATATCACAAAAGACTTCAAGCTGTCATTGATGTTAAAGGGCGCAATACCATTTTCAATAGTTTTTATTAAGAAATGTAGTATTACAGAATAACAACATGCTCAGTACAAATAGCACACAGATGTTCCGACTGGTCACAATAGTATGGAGTAATGCTATTACCCAGTGAACCATCTTGGATGACTGGATAGGTATATCATACAACTTGGTGGGTATAGCCGTTAATGCAACTCTGAGAGTAATACCAGTCGGGGGAGGGAAAGGGTAAGGGGGGGTACCAGTGTTCCAGTCTGTCAGTGAATGATTTCAGGGAATTAGGCTTTGACGGTGCATTTCGGGTGGGAAAGCCAAGGATCCCAAGTAGTTAGAAATTTAGGTAGTGACAGGTTTTTCCTTGCTAGCATTTTTTCCATTTCGCATTGCAGATTAATATCTGCAATTGTTGCTTGTAGGGAAGGAGGA
>BLSH010401089.1:1209149-1224265 GCA_018402905.1 Glandirana rugosa | reverse complement strand
GGAAAAAAAAACAAATATCGCGTTTTTTTTTATTTTTGGTGTCTCCACTAGTTTATGGTGGTTTTGTTTCGATATAAACACCCTTTTTTTCCTGCAGTTAAAACAAACCCATGTTGCAACGTGTTGGTACGTAAACAGTCAATTTTTTACTGTCACGGCTTAGTGTTTTTCACGAGACCAGTCCTTCCACCATTTAGGACGGCCCCGACTTCACCAATTATGGCACATAAGTGTTTCATTCGGTGACGGAGGTAGATATTGACCAGATATATCATTATGGCACATAACGCGGGAAATCCCCCGCACCGGACTGCTGTGACGACTTACCAACGGATTGAGGTGTCGAGGACACGATTTGCCGTTTTTAGCTGGCTAGGTGCTGTCTGTGGCCCTAAAAGTTGGTGGGGAGTGTATGGACTAGGGAGGATCGTGGAGGTCCTTACAGGTTTTCTTCTTTCCTGAAATTTCGAGGATTCTTTAACTGTGGTTGAAAATCCCGGTGTCTGTCGTGGATCGGTCGATTTTTGCCGTTTAGCACAGGAGCTGTGGAGTTAGGCAACCATTCAGCAGTGTCGTCAGGCCACGCCCCCTAAAGGGCGCAATACACGGTATTACTATATAGACCAGTTATAGATGGAGGCAGTGGCTTACTTTGTGAATACACGGTATTAACCACTTCAGCCCCGGCAGGATTTACCACCTTCCTGACCAGAGCACTTTTTGTGATTCGGCACTGTCATTTTTTAACTGACAAATGCATGGTTGTGCAACGTTGTACCCAAACAAAATTGACGTCCTTTTTTTCCCACAAATATAGCTTTGTTTTGGTGGTATTTGATCACCTCTGTGGTTTTTATTTTTTTTTGCGCTATAAACAAAAAAAAAGGGACAATTCTGAAAAAAACAAACAATATTTTTTACTTTTTGCTATAATACATATCCAAAAAAAAATAGAAAAACAAATGTATTTATCGGTTTTGGCCAATATATATTCTTCTACGTATTTGTGGTAAAAAAAAATCGCAATCGGCGTATATTGATTGGTTTGCGCAAAAGTTGCCACGTTTACAAACCATGAGAATTAATATTTTTTTTTACTAGTAATGGCGGCGATTTGTGATTTTTATCAGGACTGCAATATTATGGCGGACATATCCGATATTTTGACACTTTTTTGGGACCATTGACATTTATACAGCCACTGTTTATTGTATAAATGTCACTGGCAGGGAAGGGGTTAACCTGCAGGGGACAATCAAGAGGTTAACTGTGTTCCCTAGGCGTGTTCTAACTGTGTGGGGGGTGGGCTGGTAGATGCATGACAGATCTAACTGATACCGATGACAGGGATCAGTAGATCACTGTCATGCCCACTGACAGAACGGGGAACCGCTGTGTTTACTTTGGCGGTTCCCCATTCTTCCTCTCTAGAAGGTGACCGCGGGTCACTGGTGGACATCAAGTCTGCCCAACCCGCGGCCACACTCAGGCAAAGTGCGGCACGCATGTAGCATAGCGGAGCCAACTTGCCGCAGTAAAAATATGCAAGGCGGCCGGCAAGTGGTTAAGAACTGGGGTATGTAAACTTTTGATCAGGGTCATTTGGGTAGTTTCTCTTGTCATTATGATTTAAAAAGAGTAAACACAGTTGATTGATAATAAATGGCTTCAGCCAAACACTAACCATGGGTGAAAGAAATGTTTTTGTGTCATCATTCATATTCTCTGAAAAATGGCCAAGAAATCATAAATTCTGCCAGGGTATGTAAACTTATGAGCACAACTGTACGTCATCCGGCACAGGAGAGCCACTCTGCCGCCATATAACTATGTTATGCGGTTGGCAAGTGGTTAAAGTGTGTGTCTAGTCAATTTTTTTTTTGTTTATTTTAGAGCGGGGAACAGTTTAGAACTATACAATGGATTTATCTTCATTCTCAATCTTGAAATTAAGTGATGGAAGAGTGAAAAGAAGGTGGAGAAAAGTGACCATAACAGTGTAGTTGACCACTTGCCAGCCACTAACTGTTCATTTACTGCTAGTGGCTGGCAATAAATTCTATTTTTATACAATATCACACTATGATCTTTGTTCCACACATCACACATCACATGTGGTGATGTGAGGAGCATCCCAGTCCACAATCCTGATCATACGGGGAGAACCTGAAGCAAGGGTAGTGGAGAGACCATACTTCTCCAGAGGCTCATGTGACCAGCTTATCATTTGGTGGCCAACTCTATCTGGAAAGGAGCCATCCTTCTCTACCTCACTGGGTGCTGTCACAGTGGTAGTCTTTGATGATAGGGTATCATTATCTGCACTTATTCCCATGTGATTTTATTCACCATACTTTCCTGCATGGGTTTTGGACTGTTCATCTTATTGCTTGTTATTACTCTTTGTACTGAATTTTTCTATCTTCATTTCTTATTGCCATAATATTCTTTTTACTAGCGCTGCACTTTTTGTTTAATGTAGGTATATTCAGATGATTTATTCTAGACAGTAGCACTTCTTCAAGAGCCAGGTTTGTTATAGTTTGCATTAAGAGCTTTAGGGACAAGGTTAACACTTTTCAAAATAAGGTTTTAATAATGAAAAGGTCAAAATTGGTGCAAATAAAATATTAACAGAAAAAGGTATTTCAAAGCAATAATGACGTAATATACAGCAACAACAAGATCAGGTAGAATTTAAGGAAAAAAGATACTTGCAATTAATGTCCTTGGTTAAACAGAGTCCAACTGATTCTCATCATGTCCGATATCCGTGGTTTGATGGTAAACGGAGAACTGACAACTGTTTTGGTATTCCCTTTTTCTCTAGAGCCAAGGGGTGGGGCCATATGCCCCTGACCACTCAAATGGGTAAGGAGGGTCTGTGGACTGTCTGGGGTGGAAGATAGCAATATGACCCTCCCTGACATACAGTTTCTATACCAATATTCATATCTGTCAATATGTACATGGTGCATTCCTGAAACTGAGAAATGATGTTCCAGTTTGAAAGTGACATTTCAACAAGTCTAAACATGACAGGTTTCCAATGTCTAATTTATCTAAGAGGAAGAAGTGTTACCAGTGGTTCCCGATATGATCGGACCTAGGGGTATCTAGGCCTAATTTGTTCAGTATAAAATTCTGTATTCAAATATATCGTTTTTATTAAGGTGTCACGTTCCTGTCCAAATTTATGAATCATGTGTAGATTTCAGTTTTGCAGGATGTAGGGGTGTCTGGAGGGTCACTGGCTCTCAGCGTCCTTTTACGACCCTGGTTAATTCTGAGCCTCCCTTTGATGCCGTGCTCGGTAGGTTTAATGGACTGCCTAGCCAAAACCAGGCATTCTGGGGACTCACTTAGCTAAGATAACAGTTCTGTTAAAGTGGGCTTTTGGAATTCCACGCTGAAGGGAGGAGGGAGGGAGTACTCTAACTGTCATGGCTGCTTTCTGAACATGATGGGTGCTAGCTACGCTTTTCGTGTGTCTAGCACGTGATATCATTACAGCAACGACTACTACACGTTAGGAGGAGCGCTGCTGTAATCAGGGAGCTGGAACTTCACCTGTGAAGACAAAAGCAAGGGAAGGGAGAAAACAGTGTAGACCTCTGCTGTAGGCATTTATTGAATAAAACATATTATATACTAACAAAATAAAATGTGAAAGATCGCATATAGTCCACGAGAAAGAGCCCACTCAACACACTACTCAGTCACAAGGAAAGGAAGTATGAGCAGCCACAGTGTCCAGATCACTGTGTGGCCAGCTGACAAGTGAAGAGCTGGGCTGGATGCCAGAAATCTCTGTTGCTCCTGCTCGGCTCGCTCAATCCCAAGGACAGCTCTCAGTGCACAATGGTTTCCTTTAAAAGTGGGGTCGCAGGACGCATTTTGAGGACTCCTCCTCTTCTTCAGCTCTGCCAGGCATAGCAACGTACTGGTATATTGCCAGCCACTTCCTGGTTTTCAGCATGCGCCCCATGCTGACCTGTACTGTAATCGGACACAGCATGAGTTGGTTAGTAGATTACAGCCAAATGATTTTGGATGTATACCTGTTGATCGGCTATGGTCAATCACAGAAGGGTTCTGTGTTTACAAACACACAGAACACAGAATACCAAACCCAGAACAGCAACCTGGCTGTTTCTTCTCCTTGAAATCAATTCTGAGTTCAGGGAGAAAAGACAGGCAGATCTTGTGAGTAAAAGTAGCACGCATATACTTGTAGTCACACAGTTAATTCCTTGTTTGCCCTTCTGATCACCGCTGCCATCCATTCATGTCATTGGTACAGTGTACAGTATTATTACTGATCGCTGTATTAGTGTCACTAGCGATGTCAGTTAGTGTTCCTCCCAACCAATGTCAGTTAGCACCAGATTGCCCACCACATTATCACTGTCACTGATCACTGCCATTACTAGTATAGTGTCTATAGCTGCATAAATTCCAGTATATATACTGTAGCCAATGGCTCCCTTAGGGGTGGCTGAGTGTTGTGGTCCATCTGCTCACACTGCCATCAATCACATCCATCCCAAACCCAGAGTCACAGAACAGGCTGGTACATTGTTTTTTTTTTTTTTTTTTATTAGGGGATTGAACTTGGATGGGGATTAGGGGTGTTATGGGATGCCCATGGAATTAGTTGCAAATTTGCACAGGGCCACTATATACAGCTCTGTATATACATCTCCTCTTGTCTTCCAGCTCCAGTTACACTTCTTCCTCCAGCACATTACTTGCTTCTCTATACTCTGGTTTCTCTCTCCTACACATTACTTGTTCCGGGCCCAGAAGGAAATTTACTAGGCCTTCTCCATTCCTTCAGCCTGACTAGCACATGGTGAGGCCTGCATTGCTGTGTGCAGGGCCTCAGAATCACCCGTTACAGGTAGGGACAGTTGATCCCCTAGTGTGTAGGTACACTAATGTGCTAGCCGGCCTGATGGACTACTACTCCCAGCCCATCCTCTTACTCCAGGCCCCGTCAGCCACTCCTGCTGCGTTGGCCTTCTCCACTGCCACCATGACATCACAGACCCTTACTGATTTCTGCATCCTTCCCAGATTGTCTCTCACCCCACTCTGCTCCGGCATTCCTCTACAGCTTCCCAGGGTGTGTGCCACTCACCAACCACCCAGTGGACTGACTGAGCCTGACTGAGTAGCGCTGTCTGTTGCTCTCCTGCTCCCTTGTGCTGCTCCAGGATCTCTCTCCACTCCTCCTGGCTGCACCCAAGCCCAGGCCTCAAGGTCACCCTCCCCAGACTGGTGGGCTCCCTCCCGGATGAGGCCTCAGCAACCTCAGCTACATCTCAGCTCCAGCTCTTCCATCTGAACTCCTCCCAGATTGGGCTGATCCTGAGTATATAAGGAGGCCTGCCCCCTGCCAATCCAGATTGGGGACTGATAAGGGCTCTTTAGAATACTCCAGATGGCTACACCTCCCTCCCAGCTCTCTGCCCAGAAACCTTCCACTAGTTTCTGGAAAGAAGTGGGAGGTCCTGTAACCTCATCTGTGAATCATTCAATACTCCCTGAGTCACTCCCAGCCCAGAAAAAAAACCAATCAGGTCTGCACACCAGTCAGGACTGACTAAATTTTCCTCACCTACCAAAAATCAAATCACACTAGCTCCCACTTACCAGGGGGTGCTACAATACCATAGTTTGTAGACACTATAACTTTCACACAAACCAATTAATATACACTTATTTGGAAATTTTAAGTATGATTTTATTAGATTTGTGTTATAACAGAAAGGAGAAAATACTGGTTTGGGTTTTTTTTTTTTAAAAATCTGTCTTTTTTCATTTATATAATAGAAAAATATTGAAAAAAAAAAAAGTGATTGCAGTCAGCACATTTATTAAGCACTGGTAAGCTGCAATACTTTGAATTTTTCACTCAAAATTAACCTATGACTTTATGACTTTACCTTGCATGGGCAAATCACAGACTAATTTTTTTGGAGAAAGAACATTCTCTATTTTTTTTGTCGGTATTAAAAATATTTTCTTTGCTTTTCTATTCAAGTTAATACTATATAACGCTGTATAATTATATATCTCTTTGTTGGACCTTCTTTCCTATATCTCCATTTATTTTCATGCTCCTAAGGTTCAAATATATCTTTGTGATGTCTAAGATTTCAAAATGAGTTGATACATTGCATCATTTTATAAATGTGTTCTACTGCTGACTGAAGTTTAAATCATGTCTTGCATTTACAGGGCAGTACCAATGTTTCCCAGACTCCATTTGTCCAAATGTCAGGTAAGCATTTTTTTCAAGTTATAATAAATTAAAACATGTCTAGCCTTTGGCAAAAAAAAGAACATTTAAATGTTTTATTTAACTTTATTCCTATGGTTACAGTGAAGAATTTATAAACAGGTACACATTTACCCTTTCAAACATTTTCTTCACTGTTTTATTTTTTGTATATGAAATTTTAAACATGAAATACAGGCAGATATTAAAGAAGCATAAATTATTGCAGGTGTAAATATTTTAAAAGAAAGTCTATGTATTTTAAATGCAAGGAATAGACATACCTGAGTTTGTTTTTAGATCTCCTATAATTCCTTGCACAACAGACTGGAAGAAGAGAGGTTGAAGTAGGAGCTAGTTAGGATCTTATGCAGATCTTATAGAGGGAGAAGGGATCTGAGTTGGTAATTCTCTTCTTCACTGTCCAATTAGTAGACTTGGGGTATACTCTCTACCAAGTAGTGGAAGCAAAAGTTTTGGCTGTGCTGCCTGACAGAGGTGCCCAGATCAAAAAATTGGCTGCACAGAGATATTAGGCAAATTCAACAGTCATATTAAATGTATTTCACCTATGTATTTGGCTGCCCACCTGACATTTAGGCCTCATACACACGGGCGTTATTAACTCCGCATTGACTCCGCTTTCAGAATGACACACCATGTCATACACATGTTGATGTTTTTGAGCTGTAGATGGCTTCGAGGTTCTTAAGCTGTAAGAAGAACCCAGGTCCCGCTCGTTCCGAAGCTGCAGCGTTACAGCGTTTTTGACGCTGAGCCGGCAAAACGCTCAAAAATGTGGCTTAGCATTGTATACACAGCGTTAAGCCTCGTCAGGCATTTCTCTGCCTCTATTCAAAATCAATGGTTCCCTATGGGAGCCCATTGATTTGAATAGAAGTCGCACCAGAAGTTGGATCATGATGATCCGACTTGCGGCGTGACTTGTGTGCAGAGGGTCTTGAAGGGGAAACCCCGCAAAAATTAAAGAACATTTTTGTGTGGGGTTCCCTCCCAAGAGGTACCAGATCCTTCGGTTTGGTATGGATTTTAAGGGGAACCCTCATGCTGGAAAAAATGGCGTTGGGTCCCCCCAAAATCCATACCAGTCCCTTATCCAAGCACGCAGCCTGGCAGGCCAGGAAAGAGGGTGGGGATCAGCAAGCGCTCCCCTCCTGGACCGTACCAGGCCACATGCCCTCAACATAGGGGGGTGGGTGCTTTGGGGCAGCAGGGCCCTGCGCCCCCACCCCAAAGCACCTTGTCTCCATGTTGATGAGGACAAGAGCCTCTTCCCGACAACCTTGGCCGTTGGTTGTTGGGGTCTGCGGGCGGGGGGCTTATCGGAATCTGGAAGCCCCCTTTAACAAGGGGGCCCCCAGATTTTGGCCCCCCACCCTATGTGAATGAGTATACAGGTTTTTAAAATATTTTTTTGAATCAGCGCCGGCGTCTTCTCCCCTCTCTTCTCCGTCTCCTTCTTTCTTTCGCTTTTTTGCAAGGTCTTCTGAGGGGTCTTCTGTCTTCTGGGGGGTCTTCTGTCTTCTGCTCTTTTGCCGCTGTCTCCCCCTCTGTCTTCTCCCTATTCTCTTCAGGAGATGTTGACTCGTCACTCTCTCCCACTTGAATGCCAGTCCCTACTGCGCCGATGCCTTATATTGGAATGGGGAGATGCCATCCACCAACGTCATCCGTGGGTGGGCCTCCAGATGACATCAGCGTGTGGCCCCGTCCCATGTAAATATAAGGCAACGGCGCAGTATGGACCCAGCATTCGAGTGGGAGAGAGCGACGAGTCAACATCTCCACAAAAGAGAGGGAGAAAACAGAGAGGGAGACAGCGGCAAAAGAGTGGCAAAAGAGCAGAAGACAGAAGATCCCTAGGAAGACCCCGCAAAAGAGCCGAAGAAAGAAGGAGATGGAGAAGAGAGAGCAGAAGATGCCGGAGCTGATTTAATAAAATATTTAAAAAAACTGTGTTGTGTGTTTTTTTTACACTTTTTTTTCCCAGGTGAATGGATGGGGTACGGTGTACCCCATACTCATTCACATCGGGTGGGGGGCCGGGATCTGAGGGCCCCCTTGTTAAAGGGGGCTTACAAATTCTGATAAGCCCCCCCCCCCGCAGACCCCAACAACCAACGGCCAGGGTTGTCGGGAAGAGGCCCTTATCCTCATCAACATGGGGACAAGGTGCTTTGGGATGGGAGGGTGCAGGGCCCCCCTGCCCCAAAGCACCCACCCCCCAATGTTGAGGGCATGCAGCCTGATACGGTCCAGAAGGGGGGGCACTCGCTGATTCCCACCCTCTTTCCTGGCCTGCCAGGCTGCGTGCTCGGATAAGGGTCTGATATAGATTTTTTTCGGCATGGGGGTTCCCCTTAAAATCCATACCAGACCAAAGGGTATGGTACCTCTTGGGGGGGAACCCCACGCAAACATTTTTCTCTAATTTTTGCAGGGTTTCCCCTTCAAGACCCTCTGCACACGAGTTGCGCCGCAAGTCGGATCATCATGATCCAACTTCTGGTGCAACTTTTATTCAAATCAATGGGCTCCCATAGGGAACTGTTGATTTTGAATAGAGGCAGAGAAATGCAGATGAAAGCTACGAGCAATGAAAAGTAATTGTGTTGACACAGGCCCGTTTTATAGGCATTGAGAGTTGAGCAATGATTTATTGGGGTTGATTTACTAAAGGCTAATAGGCAAATAGGCTGTTCACTTTGCAAGAAGAAAATACACTTGCATAGAATACATACACACATTCAAGGGAAACAAAATAAAATACATTTCCCTTGCACATGATTGTACAATGGAAGTGCCCCTCATTTACTAAATTCTGGGGTAAATTCCTTTGCACAGTGAGCAGCTTATTTGCCTTCAGAATAGGGGTCTACATCATTTCTAAACAAAAGGTCAGTTTACTGTCCTTCAGGCTGTGGCCAGTGGGAG
The DNA here is from genome assembly GCA_018402905.1 of Glandirana rugosa. NCBI lineage: Eukaryota > Metazoa > Chordata > Amphibia > Anura > Ranidae > Glandirana > Glandirana rugosa. Next base: position 1,215,024 of record BLSH010401089.1, on the reverse strand, counting down.
AAGAAAATGCCCCTTCATTGGTGTCAGTGGGGGAAATAGTGCCCCATCATTGGTGTCAGTGGGAGGAATAGTGCCCCATTATTGGTGTCAGTGAGAGAAATAGTGCCCCATCATTGGTGTCAGTGGGAGGGATAGTGCCCCATCATTGGTGCAGTGGAAGAAATAGTGCCCCTTCATTGGTGTCAGTGGGAGAAATAGTGCCCCATCATTGGTGTCAAAGGGAGGAATAGTGCCCCATTATTGGTGTCAGTGGGAGGAATAGTGCCCCATTGATGGTGTCAGTGGGAGGAACAGTGTTCCATCATTGGTGTAAGTGGGAGGACAATTGCCCCATCGTTGGTGTCAGTGGGAGGAATAGTGCCCCATTGTTGGTGTCAGTGGGGGGAATAGTGTCCCATTGTTGGCGTCAGTGGGAGGAACAGTGCCCCAAGTGGGAGGAATAGTGCCCTGTTGATGGTGTCAGTGGGAGGAACAGTGCCCCATCATTGGTTTCAGTGGAAGGAATAGTGCCTCATCATTTGTGTCAGTGGGAGAAGTAGTGCCCCATCGTTGGTGTTAGTGGGAGGAATAGTGTCCCATTATTGGTGTCAGTGGGAGGAATAGTGTCCCATTATTAGTGTCAGTGGAAGGACTAGTGCCCAATTGATGGTGTCAGTGGGAGGAATAGTGCCCCATTATTGGTGTAAGTGGAAGGAATAGTGCTCCATCATTGGTGTCATTGGAAGAATATCTCCCTATCATTGTGTCAGTGGGAGAAATAGTGCCCCATCACTGGTGTCATTAGGAGGAATAGTGCCCCATCATTGGTTTCAGTGGGAGGAATAGTGCCCCATCATTGGTGTCAGTGAGAGGAATAGTACCCCATCATTGATCACAGGTGTGTCAGGAGGGAGGAGTTTCTCCTGCTGCTGTCTGGTGGTGAAGCTGCTCCAGGTGCTCTGTGTGAGAGGGGAGTTTGGTGAAATCTCTCCCCGCCCTTGTGGCCCCCTCCTGGGGAGGCCATGGAGGCCTCTACTGCTGAAAGTTCAAAGCCATCCCCTGGACTGTCGGGTGACATGCCTGCCCCCATGCAAGCCATGGCTGGTGATCTGCCCCGGTGAGGATAAAACCTCGGAGGCCATTCGGGAGTGAGTGGTGGCCGGGATTAAAGTTCTGAATAAGGAGAAAGACAAGCTCTACAAGCTTAGAGCGGAATTGAAGTGTCTGTGAAGGCAGCGTGAAGGTTTGCACAGCCGCAGCCGTGGATCCATGGATGCAGAGATCCAATTGGCTAAAGTCCGGGTGGAGCACCATGAAACCATTCTGTCCATGATGGAAAACAGAGATGGGCCCTTCAAGGAAAAGTTTTCCAATGACCATAGGTTTGCAAGAGTAGCAAACATGGAGGTGGAGGAGGAGATCCCCAGTTCTGACCCCCTGCCCCCTCAAGGCAAGGTAAGCAGCCCTATGCTATCCCAGGACTCAGGAGGCATGCTAAGGGTCATCCAGGCAATGGAGTCTCCTATACGGGGGAATCAGTTGGCGTTTAATGATGAGGACATAATGGATGATGTGTCTGACAAGGTAAAGACTGTCAAATCTCATGTGGTGGATAAAACTGTTTTTGTGTCATTTAACACAGGGAGTAATGCTGACAGTATGCCCAGTGACAATCAGGCTGCCAATCCTGTGTGCAGCAATGCTATGCCTGCTGATGATGCTGCTCAACAAAAGTTACATTTAAAAAATGTCATTCCTGCAGAGGGACTGCAAGTCTAAGCAGAGCCTATTAACCCTCCTGTAGCTGAATCCAAAGTTACTTGCCCTGTCACAGCTGTTGACTCTACAGCGCAGCATCAGATGACCACCGGTATTGCATCTGAAACTGTGACTTTACCTGATGGGAGATTGAATGTGTGTGTGACTGATAACAATCATCCCAGTACAGGTGATGTGGACAATCATCCCAGTACAGGTGATGTGAACAATCGTCCCAATACAGGTGTGATGGACAACTCTACCACTAAATGTGTGATGAACAATTCTGCCAGCCCAGTTCAAGCAGTTGCTAATAGTAATGTACAGACTAATGTTACGTCAGTGTGAAGCCTTGGCCCTGATAAGCCTACATTTGCTCAGGTGGTGCGCTATGCACCTGGTAACTCTGCTTCAAAGCGGGTTTTCCCCCTGCAGGCCACCACTGTGAGCACCCCAGGATCTGGTCTTGGGTCTCTGGCTTCTGCTGGAGGCCCAAGGAGAAATGTAGTTATTCTTAAATGGGAAGGTGGTGCAATCCCTCCAGCACACTATGCTGTGGTAGACATGATTTTAGAGATGGGTTTTGGGGCAAATTACCTGTATGCCCTAATACATGTAGCTGGGAGCCGAGACTATACCATTAGCTTCACCAGGCCAGAGGGTCTTGACCTGTTCTGGGAGCGATATGAGGCTCGGTGCAGGACAAAACCCGAATGGGAAAGTCTGGCACCTGTTGCAGTCTCACAAAGGTCAACAGTAAAAAAAATAACCATCATACTCACTAATGAGAGTGTTTCTGCTCGAGATTTAGAGGTCTGGCTAAGGAATTATGGTGAGGTTTTGACAAAGCCAGATAAAATCCTTGATGAGTGTAGCATCTGGACAGGTGGTTGGTCGGTAACAGTCAGGTTGGCCAGGGATGGGAATGTTGTCCATCACCTGCCCTCTTCAGCTTTTATAGGGAGGGATAGGATGACTATTTTCTACCCTGGTCAGCCGAAGCTGTGTCACTGCTGTGGAGATAAGGGACATTTTAGCTCCTCCTGTTCAGCCTTGATATGTTCAGTGTGTCGGGGTCAGGGTCATGTGGCTAAGGACTGCACCGAGATGATAAGGTGCAACCTTTGCCAGTGCCTTGGTCACCCCTACAGCCGATGTCCTGAGGCCTGGCACAATATGGAGAAGGAGGTAATAGAGGACCTGTTGAGGTTGAATGGCATGGAGGGTGAGGCCCCTGGTGTACCATCCTCCTCTGCGGTGACCGGCTCCCCTGGTCCTGTTCAGGATCCCTCCTCAGTTCCTGTGGCCACCCCTCCTGTGTCTGTAAGTATTCCTTCTGTGTCTGTCTCTGTCTGTCTCTGTGCCCCCCCAGCCTACTGTGCCCCCCCAGCCTACTGTATCCACTCCTCTGGTGTCAGAACCTTCCAAGTCTGTACCCCCGGTGTCAGTTATCCCCCATGAATCTCCCCCTCCTAAGTCTGACTTAAAGGAAGGTCCTCCCCTACCAGGAATGGTAGACAGTACCAAAAAGGGTACAGCTTCTTCTTCTGTAAAGAAGTCTACTGTGAAGACTTCAAAGAAAAAAACAAGAGATGAGAGCATCTCTGAATAGGGCCTGCAGTACCTGGAGGACAGAAGGAAGGTTAGGAGGCGGAAGAGGCAGGCAGTGAGGACGGAACAGGGACGGGAAGCTCCAGTGCCTGTCTCCAACTGTTCTAGGGCCTCCAAGTTAGATATTTCCTCATCTGGGGCTTCTTCGGAGCCAAGTTCAGATTCTGAAATGGAGTTGCGGGAGGCCTCAAGAAAGAGAGAGGCTTCTGGTGATGAGCAGCAGAGGGGAGCTAAGAAGCAATCCACCCAATAACCCAAATGGCAGTCCCCCCTCTGTTAAAAGTGGCTACAATAAATGTTGCCAGCATTAAGTCAGTAAGAGCTCGTTCTATGGCCTTCCTTTTGTTCAGCCAATTAGATGCTGACATTTTATTTTTACAAGAGAGTAGGCTCACCTCCTTGGCAGATATTCATATGGCCAAGAGAGAGTGGAGGTATGGTCCATCTTACTGGTCTCTTGCGGCTGAGCCTTACGGCAGTGTGGCGGTGTTGTTTAAAACCAGCATGGTAACTGTCCGGTAGGTTATTGAGGTGGAGATTGGGAGATGTATGGTCGTCCTTGTGGAAGGGAGGACCTGTGCCTAATTAATGTTTATGGACCACACACAAAGTGGGACAGGAAATGCCTTTTTACAAGGATCAAGCCATTTCTTTTTACATCCCGGCAAGTGGTCTTAGGAGGTGACTTTAATACAGTAACTAGGCCCAAGGACAGGAAGGACTTCAGGGACAAGCTGGGTATGATAGCGTTTTTTTAGATAGTATGATTAGGGATGCTGGTCTCGTGGATGTGCACATTAAGCACCTCCCGAATGACACTGGGTTCACCTTTCATTGGGGTAGTAGTCAGAGTAGGATAGATAGTTTTCTTTTTAAGGAGACCTCTGCTTTCTTGCCCCCAACGGTGAAGGCAGTAGAGTTCTCTGATCACTGTATGCTATCTGTGGTCTTGAATGCTTCAGACACCCCTCAGAGGGGCAAGGGCATCTGGAGATTGAATATGACTCTCCTTGAGGAAGAACATGTTAGACAATCCTTTGAGGATTTTTTTCAGGCACAGGTGACCATCCTGGACTTTTGTAACAGCAAAGCTGAGTGGTGGGAGCTGACCAAAAAGAGGATTGCTGGATTCTTCAGGGGCCTAGCCAATAGAAAACAGTTTAATAAATACATGACCTACCAACGTTTATGGAGGAAGCTGGATATTCTTGTCTTGAGAGGAGGAGATCCTGGGGCAATCTCCGAAGTGAAACTCCTTCTCAGGAAGTGTCAATATAACTGGCATGCCTCTTTGGTTCTGGAGAGGGACTATGGGAAGTACCACTCTCCTGACCCTTACCAGAACTGCAAACAAGGTGTAGCTGTTAAAGCGGTCGTTGACCATAAGGATAGTACAGGTTCCTTGACAAAGTCCAGGTCAGGGATCCTGGGGGTCATGAGGTCCTTTTATGCTGACCTTCTTGGGAGGAAAGAGCTTGACTGTGACAAGATGGAAAGCTTTTTGGACTCTACTCCAGGTCTAAATGGTGGAGATGTTCCATTGATGAATTTGACAGAGGAGATCACAGTTGAAGAGGTGATGAGGGCAATTGAACAGCTTGCCATCAAAAAGTCACCTGGCCCAGATAGCTTGACGGCTGAGTTTTACAAAGCCTTTAAGTCTATTCTGGCCCCACATTTGGTAGAGGTTTTTAACAGTTGCCTTGCTGGATGGATGCTTCCCCCTTCAATGAGACACTCAGCTGTGATTCTTCTTTCAAAAGGTAAAGATCCTTCGATGATTGAGAATTGGTGCCCCATCAGCCTTCTCAATGTCGATAGAAAGGTACTGGCAAAGATATTTTTCTGGCGCCTATCGTCAGTAGCAGAGTCTTTGCTTTCTCGCCATCAGCACTGTTCGGTCCAGGGTAGGAGCTAGAGTTGAGCGAACCCGAACTGTAAAGTTCGGGTTCGTACCGAACTTTGGGATGTCCGTGACCCAGACCCGAACCCGGACATTTGAAAAAAGTTTGGGTTCGAGTTCTGGGTTCGGGTATTTGATCACACATGTTGAATAGCTGCAGGGCAGCCAATCAACAAGCGTTTCACTGGTTTTCTCTAGAAGCCATCACAGCCATGCCTACTAATGGCATGGCTGTGATTGGCCAGTGCATCATGTGACCCAGCCTCTATATGAGGCTGGAGTCACAGTGCTGCATGTCACATGCTCTCTGGGTAGTGTAGGGAGAGGATGGTGCCGGTGCTGTGAGGGACAGATTGCAGATAGATAGATAGGTAGAGATCACTACTACTACTGCTTTTAGGGACAGATTGCAGATCTCATCCTGCATTACAGAAAGCTGACTGGACTAGGTAGAGTCTACTGCTTAGAGGGACAGATTATTGTTCTAAAATCATCTCCTAGTTCTATAGGGTCAGGTTCCTGCTGTTGCTGTAAGGGATAGATTATTCTATAATCATCTCCTAGTTCTAAAGGGAGAGGTTCCTGCTGGTCCTGTAAGAGACAGATTATTTTTCTAAAATCATT
>BLSH010401089.1:1177483-1198165 GCA_018402905.1 Glandirana rugosa | reverse complement strand
TTTCTTGCTAACCGTAAAATCGCGGTCAAAAACGTCACGGAGTCACACTTTCTCCAGATTGACGGTGGTATTGGTGATATTGTTGTAAATAGACTGTGGTGTATCTGTAAAAAACGTATATTACCCCTCATTGGTCAATGCGGTGGAAATGAAAACATTATTCCTGACACAAAGACAGGGAAACCTCTCTAAAAGGTAATGGAGGACAAGAGTGTCCTGCAAGTCATAAAAGTAATACTACCGAATATCTCAACTCGCTTGGGCTTGACATTTAAAACCCAGACATGGCTTGAAACCCCACAGACACTGGGCCTGCGCCTGTAAACTTTTTTTCAAGCCCGAGCCCCAAGCCCATAAACTAGGGCGGACAACTTATCGACGTCCCGTCGGTTAGTTGTTCGCAAAGTGACCAAACGGGAATCTTCGGTAGTGTCGGTACGGATGCCATTAGTAGGCATGGCTGTGATGGCTTCTAAGGGCAAACCAGTGAAACGCTTGTTGATTGGCTGCCCTGCAGCTATTCAACAGGCGGGATCAAATACCCGAACCCCGAGCCCGAACTTTTTTTCAAATGTCCGCGTCCGGGTCACAGACACCCCAAAGTTCGGTACAGACCCAAAATTTACAGTTCGGGTTCGCTCAACTCTATAAGCCATCATAATGAAAATACTGAACGTCCTGTGAGAACAGGAGGTAATGGAAAATCTCTCCAAAGGGACAGAAACACAGTCCTTATTACAAAAGTAAAGGTGGCGTAACTGGTTACTCCCCATTATATGCAAAAAATGTCTATGTGGTGTCAGATAAATGTTGTTATAGTGGTTATGGTGGCAGTTAGACCTCTTTCACACTGAGGCACTGCAAAAACTGGCGCTAAAATGCCAATCGTTCTTTGCAGCATTTTAGCGGCACTTTTAATGCACTAGCAGTGCATTTGTTTTAAGGTCACATGACAACGCAACCTTGAATTTTTTTTAAAAAAATCTGTTTTGCAGCGCTTTTGAAGCGCCTGTAAGGCGTTTTCAAAGCACTGCCCATTCATTTCAATGGGCAGGGGCATTTTTGAAAAGCTTTTTAAAGCGCTCTATACATGCCCCAAAGATGCTGCTTCACAAGCAAGTATAATGCGCAAGAGCCAACCACTGAGCAACCCTGATAAGTCCATAAATAAGTCCATGGATAAATGATAATAATAGGTCGACATACAGGGCTGCGCTCCTTAGGAAGAAAGCCAATTCCAGTAGCGGTAACAAAAAACAAGGGAGAAGGTGCCTCTGAGTGCAGACATAAGAAAAATAAATGGGCACATCTGTCCGGACTGGCGGAGATTTACGTACACCTTTTCTTTTCCTTTGGGATGGCTGTCCCTCAACAGATGGACCCATATATTTCTTCTGAAATGTGAGTTTATAACTGTATGGTTTCTTAATATATTTTTCTTACATCTACGTCTGCACTCAGAGGCACCTTCTCCCTTGTTTTTTTTCAAAGATGCTGCTTGCAGGACTTTTTTCACCGCCCCGCAATCGCACCGCCCCAGTGTGAAAGCACACTTTGAAATGAATGGGAGGTAGTTTTCAGGTGCTTTTCAGATGCTATTTTTAGCGCAAAAGCGACTGAAAACTGCCTCAGTATGAAAGGGGTCCTATGGTTGTTTCACATTTGAATTTTTTGAACCAGTCTAAATAGAAGTCCAGGACTAAATAGAAATGTGGTACATTCTAAAGAATAAAAGTAAGCTTTTAATTCCCTATGGAAATTTTACTGTGAAACATGCTCCGTGCCCTTTTAGTTAAAAATAAAAAAATGAATCTGTCCATATGGAAAGTATGGAAACACATTAGTTAGATTGTTAAATATTTTTCAATATAGCTAATTCATTTAATATTTTTTTATTTAACAGTTTTTAATAATTCTTGTGTATTTCAGAGAAAAACGTTTTTCAAATATATGCAGATTCAGATTATTAGTACCTAAATATTAAAAAAGGTAATTAACATTTTTGTACAGGAAAATAATTTACTTAAAACATTTTACAAGATACAAGAAAATAATTAAAACATTTTACCTTAAAGCTGAATTTCAGGAATTCAGCCACTTTGTAAAAAGTGCAGGCACACTATGAGTTAAGTCCAAGGAGGTGTATGACATTGCCTGAACTTATCTGTATTATTTATATCTGCCAAAACATACACTGACACTCTGAACTGTGAGAGAGGAGAGAGGCAAACAGAGCAGCTATGCCTGCTCCTCCCTTCTGCTGCCTATTCAGAGAAGCTGAAGTTCACATAATACAAAGGCTTCTGTGACTAGGCAAGAGGAGTGGAGGGGCAGGCATAGCAGCTGCACCGACTGTAACGTTGAGAATGCTTAGACCTGAGGAGTGCAATAAAACTGTCAGATATAAATAATAGAGATAAGCCTAGAAGATGTCATGCAGCTCTTTGGACCTAACTCATAGTGTGCCTTCACTTTTTATAAAGAAGCTGAATTCCTGGAATTCAGCTCTAACTAGCTGACATTTTTTTGACTTTCTTGCTGTATTTTATGTTAATGTCCCATCTTTTTAAGAGAGAAAAAATGTGTATTTTAATTCTTATGGTCATGGCATGTCCCCCTAATATAACTAAAATGTAGCACATTACCATTTAAGCCTATGTATGTGTTCATAGATGATTGTATCATTTATTTATGATGCTATATCAGGATTACTGCCTTAGAAATTGACACATTTGAATAGATAACAGCATAGTCAACACACACACACACACATTGTTTTTTTAAGGGACAATAGACAAAGGTCATTAATAATTTGGTTATTGAACTTCCCAGAAGTAAGTATGAGCTGATTTGCCTACTCATAAATCTGACATAAATCTGCATGTACCTCACCCTTTCAATGATCTCAGTGATCACACATGCTTCGTTCACAGTGTGAGATATGTTTCACTAGTGAGGCTCATTGAAGGTCTTTGTTAACTATCACATGTAGGAATGAGCTGTCGGTTTGAGTCAAACTTAAGTTAGACTCGAACACTGGCTGTTCAGGCATTCGCCAAATTTAGAACATTATGGAGCGTTTGCGCCAAATTTGCTCGCTCCATAATGCATTGCTAGACCGCGCAAAATGCCGCCCGCTGTTTGGCCAAAACATGCACTTGACCTGCATGCTTTGGCCAATCACAGTGCGCTCTGCTGTGAGAGTCATGATTGGCTAAAAGGCAGGGTGCCTTTGGCCAATCATGTCTCAGGGGTCTCCGTCCACGCCCCTCACTGCATATATACAGCTCATTTAGTGTATAGTTTATAGAGTCAGTTTAGGCAGTGTAAGACTATAGATGTACAGTATATAGTATATATATATATATATATGTATACATATAATACGCTGCATTTAGTGTAGACTATATATACAGCACATTCAGTGTATAGTATATACAGTAGAGTCTGTTCAGGCAGTGTAAGAATATATATATATACAGTATAAAGTATAAAGTATATATATATATATATATATTACGCTGCATTTAGTGTAGACTATATATATACAGCTCATTCAGTGTATAATATATAGAGTCCGTTCAGGCAGTGTAAGAATATATATATACCGTATATAGTATATATATATATATATATATATATATAAAATTATATTATGCTGCATTCGGTGTATGCTATATATAGCTCATTCAGTGTATAGTATATAGAGTCCGTTCAGGCAGTGTAAGAATATTTACAGTATCTCATGTGACAACACTGAAGAAATGACACTTTGCTACAATGTAAAGTAGTGAGTGTACAGCTTGGATAACAATGTACATTTGCTGTTCCCTCAAAATAACTCAACACATAGCCATTAATGTCTAAACCGCTTCCAACAAAAGCTAGTACATCCCTAAGTGAAAATGTCCAAATTGGGACCAATTTGCAATTTTCCCTCCCTGCTGCCATGTGACTCGTTAGTGTTATACGGTCTCAGGTGTGAATGGGGAGCAGGTGAGTTAAATTTGGTGTTATCTCTCTCACTCTCTCATACTGGTCACTGAAAGTTCAACATGGAACCTCATGGCAAAGAACTCTCTGAGGATCTGAAAAAATTGTTGCTCAATATAAAGATGGCCTAGTCTATAAGAAGATTGACAAGACCCTTAAACTGAGCTGCAGCACGGTGGCCAAGACCATACAATTTAACAGGACAGGTTCCACTCAGAACAGGCCTCGTCATGGTCAACCAAAGAAGCTGAGTGCACATGCTCAGCGTCATATCCAGAGGTTGTCTTTGGAGACGTATGAGTGCTGCCAGCATTGCTGCAGAGGTTGAAGGGGTGGGGGTCAGCCTGTCAGTGCTCAGATCATATGCCGCACACTGCATCAAATTGGTCTGCATGGCTTTCGCCCAGAAAGAACCCTCTTCTAAAGATGATGCACAAGAAAGTGACACTGTCCCTCATGCTCATGTTCATGCTGGAGCACTGAATCATGGACAGGGCACTTGAGGCAGAACAGAGGGAGGAAGAGGAGGACTTCCTTTCCTCCCAAGGCCCCCTTTATGCAGATAGCATTCCTGCAGGGCCACCAAACACATAGGAAGAGGAGGAGGAAGAGGAACGGGCAGAGGCGTAACTAGAACCTTCAGGGCCCCGGTGCAAGAAATTATGAAGGGCCCCCCTGACCCCTGGCCAGGGCCCTTCCCTCTTCCCACTGATCCTGGGGCCCTTTACTCCCATCGTGGGTCCCTTTATTACGGTACTGCAGTGGGGCCCTTTCACAAGTTCTGCAGCAGGCCCCAGGGGGACCAGGGAAGCACACAGGGGCCCTGGGAACAGCAGAAGACAAGTAAACTGGATAGAGGAAAATGGAGGAGATTGGGTCCTCTAAATGCCACCCCGCCATCCCTCTTATTCAGGTGTACAAGGGAGGCACATGGGCCCCCTGGACCATGGGGCCCGGTTGCAATTGCAACCCCTGCAACCCCTATCGTTACGCCCCTGGGAACGGGATTGTGTCAGCATGGATGTAGAGGATAACACACAGCGGTCTTCAAGGGATGGTTTTCAATCCCCAGAAACCCAAGGAGTTGTGCGTGGCTGGAAGGAGGTAGTTCCTGACCATGTCATCCTCAGTGACTCAGAAGACTCTTAAGTCTGCTCAAACTTATACTGCATGGCCTTCCTGATTCTGTAAACCCTGCGAAAAGACAACAGTGTTCGTGGTATCAAGGAGAGGGATCATTACTGGCTGGCAGCCCTTCTTGATCCACGTTACAAGGGTAAAGTTGCAAAGCTCATCAGAGCAGAGGATGAAACATCTTCAGGATAGCTTGAAGAAAAGTTTGTGCAATGCCTTTCCAGACCCTGGGAAGTTACCATTTCCTGCTTCTAGACAAAGTGTTTCTGAGGCTTCCATCATTCAGAGGAAGAGCAGTGGAGAAGGGGGCCAGCTGACCGATGCCTTTAAACAATTTTTCAGTCCTCAGCGCTCAGCACTGGTTCAAGCAGCCATCGTCAGCGTCTTCATTATGTGGTGCAGGAATATCTAGGGGCAAGAGCAGACTTGGAGACCTTTCCAACTGAGCATCCACTTAGTTACTGAGTCTTGATAATGGACCACTGGCGGGAACTTGCTCAATATGCAATCAAGCTACTGGCCTGTCCTGCATCCAGCGAGCTTTCAGAATGGACATTCAGTGTTGTTGGAGGATTCATAACGGATCAAATGTGTGCCTGTCCACAGAGTCCATTGATAGGCTCACATTTATAAAAATGAATCCGTTCTGGATCAGCAGCTATCAAGTCCCTGATGCTGATGCAACTGATTGAATTTGATAGGGATCCAGGATCCCTTGAAGACTGCCTATGCTGCCTATCCTATTCCTCCTGTCTTGAATCCTGATGATGCTAGCTTCCAACAATATTTGATGTTTAGGGCACCACCAACACCCAAGGCCCAATTTTTATGCACCTGTTTTACAGGGGCATGCAATAACATTTTTTTTTTAACAGCAGTGCACGTTCCTGCACCCAAGATGAGTAACTGTGAGGGGTTACAGGGTTCTGGCACTGCCAACACCCAAGGCCCAATTTTTCTGCACCTGTTTGACAGGGGCATGTCATTACAATTTTTAAAATAAATTACAACTGTTAAAAATTAAAATGAGCACTTTTGATTTTTCCTGTTCGAGTCCCATTGATTTTAATAGGGTTTGTGCATCCGAATGAAATTATTGCCCGCTCGCGGTGTTCTGGTGTGAACCAAACCAGGGGGTGTTTGGCTCATCCCTAATCATATGCAGTTCTCAGAAATGTTAATGCTATTTTTAGAAGTGAATAAGGACAGGCATTGGGCTGCTCATATATATTTGTATTACATATACACATAGAAACATAAAAGACCCTGGTCCATGGACACGGAGACCGATAGGTATGTGTGAGGGGAATAAAAATGGGGGGGAGGTGGTTGAAATAATGTGACCCTGGAGGTTGCACCTTGTCCAGATAGATGTCAGCTGTAGCAAAAATATATAAAATCATAATAGTGATTGCTATGGTAGCAGAGTGTACATATACAAAAGGTATTGCATATGGAGCAAACAGGAATGCTACTAGAGCGTCCAATTTCACCAATATGTCAGCAAAAGTTACCTGTAAGCAGTGTGAAAAAGCATGCATCAGTCACAAGAATCAGCTGCGTGTGAAAGACAGGTTGTGATTTCCTCTGTGAATATATAAGGAATCTTCCCTTGAGGGAGCCAATCTTTTTGTCTCTCTTTTTGTAGACCTTAATCAAGAATAAGGGTCTGGAATGTTATTTTTTTTTAGGGGGACCCCATGTATTTTTGTTCCTTTCCCCCATTAATATCTATGCCAAACTCTCATGTAGGATAAGGATCTGGTATAGATGAAGGGGATCCCTGGTCGCTTTGTTTACAAGCACAACTAAGCGGCCAGGAGATGACATTTTCTTGCAATTTAAACAGGTTTTTTTCCCTTGTAAATGTCAGTTTTGCTGTAGTAGGTTGTTTACATTGTACAGATGTGCCACTTCACGTGGGTTCAGGAAATCTAGCAATCATGTTATTTAACCCCTTCCCGTCCGCCACGGCATCCCTTTAAATAGTTTGGAATGCATGAGGGTGGAAAGGATCGGCGATCATATGACCACTGTCACAGAGGTCACTATATCAGAAGCCGATCCCACCAGCTACCAACCTGTAGCTCGAACCAAGCGCTGTCTGTGACTAGAGTTGAGCGAACACCTGGATGTTCGGGTTCGGCTGGTTCAGCCAAACTTCGCGGAAATGTTCGTGTTCGGTACCGAACGTTATCCGAACTTTACCTCGGACCCCGAACCCCATTGAAGTCAATGGGGACCCGCATTTTTCGGCACAAAAATGACTGTAAAAAGTACTGGAAAGTGCTAGAGGGCTGCAAAAGGAAGAAAAATGGGAGATGTTATTAGATCTGCAATCTGTCCCTCAAAGCAGTAGTAATCTCTACCTAGTCCAGTATCAGATCGTTCTGTAATCAGATTGTTCTGTAATGCAGGTTGAGAGATCGTTCTGTAATCAGATCGTTCTGTAATGCAGGATGAGATGTTATAGATCTACAATCTGTCCCTCAAAGCAGTAGTAGTAATCTCTACCTAGTTATCATCACTGCAATCTGTCCCTCACAGCAGTAGTAGTAATCTCTACCTAGTTATTAGATCTGCAATCTGTCCCTCACAATCTGTCCCTCACAGCGCCGGCAGCATCCTCTCCCTACACTAACCCGAGAGCATGTGACATGCAGCACTGTGACTCCAGCCTCATATAGAGGCTGGGTCACATGATGCACTGACCAATCACAGCCATGCCATTAGTAGGCATGGCTGTGATGGCTTCTAGGGAAAACCAGTGAAACGCTTGTTGATTGGCTGCCCTGCAGCTATTCAACATCTGTGATAAAATACCAGAACCCAGAACCCGAACCCGAACGTTTTTCTCAAACGTTCGGGTTCGGTTCGGTACACGGACACCAGAAAGTTCGGTACGGACCTGAACTTTACAGTTCGGGTTCGCTCAACTCTATCTGTGACACATCAGCCTTTGTGCTGAGAGTGCGCAGTGACCACACAGAGATACATATGTGCGGCATATAGATTTTAAAGGCCATCCTTGTGCTGCTGCACATATGTGTCAGGCAGTTGTAAAGGGGTTAGGAGAATTTAGCATTTTTTTTGTTCTGCTTAAAGCATTAAAATGTATGCTATCTATCTGTTACCTCGGGATCCGGGTACCAACAGAGGCATCATAATTATACACTTTAAATTTTACTCCACAGTTTCACACGATTTTGGCAGACTGGGCTTCCCTCCCCCTCTATACCCCTGCACAATGCTACATAGTGGCTACAGAGGCAACAAGCTTTATCCAACATCCGCTCTATCCCCTCGCTTCTGGATGTCTTTGCTGAACAAATCGCCTTTGAATCTTTCACTTTGCAGAAAGATCCCCCATCACACATGGACTCTCACTTACAATCTATTATCCTGGCTGCGACTCATCCAGACCTCTCCCCCCTTCGAACTGGCAAAAGTGCTTTCTCTTAACGCATAAACTGTTGCTGGCCACATAGAACTCAAGGAAAAGAGTTTAAATTAGCTACCAGATGGTATAGGTATCCTTAAGTTTAAGTTTTCTCACAATATTTGATATCTGTTGGCGGTCCCACACTTGGAAGGGTAGTATGCTCCACATCTGATGGATGATGCTCCCACTCCACACAGCTATCCTGGAAGAAAAGTTTCCACCTTTACTGCAAACTTATGGCGACTACTATTCAAGCGTCCCCCAGGATAGCCTCTGATATCCATGATTCCTGGACTCTTTGGATCTATGAAAAAAATACATTCTCAGACGCTTTCTTGCTGCAGCTAGAGCGCTCATTCCCCATCTATATCCTCCCTTGGGGAATGGAACCACAGAAACCCTCTGGGGTGGGATTTTTTGAGGCACAACAGCAGTCGTATGCTTAGGTAAAAAGTTTACAATTTTATTATTACAATAATTAAAAGGTATCACAAACTGTACAAAGTTTAAACGAGTTCAACCATAGTGATCGCAATCATTTCATGTTGAAGAATAGTGACACCTAATGCATTTCGGCATTAACCTTTATCAGGGGTGCTGAATAAACAATCATCAAGAAATAATTTCTTTAGGAAAAAGAAGAAAATATGGTGTTATAGTATTGTTAGGTTATCATTGCTATATAGATGAGTGCAAAAATCCCTTTAAACCAAGAGTACTATACTCACCGTATTACTACCGGAATGTCAAACAGTCTATTTGAAGACAAGTATATTGATAAAAGATTTTTTGCTGCTTGTGGTATAGAGGCAACCAGAAAAAGCAGCAATCAAGCCGTTGAACTCCCAAAAAATCTGCCCAAAGACTCTCCAGAAGGAGGCAATCAGATGGCTTGGCTCGATAACCCCGCAAGGGATCTTGGTACCACCTAGTGGGCGCCAACAGAGGCTGGGAAAGCTAAAGCAAGACACCACTTGGGATAACACTGTAAACAGCAAAAAAATGCATATTTGTAAATGTATCAAAGGTGGGGGGTATCTTATTGTAGGTTTAGTACAAATACTGTCGATTACCGGTTGCCACAAAAGTACCTGGTAAGGTTGTATGGTGTAAATTAAGTGGTGGCAGAGGACACTATTTTTAGGGAAGTGGCGAGCCAGCAGAGGTGTTGGGGTGGTCTCACTAGTGTGCAACAGCTGAAATGGGTGCTATAGCTAGAAAATACTATATGGAAAATAGGGTAATCATTTTGCAGTTAATACCAGTGCACTAAATATCAAATAATTCATATAACTCAAAAGGGAGATACAGTATGTAAGGAAAAAGAAAATCCCCATAGACCCTACCTTAAAGCTGCTGCTTCTGGGGTATGCAGCCGGGGTCACAGTTGACAGTCCTAGTCACATTACTATAGTGAGATATCAAAAAGTGCCAGATATTAGCAATCTTAATGGGGAACACCTATTGAAAGGTCAGACCATTGTATGGAAATGCTAGTAGAGGGGAAACTACCCATCAGTGCTCCGCTGTACTTACCTACTCAGACAAGGACTATGTTTTATTGGCATCTAAGTCGCTGCCATAACAAGCCGAGAGCACCGGTACACCACGCCGTATTGAAGGGGTTGATAACGTAGTGCCCATCTAATCGGGGGGGAGCACCGAGCAGGACCTCCCACCCACACAGCCAAAGGAGGTGCTCGAGTTGCGCCCATTTCGGATTCCTCGATTGGAGGACGCATGGTTCCACCCCTCCCATAGTGCGGGATGACGTCACGCGCCGAACAATCAATGACGCCACTTCCTCCCTGTGGAACGCAAACAGGTAGGGTGGCGGAAGTCAGTAGGAGACCAACCCCCGTCATCTCCTGTAGCCGATGGACTGGACTGGAAAAAGAAGGCGTGAGGGTGCGGAAGCTAAGGAGTCGGCCAATTCCAGAATGGGGCATGCGGAACCAAAAAAGGAGGAAAACACTTGCCACCCATGCCAAAAAAGGCGGGCGGCTTGGGTGCGCTGGGCAGGGAGGGAGACAACAGGAAGTGGGAGGAAATCTACCCATAGGAAGGGAAATTCACTCCTGTAAGAGTTATTATGGGAAAAAGGTGTCTCCACTGATGCTTTATCACCAAGGTTTGTTTCCACAACAACCCAAAATTTTCAAAATCCAATTATCATTGGGACAGGAAGTGAGGTGAAATCTTCTGAACAGAAACAAATGTTTTTGCTTTGGTTCATGTTCACAAGTCAGTGCCCAGTCTCCATGCTATTTCTTTGACAATCCCTTGCCTAGAAAATGGCTTTATTTTAACATTCAGCTTCCATTGATTTCAGTGGGGTTCAGATTCGGCACCTGAGCTTTAGTAATGTTTTTGCCAAACCCTCGAACTTTAATATATGCACATTTCTCCACCTGGAATACGCATACAAAAAATCCTGTCTTTAAATGTGTGGAAAAATTAACAATACTTAAAACAGTTCAAAAACCAAATTACAGCGGTGAATAAAGAGCACATAAACGTTTAACATAAAGGTATAGTGTAATTTTAGCTAGCACGCTTTTATTTGCATGGTAAACAAAAACAATTATACTCTGTGTTGCACACAAGTCTGCACCTGGTTCAAAAAACATGTTACACACATCAATAAGATGCTTAGTCATCCTATTGGAAAAACTTTCCCAATATTGTGTGCAACAACCATTTTCTATGCAAATGGGATAGAATGGACTGGACAAATGCCAGTGCACAGAACCAATTGACAACAGAGAGGATTCCTGGAGGGTATCTGTAAGCATTTATGCAGTTTGATAAGACATTTTTCAGGATGTATCGTAACCATGATTTTTCTGCCTTACCTACTTACCAACTAGCCTTGTACACACTGTTATTTGTTTTTCATTCAACCCAGCGGGCTAAGCGAAAAAAACCTGACAGCTCAGGTCAGAGCCACTGTACTAACAATCCGATGTTAGTGCAGTGATATCCCCTGCTGTTCTATTGTTTTCTGACAGGGGAACGCCACCTCCACCAGAACACTCCAATCAGCAGACCTTTTTCAGTCATACCCCTTTGACACCGGCTGTACACTGTGTAGTACACACGGCTGAATGTTGACCGGTTTCTACTGAATTGGCCGATGCCACCCGACATTCTGCTTGTGTGCACAGGGCTTAAGATTTTTTTCTCCCCACCAACAAAAAATACATGATTTGCACTACTATTTAGAAGTATATAGACACATTTTATTCCAAATTGCTATAATAGTGAACAAGGAAAATGTATCAGCCATCCAGGGTACTGGCCAATAAAACTCTTCATAAATGTCTACAAAAGGCCATATCCAAAAACACTACCACATGAAAACAAGTTGAAATAATATGTTTTAATTTACAGTATCTCACAAAAGTGAGTACACCCCTCACATTTTTGTAGCTATTTTATTCTATCTTTTCATGTGACAACACTGAAGAAATTACACTTTGCTAGAATGTAAAGTAGTGAGTGTACAGCTTGTATAACAGTGTAAATTTGCTGTCCCCTCAAAATAACACAACACACAGCCATTAATGTCTAAACTGCTGTCAACAAAAGTGAGTACACCCCTAAGTGAAAATGTCCAAATTGGGCCCAAAAGTGTCAATATTTTCTGTGGCCACCATTATTTTCCAGCAGGTCCTTAACCCTCTTGGGCATGGAGTTCACCAGAGTTTCATGGGTTGCCAATGGAGTCCTCTTCCACTCCTCCATGACAACATCACAGAGCTGGGGTATGTTAGAGACCTTGCACTCCTCCACCTTCCATTTGAGGATGCCCCACAGATGCTCAATAGGGTTTAGGTCTGGAGACATGCTTGGCCAGTCCATCACCTTTACCCTCAGCTTCTTTAGCAAGGCAGTGGTCATCTTGGAGGTGTGTTTGGGGTCGTTATCATGTTAGAATACTGCCCAGTGACCCAGGCTCCGAATAGAGGGGATCATGCTCTGTTTCGGTATGTCACGGTACATGTTGGCGTTCATGGTTCCCTCAATGAACTGTAGCTCCCCAGTGCCGGCAGCACTCATGCAGCCCCAGACCATGACACTTCCACCACCATGCTTGACTGTAGGCAAGACATACTTGTCTTTGTACTCTTCACCTGGTTGCCACCGCACACGCTTGACACCATCTGAACTCAATAAGTTTATCTTGGTGTCATCAGACCACAGGACATGGTTCCAGTAATCCATGTCCTTAGTCTGCTTGTCTTCAGCAAACTGTTTGCGTGCTTTCTTGTGCATCATCTTTAGAAGAGGCTTCCTTCTGGGAAGACAGCCATGCAGACCAATTTAATGCAGTGTGCAGCGTATGGTCTGAGCGCTGACAGACTGACCCCCCACCCCTTTCAACCTCTGCAGCAATGCTGGCAGCACTCATACGTCTATTTCCCAAAGACAACCTCTGAATATGAAGCTGAGCGTGTGCACTCAACTTCTTTGGTCGACCATGGCAAGGCCTGAACTGAGTGGAACCTGTCCTGTTAAACCACTGTATGGTCTTGGCCACCATGCTGCAGCTCCGTTTCAGGGTCTTGGCACTCTTCTTATAGCCATCTTTATGTAGAGCAACAATTGTTTTTTTTTCAGATCTTCAGAAATGTCTTTGCCATGAGGTGCCATGTTGAGCTTCCAGTGACCAGTATGAGAGAGTGAGAGCGATAACACCAAATTTAACACACCTGCTCCACATTCACACCTGAGGACTTGTAACACTAATGAGTCACTTGACACTGGGGTGGAAAAATGGCTAATTGGGCCCAATTTGGACATTTTCACTTAGGGGTGTACTCACTTTTGTTGCCAGCAGTTTAGACATTAATGGTTGTGTGTTGATTTATTTTGAGGGGACAGCAAATTTACACTGTTATACAAGCTGAACACTCATTACTTTACATTGTAGCAAAGTGTCACTTCTTCAGTGTTGTCACATAAAAAGGTATAATAAAATATTTACAAAAATGTGAGGGGTGTACTCACTTTTGTGAGATACTGTATGTTGCCCTCTTACTGAATAAGGCCAATTCTGAGTTGTTATTATTACAAAGTTCAGCTTAAACTAAGTTTGGATGTGACTTTTCCTTTTAAATGCTTGCATTTGCCTTTCTTTGTTATTGTAGTAAACACAATGATTTATTTGTTAATCATTGGAGGCAGTTTTGAATTTGATCAAGCATCAATAACCCTCCTTGCTTAACAACTGTTATAACGCTGAAAGCAGTGCCCTGTTTTCAAGTCAGCTGACTCTTATGGTCCATTTACACCACAGTGCTATGCACTGCAATGCATGCTCCCATTTTCATTCACTGAAGTGCATGCATAAGTACACCATGTGCTGTGCCGCTCTAAACTCTATTGCAACACACATGTGTTTGGAGATCAATGACATCTTATCTACATGTATATGTAAAGGTAATGAACTATATGCACAGTATCTTTTCTGACCAAATCAAATGCAAATCCTCTCTGCATCTTACAGTATATTTTATTTCATTTGTATATTTTTTTTGCAACACACAACGTAACCATCTGTAAATTATTAATATATTCTACCAGGTTCACCTGTGCTGTCTGGGTATTACAGCGTCCGAAGATCTTTCCTTCCTGAATCTGAGTTCCATGGTGCCAAGCAATACTCAAATGACATCTACGCATCACCTCTGGGCTCAAAGTCAATAGGTTGTGATTCAGCAACCATCCAAAGCTACCCATCCCTGCTTGAGCCTTATTTCTCTGACTCTATAGGTGACTACCGAAGTACATCTGTAACATCTGCTGGCAGCTCTCTGTTCAGTGCTTCATCGCTGCCACCTCTCCTACCTCATTTCTCTGGTGACCCATCACATTATCTGTTAGTAAGTAATTCTAAATTATACTACTCTACCATTACGAAATTAAAGTGACTCAATCAATATTAATACTTTCCAAGCTCTTTAAATGCAATGTTCCCCCTCCTAGCTGCAGCACCTCAATAATATCAAAATAACAAATTTGATAAAGACACAAAAAAATAATATCACGAGCTGTGCTATTAATCATACACTACAATAAATGAAAAAACAGACCTAACCCCTTGGTTCCAATCTGCAGGAAAAAGTCTGTATATTGGGAATCACTGGAGATGTTTGAATAATTGAGAAAGTGTAACCAACACCTGAAAAAGGATTAGGTCCAGAGAGACCAAAGTGTGATTTACCTCTCCTAGAGATGTAAACTTTCCCAAAAGTTTGAAGCCATGGGAAAAAAAAATGTCCTCTGTTTCTTCCAGAAAAAATGGAAATTTTCAGAAAAAAAAATTCATTGTGGAGTAGTTGTACAAATTGAAAATAATTTTGTTACACTGGGAAGATGAACTGCAGCGTATATAAAGGTATTATGCTTGGAATAATTCAGTAAATAAACTAAATTTGCTTTTAAAATTGTATTTTTTATTAGAAATGGAATAACAAGAACTGTATATGTTAGGAACATTTCACCTATACATTAGAATGGGTAACCACCCCCTTTCCCTCATAATAATGTAAAAGCTTCCTGCCAATATGCATTTCAGTAATTGACCATGCTGATCCAGAAACATACATTGCTCTATGAAGAGCTGTATGTATGTTCTCCTGATTGTCAGCTATCAATTTCTCTATTGATGAAGGTATTGTGTATTTTGGGAGGCTGTGGTTTGTAACACTTTCTTACTTGAAGTTGCTGTTGGTGAAGAAACACTTTGTGATGATCCATAAGCAGCAGAAAGCATGTTTCTAGAATGAGAACTTTAGAGAGAGAAGCTACTTGCACTTTCATTATGGTCATGTCATTCCATAAAGTCTAATTGAATGTCTTTAGGGAACCTCTATCATGCCAGCCATGATGTGTTTTGGAATCCTTGTAGCATTTGGAAAAGAATGTTTTTTTCTCACAATTTTTGCAAATTGCAGCTTTGCTCTCAGCAGAAATTGCACTGTAAATGTTTTAAAACTCTATATGATGGTCTCAACATTTTACTGAGAGGAGGAAAAGAAAAAAAATATTTACTGATCAGACTATAGGTAAACACCATGCTGTGATGGTGGAGGTCATTAATAGGAATTATTTAATGATTATGAAAATAAACTAATTTGTCAGACAAATGTACCCTCTTACCTTTTAATTAAGGTCTGAGAGGACAGAAAATATCATCTACTGTATCCCAACAAACAACCAACTGTAGGAGGTACAAGATGGAGCCCACTAGCAAACTAAACTGGAGTCTTTCCCCTACAGCACCAAAATGGCAGAGATGCGTATTTCTCTTGTTTGAAAACTACATTAAGAAGTTACTTGTATTGTATTCCAGGACTTGCAATAATTTAAGACTTTACATAAAGTCTCAGAAAACTTTTATTAAAAAACTGTTTATTTCCCAATTTTCAGAATTTTTTTCCAGGCCTTCCCATCTCTAACCTTTTAATAATAGAGATGTAATTAAATGGTGTGAGATCTTGTCCATATATAGTATATGGTGCAGGGATATCACTGCTCATAACGTGGAAAGGTGCTACAACACTGTGACCAAAATAAACCAAAGCAGATGTTTTCCACCTTTAATTTGACCTATAATCTGTGCAATTCAATTAAAGACAAATTGAAATTGTTGTTTAGTGGAGACAAAATAATGTGGTTGTAAAGGTGTACACACCCTCTTAGAGATGTGGCTGTGTTCAGAATTAATCAATAACATGCAAACTGATGTCAAATAATAGTCAACACACACCTGCCATCAATGAAAGTGTATGTGCAGAATAGCATGCTTGTTATACTCACTGTGGAACTTAAGGAGTTAATCCTCTGCATTGTGTAAAAAGGCTCTTTAATCTTGTATGGCCAGATACTTCCTTCTTGCACTGTCTATCTGTGTAATGCCATACTACATGCAGGCAGGGTGGTAAGTTTGCACATACTCCGTTTGGTCTCTTATGCTGTGCTGGAGATTTCCTGTTTCAGTTGAGTTTTTCAGGTCACATGGTATAACATCACACATGTGGGTGCATATAGAGATCCTACATGACAGCCCAGTCCTTACCTCCTCCTCCTTGCTCAGTAACTAAAAAAGAACACAGTGGGTGGGATATCACATGTTTTCTGGTACAATAATTTTTATTGGAGAAAAATGTCAATGAAACAGACAATCATCCACGCAGGGGGACATCATAGTAACCATAGCAGAAAAATGTGGGCCTGGGGGATCCAAACAAGAGACTTTACTTAATATAGTCTATCTACTTTGCGGCCGCGTAGGGTAACCCAAAGGTCTATATAGGTCACTAGGGTTTAGAGGCCAATAAACAGAAGACCAATTTGCAGGTGCACTAATGATCAGCAGAGGGCACTGCTATTGTTGGCCAGGTTAGCATCTCTGGTGCAGGTCGGAGTGGACTATCTGTGGGAAAGTACCAGGTGTGAAAATAAGCAGCTGGGGCCGATTCCTAGTCGGAGATAGGCCCTGCATCTGGGGCTGCGGGACCCTCTAAACGGGGGAAACTGGTGCAACCAAGGACATGAGTGTATCGGTAAGGTGAAGAGGGAGAGGAATGAGGAGGCAGAAGGAGGAGAAGGGAGGAAGTAAGAGAAGAGAGGAAAAGAGAAAAGAAGAAAAGAAAAAAAAAAGTTGGGAGGGAGAGGGAGAATGGGAAGAGTCCTGCGGATGGGGGGAGTGCCAGTTTAGCGCTCAGGAGAGACCCAAGCTGTGCGAGTGCAGGGTGGGGAGATCATAGGACCACCATGGCGACCATACTTTGAGAAATTTGGAATGAGTATCACTTGGGATACTCAACATTTTCTCATTGACCATAAGGTCAGTTATGGTGCTTTTCACTTTGGCGAACGGGACAGAGGGCCTCTTCCAAGCTCCAGCTATTACCTATTTGGTCGCAATAAATAGATACGTGACCAGTTTTTGTTGATATGAAAACAGGCCGGGATGGGGCAATGTAGCAGAGCGACTTTGGCTTCCCTGCATATTGGTATATGTGAAACAAGGTGTGAAGGAGATCGAACACCCTAGACTAAAATCCTGTAAGACGGGGGCAAGACCAGCAAGTATGTAGGACGTCTCCCCGTTGACCACATCCTCTGAAGCATTGATCACTGTAAAATGGATTCGAACTCGCTATCTGGGCCGGGACTCAGTACCAATGTAGGAGAACTTTGTATGCTGATTCCAAGGTAGCCGCGTTGAAGGAGCACTTAGCCATGAAGGACCAGGTTTTATTACAGTCCTCAGGGTCAATAGAGAATCCCAGGTCTCTCTCTCAATGGGATTTGTAGGACACAGCCCCAGGCGAATTCATGGTGTTTAGAGAAGAGTAGATTATTGAAACAATACCAGGGGCACCAAGGGAGTGGAGTCAAAGGTGTTCTAAAGCCGTTTTATGGAAAGGATATGCAGCATTGTGCCTCAGTGAAGAAACCCAATTGGTTAATTGGGCATAGCGGAAGAATTCCGAAGGGGGTACGTTGTGGACATCCTGAAAGGAAGGCCAAGAAGGAAAGGTTCGGAAAAGGAGAAAAGGACAGACCTCCTTATATCCATGTGTGGACCACCAGGAGAAGGAACTTGGTTGGTCAAGGCCCGGCAGGAACAGGGGGTTGTTGAAAAGGGGAAGGAGCAGAAGAAAAGGGGACATAAGATTGCCCGAATAGCGAACTGAGTCCTAGAGCTTCAAGCTATGGTGCATGAGAGGGCTAAGCGCGGAGGGGCAATGTTTATGGGGAAGCCATAATAAGGCTGATGGGGGAATCGGGGCACAGCTAGGGAGTTCAAGGAGCACCCACCACGGAATATCGGAGGTTGCATGAAGTAGAGTTAATTGCGATATCTGGGCGGCTTGGTAGTATTTGGCTATGTTGGTAACCCAGAGGCCACCTCTCAATCTGTGCCTATAGAGGGTTGAGCGTGACAATCGGGGGCGTCGGTGAGCCCAGATGAAGGATCGAATCCTGTTCTGTAAGAGACGCAAGAAGAAAGAGAGGACATGGACTGGAAGAGTGCAGAAGTAATAGAGCGCTTTGAGGAGAATGGTCATCTTGACCGCATTGATGCAGCCGATCCAAGATAGTGAGGGAAATTGCCAATATTGCATTAATGACGTAAGTGATCGTAATAAGGGGTAATAGTTTGTGGCAAACAGAGATGAGTAGTGGGGGGTCAGCTTGACGCCAAGGTAGTCCAGAGAGGAGGAGTTCCAGAGGTAAGGGAAGGAGGCTTGTAATTGCGTCACCATTGAGGGGGGTAAGGAGTTAAGGCCGTGGTTTTATGAGAGTTGATATGTAGTCCAGAGAAGGCCGAGAAGCGGGAGAGAAGAGCCTGGAGGTTAGGGAGGGTAACCAGGGGGTTAGTTAAGGTCAGAAGGGCATCATCTGCAAAGAGGCTCACTTTATGGTGCATACCGGCGTATGGAATTCCAGAGATGTTCGGGTCGTTGCGAAGGAGGGATATCACATGTTTATTCATGAAAGATCCGCCTCCCATAAAAGCACATGAACACATACTGCAGTGGATTTCTAGAGGCATTGATTGTTTATTTGTGAACTGAGCATGTCATAGGCAAAGCACCAATCAGCTCTGGCTGGATCGCGGGTGAAGGGTCACTGTTGCAAAGGCAGTTTCATCAGAGGAGAGTGAAATCTCCTCCTACATGAACACTGGAGAAGCCCTGGGTCCTTGCAGTTTATCACCTGAATGCAATATTCAGATGAAAAAAAAGGTATATAGCAGCAGTATTTTGATCTCAAAATAAGATTTAGAAGCTGTGTGCACTGTGGGTGGGGGATGGATGAATTGTTTTATATTGCTGGGTTTAGCAATACTTTAAGCCTAAATAAAGTTATTAAGCATTAAAGGGATCTCTCATTGTTGGAAGGTATCGGTCAGGAGAAGGTGCAAACAATTTTGCACTAAAGCATTAAATATACCATGGGACACAGTGAATACAGTCATCAACAAGTGCAGAAAATATAACACAACAGTTGCAAATCCAACAACTGGGTGTTCCTCCAAAATTGTTAAATAACAAAAAGAAAACTGTTTGGGGAAGTTGCCAAGAAGCCTAGAGCAACATTGAGTCTGGATTCACACCATAGGGGTGTGAATTCCAGCTTAACCACTTCCTTACTAGGCACTTAAACCCCCCTCCTGCCCAGACCAATTTTTTGCTTTCAGTGCTGTCGCAATTTGAATGAGAATTGCGCAGTCGTGCGACGTTGTACCCAAACTACATTTATATCATTTTTTTCCCACAAATAGAGTTTTCTTTTGGTGGTATTTAATCCCCTCTGCGTCATTTCTGATCGGCGCTATAAACAAACAAAGAACGATGATTTTGAAAAAAGAACAATATTTTTTACTTTTTGCTATAATAAATATCCAAAAAAAATTAGTCAACAGTTTTGGCCAATATATATTCTTCTACATTAAAAATGGTAGCAACCCGCGCTCACTTCAGTGGGAATGATGATGTTTGATATATTATGTATCTTTAAAAGGCAGCACGCATAAAACAATAGATCTAAAATTGTCCAATAGAATAAATAAGCAACATATGCAGCGCCGATGATGAGGTAAATAAATGACAGTTCTTCCCTTGAAGTATAGGTATCACATATTTTCATAAATAATCGGAAAATCTTGATGTAAAAACAATGGGTGGAGGCTTACCAGATGATGGTAAAATATGCGCGTTGTTTAATATTGGTCATCCACGGTTATGGGTCGTCACATCTGCTGATGTCCGGTAAGGGGAGGAATCCGTCCTGATACGACCTCTGATGTTATAGGGGGATGGTCCTGGGTCCTGGTGGTCTGTCACTCCTGATCCATATACGGGGGGAGGGGGGAGGAAGGCTCCCGAGGAAACTCCAGGTCTTGCTTCAAAACTTCCGATGTCTCAGGTGCCGATGTGCATAAGCAGAGGAAAAAAGGGAACACCCAATCGTGTAATACCGTTTTGAAAGGTTTTATTACAGAAGTCGGGTTAAAATATACTCACATGTCGCGACGTATACAACGAATAAATAAGATAACCTGTTAAAATCTAGATAACAAAATACGC
>BLSH010401089.1:1147272-1162907 GCA_018402905.1 Glandirana rugosa | reverse complement strand
TCGTGCATTTATGTCACTTTTCCCGCCGGTGGCGCGCCTGCGCAGGTTGCGGTCTATGTTGCGACAGTTATCTCGTGCAGGCTCGCCGCCCGTGGGTGTACATGTCATTAAACGTTTGACAGTTTCTTTTCAATTTCTTATATTTTTATTTTTCTTATTTGTATGTTTGTTATAATTGTTATGACTTGATCGAACAGCCCGAGTTGGTCGACTACATGCGGTCGTCGTCATCCTGTCCCCGACCGGTCTTCTTGGTTTGTACCATACGTCCCTCCGGACGTCCCCAGAACCGATCACAACTCGCTTAACCCGAACGATTTTTGAAATGTCCGGGTCCGGGTCCGTGCCACGGACACCCGAAAGTTCGGTACGGACCCGAACGTTACAGTCCGGGTTCGCTCAACACTAGCCAAGACCCCTGCAGGCCTCCCTGCATACCATGTTTGGTTCTTCTGGCCAGCCCCTGTCCTACTGCTGCTGGCGTACATCAGCTGGTTGAGCCCGACAAGCTAGTTCAGTATTGTTAATATTGTTTGTATGTTTATTCTTTTTATTTTTATATTCTTTAACTTTTCTTTGACAGTTTGCAAATTACTGTACATGTGGGTGCCCGCCGCTCGGACGTGCTCTATTGACAGCGTTGTATCTGGCGTTGGACGCGTCCGCGCGGTGGCCGCCCTTTTCACTGTATTTACGTGCTACTATGCTCTGTATATGGCTGGGTTGTGCCCCTGGACCCGCCCACACAGTGTGGCAACGATGCATACTTGCGTGTCATGTTGTGGTTGCGGGTCCCCCTGGCTGGGTTGGATCGCCTGCCGTGCAGCTTTTCACCAAACATTATGGCGTCACTAAAACTGCTAACCTGGAATGTTAGAGGCCTTGGCGCAAAGCCTAAAAGGAACGCAATCTTATCTCATCTTAAGTCTATGCGGGCCGACGTGTCGGTGCTGGTCAGGCACAGATGGCTCTTAAAAAACCCTGGGTGAGTTGGATGTATCAAGCCCCCTTCACCTCTAACTCCCAAGGAGTCGCTATTCTGATTTCCAGGTCTACAAGGTTTCAGCTGCAAGTGCGGTCGGGCCCCCAGGGTCGTTTTTTATTTTTACATGCCTCTATTGAAGGGGCTGAGGTTCTTTTGATGGCGTACTACATTCCCCCTCCCTTTCAGTTTGGCCCCTTGCAGCAGGGTGTATCCTCTATGGCCCAACACCCCACAGTGCCAGCAATCTGGCTTGGGGACTTTAACATGGTCATCAATCCAGTCCTGGACAGATTGGGATCCCCTGCTCACGCCACCTCGCCGCAACGAATCACGAGATTTGGCGGATTCCTCGAGGAGTTCTTATTAAAGGACACCTGGAGGCACAAACACCCAGATCAAATCCAATTTTCCTGCTTTACCTCCTCACATTCAGCCATGTCCCGTATTGACCTTATTCTGGTTTCGCCCCCACTTCTCCCGGATGTCCTGGGGGCGGGGATCGGAGCCAGAATACTCTCGGACCATGCCCCATACTGGATCACCCTGAGGGTCTCCTCCTCCCCTGCGGCGAAGATCTGGCGACTAAACCCGTTTTGGTTATCGGTCCTTCCAGACCTGGACTCTTACCAGAAAGAATGGGCGCACTTCTTTCGCTCAAATGGTGGGTCGGCCCCGGTCGGCGCGGTGTGGGAGGCCTTCAAACTACACACCCGCATGTTCCTCTCCGCATGGATATCCAGACGCAAAAGATCCTCTAAACTTATCTTAACACAGGCAGAGGAACGGCTGGTGGCCTGTGAACAGGCCTTTATCAGTGACCCCTCTCCCACTAATGCTTCCCTGCTCCGCACACATTCTAGACTTACAAATCAGCTACACTCTGAAAAGGCCAAACAGGGAATCTTCTTTGCCAGGCAGCAGGCATTCGAGCATGGTGAACGGGCGGGTAAGCTCCTAGCCTATATGGCCCACATGGACAACAAACCTCCGGTTGTGGTGGAGCTTTGCTCCTCCGGGATAGTGGTTTCCAGTCCTGAGCAGGTAGCTGCAGAGTTCCAATCATTCTTCTCTGACCTGTATACATCTAGGGCCAACTACCCGCAGGCAGACCTAGTCCAACTTCTTCAAGGCGTAGAGTTCCCTAGGCTAACACCGACCCAGATTGCTCAACTAGAGGCACCTATCACCACCGACTGCATAGAGGAGGCTCTGGCGAGCCTTGCCTCGGCTAAAGCACCCGGATCGGATGGCCTACCCCTTGAGTTTTATAGACAATTCAGGGCACAGCTTATCCCCCAACTCTGCAAACTCTATAACCACATATTTCAGTCCTCCACCCTCCCTGCCACAATGGGTGAAGCCCTTATAGTCCTTATCCCCAAACCCGGTAAAGACCCCCTGTACCCTGAGTCCTATCGCCCTATATACCTTCTACAATTAGATGTCAAGATAAAATTCTCGCCCTCCACCTGAATAAAGTCATCTCACATTTAATACACCCGGACCAAACCGGATTTATGCCCAATAAAAACACGGCCCACAACCTCAGACGTCTGTTCCTCAATCTCCAGTCCCGACATGACAAGATGGGCTCCAGGGTGATAGTCAGCCTTGACGCTGCTAAAGCCTTCGACTCTGTGGAATGGAATTATCTCTGGGAATGTATGCGAAGATTTGGGTTCGGGCCACGATTTATTAAGTGGACACGGCTCCTATATCAGTCTCCCACTGCACGTGTCCAGGTTAATGGGGGGATCTCCAACCCATTCCCACTTTCACGTGGCACACGGCAGGGCTGCCCCCTATCCCCGTTACTATATGCCCTGGCGGTGGAGCCCCTTGCTGCCGCCATTAGAGCGCACCCTGATATCAGAGGCCTACGTTGTGGTGAGCTCATGGAAGTTGTCAGCCTCTACGCTGACGATATGCTTCTGTACCTGGCTGACTCGGGCCCCTCCCTCCAGGCAGCCCTGCAACTTATTCAACATTTCGTCAGGTTCTCCGGGTTACAGATTAATTGGTCGAAGTCCCAAATTCTCCCATAGATGCTGATGTCCCCACCGCTGATCAGGCAGCTCTACCATTGGTTAGGGCCAGCACGATCAAATACCTCGGGGTGCAGGTCTCCCTATCGGATTACGTTGACCTCAACCTTGAGCCACTATTTGACGTTCTTAAGTCTAAGACACAAACCTGGTTGCGCCTTCCCCTTGGCGTGATGGGGCGCATTGGCTTGGTGAAAATGGTCCTTCTATCGAAATTGCTGTACATTTTCTGGCATACCCCATGCTCCATCCCGATGCGCTCCCTGAAAGCCATGGAGTCTATCATCAACACCTTTATATGGGGATCCTCCTGTCACAAACTACCCTGGCGAGCCCTTAAACTCCCGATAGCCTTGGGGGGACGGCTGTCCTGGACCCCTTGTTTTATTACATCGCCTCCCAATTATCTCACCTCTACCACTTAAATCATGGTGACAGGGCCAGGTACGTCACACTTGAATGCATGCACACGCCAGTTCCAATCGTGCACCCTCTTCAGGTCTTGTTCAGGGGCCCTGGGGGGGGACGCCCCATGCATACGCCGTGGGTCCTATGACCACCCATTACTGCAGAATATGGCACCTTGCCCAGAGGTTCAGCGGTGCTCCTAGGTTCCACTCACACACCCCTCTTTGGAATAATCCACATCTACCTGAGTTACTTACTGTTCCAGACAAATGCCTCTGGATAGCCAGGGGAATTATTTTCCTATCACAGGTAATAGCAGATGGCTCAATTAGGAGCTTCCAATCCTTAAAGGAGCAATACGCCCTTCCTAATTGCATGTTCTTCCGATACCTGCAACTTCGCCATGCTCTCTACACACAATTCAATGACTCCACACCGGACCTCGATGTGCTACCTATGGTGGACATCCTGCTTGGTGATGACCCCAAAAAACTTATCACCCAATTTTACAACCACCTTGTGGCTCCAGGCGCCTCTGCTCAGTCGGACCGGCTACGCGCCCGCTGGGCGACAGATCTCGGCAATATTGACAACAAAGACTGGGACGAGGCACTGGCTACCTGCAAACTGGTATCCCCCAAACTTTCAGACCGCCTCACCCAACTATTTATTCTGCACCGATCATACATCACACCACGCCGCATTTTAAAATACAACCCAAATTATAACCCCTCATGCCCACATTGCGACGACACCAACTGCACCTTTTTTCATCTCCTCTGGCCCTGCCCGTCTGTCCAGGGGTACTAGACTCAGGTCATCCGATTCCTTCACGACCAGATGGGCTCCCCTCTCACTTTATGCCCCCACAGATGTCTGTTGGGAATCTTGTCTATCCCTGAGAAGGAGAAGTACCTCAACGTATTCCTACAGGAAACACTGTTTATTGCAAGGATGCAGATTGCTAGAACGTGGCCAAGGGGGAACCCCCCTACCATACAGCAGTGGATCAAAGCAGATAATGATACACTCCCCTACAAGAAAGTGCTCTATGCCCACAGAGGTTGCCCGGGCAAGTATAATAAAATTTGGGATAGATGGCTCGGTGACTCCGCTACATGCGATGAGATTGCCACTACTTGATATGCCTGCCTTGACGTCAACACCTTTGCTATGACATGCTTCTTTTCAATATGTGATGTAGATACCACACCAGTGATTATTGTGTACCTGTCAAATGTCAACCCCCTTTTTTCTTTTCTCTGTATCCTTTTTGTGGTGCATGTTGCACCTACATATTGATTATTGGTATCTCCTCTGTGTACTATACTCAATAAACAACTTTTGTTTGCATTACAAAAAAAAGAAAATGTCCAAAGTGTCAATATTTTGTGTGGCCACCATTATTTTCCAGCACGTCCTTAACCCTCTTGGGCATGGAGATCACCAGAGCTTCACAGGTTGCCCCTGGAGTCCTCTTCCACTCCTCCATGATGGCATCACTGAGCTGGTGGATGTTAGAGACCTTGGGCTCCTCCACCTTCCATTTGAGGATGCCCCACAGATGTTCAATAGGGTTTAGCTCTGGAGACATGCTTGGCCAATCCATCACCTTTACCCTCAGCTTCTTTAGCAAGGCAGTGGTCGTCTTGGAGGTATGTTTGGGGTCGTTATAATGTTGGAATACTGCCCTGCGGCCCAGTCTCCGATGGCAGGGGATCATGCTCTGCTTCAGTATGTCACAGTACATATTGGCATTCATGGTTCCCTCAATGAACTGTAGCTCCCTAGTGCAGGCAACACTCATGCAGCCCCAAACCATGACACTCCCATCACCATGCTTGACTGTAGGCAAGACACACTTGTTTTTGTATTCCTCACCTGGTTGCCTCCACACACGCTTGACACCATCTGAACCAAATGCGTTTATCTTGGTCTCATCAGACCATGGGATATGGTCCCAGTAATCTATGCCCTTTGTCTGTTTGTCTTTAGCAAACTGTTTGCGGGCTTTCTTGTGCATCATCTTTAGAAGAGGCCACCTTCTGGGATGACAGCCATGCAGACCAATTTGATGCAGTGTGCGGCGTATGGTCTGAGCACTGACAGCAATGCTGGCAGCACTCATACGTCTATTTCCCAAAGACAACCTCTGGATATGAATCTGAGCATGTTCACTCAACTCCTTTGGTTGACCATGGCGAGGCTTGTTCTGAGTGGAACCTGTGCTGTCAAACTGCTGTATGGTCTTGGTCACTGTGCTACAGCTCAGTTTCAGGGTCTTGACAATCTTCTTATAGAGTAGGCCGTATTTATGTAGAGCAACAATTAATTTTTTTTTCAGATCCTCAGAGAGTTATTTGCCATGAGGTGAGGTGCCATGTTGAACTTCCAATGACCAGTATGAGAGAGTGAGAACAATAACACCAAATTTAGCAAACCTGCTACCCATTCACACCTGATACTTTGTAACACTAATGAGTCACATGAAACCCGGGAGGGAAATGGCTAATTGGTCCCAATTTGGACATTTTCATTTAGGGGTGTACTCACTTTTGTTGCAGCGGTTTAAACATTAATGGCTGCATGTTGAGTTATTTTGAGGAGACAGCAAATTTACACTGTTATACAAGCTGTACACTCACTACTTTACATTGCAGCAAAGTGTCATTTTTTCAATGTTGTCACATGAAAAGATATAACAAAATATTTACAAAAATGTGTGGGGTGTACTCACTTTTGTGAGATACTGTATATACATATATATGTAAAACCCTGCATAAGTTCATGGCGTTATATAGGTACCTGTAATAATAATACTACTACTAATAAATATATATATATATATACAGTATATATATATATATATATATATATATAGATAGATAGATATAGATATATTTATAAATATATATACAGAGCAAACTTATAAACGCAACACTTTTGTGTTTGCCCTATTTATCATGAGTGAACTTAAAGATCTATGACTTTTTCTATGTACACAAAAGGCCTATTTCTCTCACATATTGTTCACAAATCTGTTTAAATCTGTGTTAGTGAGCATTTCTCCTTTGCCGAGATAAACTATATACCGCACAGGTGTGGCATATCAAGATGCAGATATGACAGCATGATGATTTCACAGGTGTGCCTTAGGCTGGCCACAATAAAAGGCCACTCTAAAATGTGCAGTTTTACTGTATTGGGGGGGGGGTCTGAAAACCAATCAGTATCTGGTGTGACCACCATTTGCCTCAAGCAGTGCAGCACATCTCCTTCGCATAGAGTTGATCAGGTTGTTGATTGTGGCCTGTGGAATGTTGGTCCATTCCTCTTATGGCTGTGCGAAGTTGCTGGATATTGGAAGGAACTGGAACACTCTGTCATATACGCTGATCCAGAGCATTCCAAACATGCTTAATGGGTGACATGTCCGGTGAGTATGCTGGCCATGCAAGAACTGGGATGTTTTCAGCTTCTAGGAATTGTGTACAGATCCTTGCAACATGGGGCTGTGCAATATCATGCAGCATGAGGTGATGGTCATGGATGAAGAGCACAACAATGAGCCTCAGGATCTCCTCACTGTATCTCTGTGCATTCAAAATGCCATCAATAAAATGCACCTGTGTTCGTTGTCCATAGCATACGCCTGCCCATACCATAACCCCACCACCACCATGGGCCACTCAATGCACAACGTTGACATCAGCAAACCGCTCACCCACACGATGCCATATACTCTGTCTGCCATCTGCTCTATACAGTGAAAATCAGGATTCATCCATGAAGAGAACACCTCTCCAAAGTGCCAGATGCCATTGAATGTGAGCATTTGCCCACTCAAGTCGGTTACAGCGACGAATTGCAGTCAGGTCGAGACCCCGATGAGGACAACGGGCATGCAGATGAGCTACCCTGGCATGGTTTCTGACAGTTTCTGCAGAAATTCTTTGGTTATGCAAACCGATTGTTGCAGCAGCTGTTTGGGTGGCTGGTCTCAGAGGATCTTGGAGGTGAAGATGCTGGATGTGGAAGTCCTTTGGCTGGTGTGGTTACACGTGGTCTGCGGTTGTGACGCTGGTTGGATGTACTGCCAAATTCTCTGAAACGCCTTTGGAGACGGCTTATGGTAGAGAAATGAACATTCAATTCAAGGGCAACAGCTCTGGTGGACATCCCTGCAGTCAACATGCCAATTGCACGCTCCCTCAAAACTTGCAACATCTGTGGCATTGTGCTGTGTGATAAAACTGCACATTTTAGAGTGGCCTTTTATTGTGGCCAGCCTAAGGCACACTTGTGCAATAATCATATTGTCTAATCAGCATCTTGATATGCTTGATATGAGGTGGGTGCATTATCTTGGCAAAGGAGAAGTGCTCACCAACACAGATATAGACAGATTTGTGAACAATATTTGAGAGAAATAGGCCTTTTGTGTACATAGAAAAAGTCATAGATCTTTAAGTTAAGCTCATGATAAACAGTTTTATCTAACTCTTTATTGGCATGCTAATGAGGTGGGGGGTCAGTCCAGGGATAGCGAAATTTAAGTAGACAATTTTAATGTGGCTTGCAATAGGTTGCAACTGTTTCCCATTACTAATCACCCTTACGAACATGTAAGGATGCATTGTAAACTCTTTTGGACCTGATACTTAGATAGATAGATAGATAGATAGATAGATAGATAGATAGATAGATAGATAGATAGATAGATAGATAGATAGATAGAATTTTGCATATGCTTATTAATACTGTGTGTGTTTTATTCCTCAGAGAGACTCATGGGAACCAACTGTTTCCGATTCAATTAACCAACTGGATGCCTTGTGCACAGATGCTTCACAAACTGTATCATCATCCACAAATTGCATCTCATCTGAAAATGGAGCCCCACACTACAGGAGTGCTAGCAGAGGGTCCTCCTCATCCCAGGGCACTCAGTCTTATTCATTACATCCTCTAGAAGATGTTCACTACTCTACTACTTTTCCGGCTACCTCTTCCTATGCCTTCTCGCCATTTATGACAGTGAACAATGAATTGACCCCAAAGATGGTTCATCACCTTTCTCAAGAGGACTCTGCAGAAACAAGTCCCATGCAAGATAGTTCTGCTTGGCCAAAGGAAGATACGAACACAGTATGGGGACCATATGAAATTCGAAGAAATTACTGAAATCTGTGTTATTCCTTCAGTCATCATGAATTTGTCATCATAATACTTTTAGATCACATGACAGGATGTAAAACTAGATTGTGAAAACAACACTAACAGGACAATGCTGTTGCTATTAACATTCATACTTAATAAACATAGTTAGGAGAACCTAAAAGAAAAAAGAAAACAGATCAGGTTTTAATTTAATATTAATTTTTATTTAACAGGGTAATGTTTCCAACTTTTCTCAGTTATGTATAACCACCGCATCTTTCTCAGAGTCTGAGCACTACCTTTACTATAAATAATGACTACATTTACCATCCATGTACTGCTGCAACACCACTTTAGCTGTAAAGTCTGTCACCTCATAGCTTCATGCAAAAACTTAATCACACATTTATAATTGCATACCATCAAGACTTTGCTCTCTCCATATTGGCTGCTATAGTCCAGAGCAGAAGTCATTCAGAAGCACAGGTTAATTATAAAATAGAAGACATATTATTCTACTACCTGTTGTTGAATGTCATCATCATCGTAGTAAACTGATCTCCCAAAGCACAGAACATGAGATGAACCCTGAGCCACACTGTGTACCACTCACAGAAAGTATGAGTAACAGCAGACATACATTCCTGAAATATTAAAAATAACATTGTAGTAGGATTAACATCTACCCGCCACTATAAAACAAGAGTATGGATACTGGGTTTGCTATATTTTTGAGAAGTTAATGTGGCACAAATAGTCAAAGTGAACCATCTCAGAACACTAAAAGTTTAGATTAAATATTTTCATGAAGTTCTTAGTTATTCTTCCTCATACAAAGTACAGAAATCCATTTAAATCCTACAACCTGCAAATGAGCTCAACAGGGATAGATTTCTATCACTGGATTCTATAGACCAGCCCTTCTTAACCCTTTCACCTGTGGGGCACCCTTGAAAAGCTTTCAGGTCTTGAGGAACCTCTAATATAAATTATTAAACCTACAGCTTATGGTACATTAGCATTATCAGTAAGTTATAGAAAATTGAATATAAACAATGTGGTTTACACACTGTATTTGACACCCAGGACAGATCATTTTCTACTACTCTCTGCTCTATGCAACCACGTACTCAGTAGTAATACAATAATGAAAAAATTGTTATATCCCCTTACATTTTGGTCAGTGTAGTAGAGACCACTTACATTGGTGGTTTGTGGAAATTTGCTCCCTTGCATTGGTGATTGGGATAAGTAAGGGATTGGTTTACCATTGCTCACTGCTAAAGGAACCTCCAGCAACCCAAAGAGGACTCCTAGGGTTCCACTGAAACCTGGTTGCGAAAGGCACATCCATTGATACCCAACACAGCACACTTCTGGTAGGATCATCTATTACACAAACATTTTTGCTGATCATAAAAAGACTTAGAATATTGTTACAGTGTTAAATTTAACTTATAAGGAGATGCTATATTTTTACTGGTGATAGCTGGAAAAATATATACATTAAAAAGCCTCTCTTTTCTCTTCACTACCCGTAGATGCAAGACTACTGGTCCTAATGGTAAATCTGTCCCTGTTGCTCAGTGCTAAAGCATGTATGCATATGTCAGATATACAAAGGATTTTGTGATTGTCAGGCTTCCTAAATTACAACAAATACAGTGGGTATAGAAGAGAATCACTCTATTTTAAATAATCACATTTTGTTTCTTTGCAGCCTGAAATGAACACAGGCACAGTTTTGTCTTATCCAGCTGTATTTACTCACAAAATTTACAAAATTACTAAGTTGGAAAAAGGATAACCACCCTTATGTCAGCATTTTGTGGAACTGCCTTTTGCTTTAATTACAGCCTTTAGTCTGTTGGGATATGTCACTACTAACGTTGCCCATCTAGACTTTGCAATATTTGCCCACTCTTCTTTGCAGAACTGCTCTGGTTCAGTTCAATATGATGGTGACCGTTTGTGGACTGCAGTCTTCAAGTTATTCCACAGATTTTCAAAGTGGTATAAATCTGGGCTTTGACTAGGCCATGCAAGGACATTCACCTTTTTCTCCTTCAACCATTGTGTAGTCAATGTTGCTCTGTGCTTTGGATCATTGTCATGTTGGAAGATAAACCTTCTTCCCATTGACAACTTTCTGGCAGAGGGCAGCAGATTTTCCTCAAAAATGTGATGGTATTTTGCCCAATCCATTTTTCTTCTATCCGGACAAGTGCTTCAGTCCCTGCTACAGAGAAACACCCCTATAACAAGATATCACCACCTCCGTGCTTTACTGTAAGAATAGTGTTTGGATGATGAACTGTATTGGATTTTCCCCAGACATATTGTTTGGTATTGAGGCCAAATCATTAAATTTTAGTCTTACACATTGAAAATCTGTGGAATGACTTGAAGACTGCAGTCCACAAATGGTCATTATCAAATTTAACTGAACTTGAGCAGTTCTGCAAAGAAGAGTGAGCAAATATTGCAAAGTATATATGTGTAAAGTTAGTAGAGACATAAACCAACTAAAGGCTGTAATCAAAGCAAAATGTGGTCCAACAAAATACTGACATAAGTGGGGTGACTCTTTTTCCAACTCAGTGATTCTGGTTTTGATTTTTTTTTCTGATATGTTGGTGTTATATCTTTCACATGGATGTTATAAGTTGCACTAGTAAAAACAGCTGCATAAAACTAAAACTGTGCCTGTCTTCATTTCAGGCTACAAAGCACCAAATGTGATTATATTAAAGAGGGATTGATTCTTTTTTATAACCACTGTATTTGTGGCCAAACATGGCTAAAAAAAACACTTATGCACCAGTTATTGTATACTTATTTAGGCAATTCCAGGTATGTAAATACAGAACCACAATCAGTGGTTTCTAGTGTTATCTAGAGTAAAGACTAGTCATTTCCAGAATTAAAATAATTAAACTATCTTTTTATGAAAATATATGACCTAAAATACAAAGTTTTTTCCAGACTTCCATCAATGTGTTTACCATGTTTTTTTTCATGTTTTTTAATATGCTATCTTCAGCTTTGATCCACACAGAACCCAAAGGACTGCTTAGGAAATATTTTTCTCTTTTGCCATTAAAACAGGAGAAACAATGGACTTTCAGAAATTCACTCAGCGGACAGAATTAAGAAGTTGTAGATCTAATGTATTAGCATATTTATTATCAACTTCAGTTAGGTATACAGTTACCTTGATTTTCAACTCCTTCTCTCATAATAATAGAATTTTAGAAATACCGGAAAATTCCTTTGGAATTTTGTTTGTAAACTCCTGCCCCTTTTACTATCATGTTAAAAAACTATTAAGGGAATATATGTTGGCTTTGCTAAGCTATCTATTTTATGTATAAAAGTAGAATAATGTTGGACTAGTTTGCCCTTCATTGAACACATTTTCTATTTTTTTTTATCATGTTATCAAAACTCCTCAAAATAAATGTTAACCTTTTGATATTAAAAATTAAATTACCTGAATTAGTACTTTAATAATATTGTAAAGTACTTATTTCAATATACGTTTTTGTACTTTGATTTAGCTTACACAATAAAATGATATTCATCTACATTGTGCAAGGTTATAATTACCAAGTGCATTAATGTACAAAGTCAAAATAAAAAATGTAAAATTGCTAATACTGTATTGGAGTGCCACGAGGTCTTTACTAAACTGAATACAGTGGATTACATGCTGTGAAATGAAAGTCATGCTGGGGGAAAACCTATCATAAAGTTAATAAAGTTGTGTATTAATCTATAAAAGGCATTTTATGTACAGCTAGTATGTATAGACGCAATACGAAAGTATATGAACCCCTTAGAGATTAACTATTTTTCTGCAGTAATTTGACATAAAATGTGATCTTCATCGCAGTCACAACAATAGACAAACACAATGTGCTTAAGCTGGTAATACACAAACAATTCTAATTTCTCTTGTCTTTATTGAACGCACCCATTAAACATTCACAGTGCTGGATGATAACAGTAAGTGAACTCTTAGCGTTAATAGCTGGTCGAACCTGCGTTGGCAACAATGACTTCAAGCAAGCAATTTTGGTAGCTCTGGCTCAGACCTGCACAGTGTTCAGGAGGAATGTTTGACCATTCCTCTTTACAAAACAGCTTCAGTTCCAATGTATTTATAGGATGTCTGGGGTAAATTGCGCTCTTGAGGCCATTCCATGGCATCTCTAAGGGGGTTAAAGTGATTGCAAAGGCAGAAGATTTTTATCTTAATGCATTCTATGGGGGGGTGGGTGTTTTGGGGCAGGGGGGCTTTTCCCACCCACCCCAAAGCACCTTGTCCCCATGTTGATAGGGATAATGGCCTAATCCCAGCAACCCTGAGTTGTGCTTGAGGGGGTCTGCAGGCATTGGGGATTATCAGAATCTGAGAGCCCCCAGATCCTGCCCCCCTATGTGAAAGAGTCAAAAAGTAATAAAAACAAAGAGACCGTTTTTGACAATTTCTATTTTAAAAAAATAAAAAAACTGTGTCCCCTGATGTAGATCCATTGTCAACCACGATGCCACCGCTGGATCCAAAAAGAAAAAAAAAAACGCTCCACCATCAACTAAAGCAAAATGCCTGTAAAAATTATTTTAAAAAAAATTGCATTGATACACGTCCCCCAGGGCAGTACCAATGCCCCTATACATTTTTAATACCCTTTTATGGCCAATTGTTTGCATATAAGCCTTCAAAATGGGCTCTTTTGATTTTTCAAGTTCGGGTCCCATAGACTTTAATAAGGTTTGCCGTTCGGATCAGAACTTTTTTATGTTCGGGAGTTCTGGTGTGAACCGAACATGGGGGGGGGGGGCGTTCGGCCCATCTCTAAATAATAATAACACCTTACATCCAGAGACAAACATTCCATCACTAGTATTGGCCAGAATATGGCCATGACCCATTTATTCTTAACGATGGCAGTGGTAAGGTAGTTCACTTTTCCTGTTGCTTTTAATCAAAGCCACAGCTTTGTTTGATAAGGGGTGGTGGGGAAAGAACAGGAAGGAATTAACAAAATGATTAAAAGCTCAACTCCAGGAAAAAAGTTAACAACCCTCGCCCTTACACACCCATCTCCCCCACCTTTTCTTTTATCACTGTGTAAAAAAAAACAACAAAAAAACTTTCCAAATCCATGTTTTCACCTACCTTAATCTGCAGTCACTTGATCATCCAGGTCCTTTTCCTGCCTTTTTTCTTTCTTGATGGTTAATTTTGACTGCATTACATTGGACAAATCCCACTGGCTGGCCAGTGGAGGACTCCTTTCAGTATCCACAAGATAACTGACTGTGGGGAGTGAAAGGGTTTGGTCAGTGAGGGTGAAGGCGGGGCTCTGGACCAGTGTTCCACACATAATATTAACCAAAATGTGTAGCGCTTAAAATTGTGAATAGTTTATGTCCATAATAGACAATATAGATCCAAAGTGTCCTCAGTACATTAGTCCATATATATATATATGATTAAATTATATAAAAATGTCTTCCACCACGTGTATTAATATGTATATAGTTGGCCTTCAATTCTTCATGAAGCACCCTCGTGCACCTTACACTACCACCGTATTAGGATAGGGTACTCTTACCAGAATACATGATTCTGCACGCTTGAAACTATTTAATGGCACCAAGGACAGACCACGTCCTGGGAAGTCAGGATAGACATCAATCTCCCCGCAGATGGTACTTCCACAGATGATAGTATGTCCAGAGTCTTATAGGGCACCGAAGAAGGGACACCAACTCCAGAATATAGCCTCCAGAAGCAGTCACAGTGTACCTCAGTGAGAATATATAAATACCCACATAGTGTAATACTGTAAACCAGTGACAATATATTTAAAAAGTATTGCACTTACATGAAATATGTAGAGTAAAAACGATATGGAATTCCAATCAGATAAAAAGCGCAATGCCAGACAAGCAGGTCTGCCTCTTCCGACGCGTTTCGTCAGCCAGGACTTCAACAGGGGTATGGGCGACCTGCTCACATTGCGCTATATTTAAAAATAACAAAAAATGTACAAATTTAGAACTCCGCCCCTATCCCTCCCCCGGCGTGAGTTGCAAGCCTCACTTTCGACCGATGAGCCTCAGCTCATCATTGGTCAGGGCCGGAGTGGGTGGAGAACCCAAGACGTACCATACATTTAGTAAGTAAGACATCACCTCCGGTGACGAGAAACTACTCACTTCACAGTAAGCCAATCAACGGGCTCAAAAACAGAAAGGTCTTACAAGAAGCCACAATCACTGAGTGGGTACCAATCAAGGCGGAACGTCTGTACCGTTCCGAATCATCATTGGTCTATTTCCGCATCAGCGTCATCTCCCGAAAGTGACGTCAGAAGGGAACAACTTAGTTGACCTCGGACGCTAATAGCAGACAGGAAGTAATGGCAAAACTCCTTCCGGATCAGTGCCATCGATTCAAGGGGGCAGCGTCACTACAGCCTTACAAGTCTGCATCGCCGCTATAAACAAAAGAAGAGCGACAATTTTGCAAAAAGACACAAATTTATTACTTTTTGATAAAATCCAAATCCAAAAAAAAAATATAAAAAAACATTTTTTTTCATCGGTTTTGGCCGATTTATATTCATCCTCATATTTTTGGTAAAAAAAATTGCAATCGGCGTTTATTGATTGGTTTGCACAAAAGTTGCCGCATTTACGGATGATGAGAATTCATTTCTGGGGTTTTTATTTTTTTTTTATTTTTTACTAGTAATGGCGGCGATCTGTAATTTTTAGCGGTACTGCGATATTTCTGCGGACATGTCGGACCATTTTGACACTTTTTTGGGACCATTGGCATTTATACAACGATCAGTGCTATAAAAATGCACTGATTACTGTGTAAATGCCATTGGCAGTGAAGGGGTTAACCCGCAGGGGGCGCTCTAAGGTGTGTCGCTCTGTGTGTCGGCTGCCCTAGCAGGGGAAGGGAAATGCTAACGTTAAAAAAAATGGTTTTTATACTCCTACTTATATTTAGC
>BLSH010401089.1:1129813-1146398 GCA_018402905.1 Glandirana rugosa | reverse complement strand
CTATGGGAACATTGCACTATACACTTACCCCCGCTCTTAGGACACTGTCTAGTCTTAGAGAGTGTAAGTGTCTGTCCGGGCCTGACCGGTATCCCGTGTGGCCCGTGAACGGACCACCCGCCCCGACGGTCAGGAACGTCCCGGTTCCGTCGACCCGACGAGAAATTCGGGCACTGCGAGTAGGTTGGAGAGGCACCGGCGGACAAGTCAAGTCAGCAAACGTGACCCCTTCCCTTTGTACTTCCCCTCCTCGATTCCCTCTGTGAAAACCGGAGAGGTACTGGTGGACATATCAAGTCGGCAGCCGTGACTCCCGCACTGGTACTTCCCCCCTCATCGCTCTCCTCTGGAGACGACTCTCGTAGGCATTCAGAGGCTGCAGGAGGAATGGAGAGAATGATTCTTCTATGTGCAGCCACCACCCCCCTACTCCTGTTATCCAGGTTACAGG
Organism: Glandirana rugosa; assembly: GCA_018402905.1. Lineage (NCBI taxonomy): Eukaryota > Metazoa > Chordata > Amphibia > Anura > Ranidae > Glandirana > Glandirana rugosa. The sequence continues at coordinate 1,145,947 of BLSH010401089.1, read as the reverse complement.
GGAGCCGCTCTCACGTTCTCTCTGATCCGGCTCCATGGTGTCTGCAGCAGAGGTCTCCTCTCGCTACTCCCCCCTTCATGGTCACGCCCTCAGTGCCGACGGCTGAACTATACAGGTGGTCATGGAGAGGCCAAAAGTGTCTCCCTTAGCTCCTCCCCTTCATGTTTCCCTTCCCCAGTGCAAACGACTGAACTGAACAGGCGGCCACGGAGAGGTTGGATGAGCGTCACGGGCTTAAAGAGCAGCCCAGCTGCCTTGGCCCTGCAAGGACTGGCAGCCCCGCCCACCAGGCAAGTGCCCGGTGTGCCCTATGGCCAGTCCGGGCCTGTCTGTGAATGTGAGAGATTCTGATCTGTCACAGGATTCTCGCCCCCATTCACATATCACGTTACAAGGGTATCCCTAGTGAATCATCTTCACTGTTGTTCTGCCTGAAGGCCTATTGCAGCACAGAAAGATCAGAGACTGGTAAGTGATGTGTCTAAAGCTGTAGGGATTTTTTTAAGCTAAATTTTATAATGCCCCACAACTGCATGCAACAGATGTGGTAACATCACACTAGTGCATACTTCAACAGGTTAAAGCAATGCTCCCAGCAGTCAAAAGCTCTCTGACCAGCAATCCAAATGCAAAATCCAATAGTCAAAATACAAATTGTCTTGAACCAGTTTGAAAAAGGGGGCTAGAGAGAAGAAAAGGTTAGGTAATGGTCATAAAAAAATAGATAAGTTAGAGAGTACAGGGTTTAGAAAGAAAAAGCATATCCTGGCATCTAAAAAAAAATTAAGAAAACACTTAGAATTATGAAAGGCTGTAAGAAAAAATATTTGTGCTTGTCCAAACTTAGGAACATTCAGTATAATAAATACGCAGTAAACATAATTTAAAAAAAACACTAAAAATAAGGTACAGCTCTGATATAAATGTTAACTCAAATTTAAAAACAATTGTATCTCAGCTTCATGTTGCCTAGTTGAACAAGCTGAAGTTAGAAGCTGACTGGCTACCATGCAGACCTGCACCAGATTTTGCAATCTCCAGTTTACGTAAATCAACCCCTAAGAGACCATGTATAACCAATTACCGAATAACCTTAGACAGATAACTCTATGATAATTTAAATGCCAACCAACATACCCAAGTCTGGTGAAATTTTAAATATGCACCATGTTTATACAACATAATTTACTTTATCTTCCATAGGCTTTATACGACATTAAGGTGGCATGGAAAAGGGGCTTTCAAAGTAATAATAGACTACCATGTGCCATGAAATAAATAGATGTAGAACTAATATAACTAATAACTAAACAACTAAACTTAGAACTGATAAATTAAACATGTTACAGTGCTATACTTGTATGTTTTGGCCATCAGTAAATTGAAAATCGAATTTATGTTCCCACTACTGTAAGCAAGGCAACCTGGTAGTGATGGAAAAGATAGACTGAAATATTTTACATATGGTAGCAATTCCTTTTTATGGGGTACAAGTATGATAAAACAGTTTCTCTATTGGATTCAGTTCTTCTATAGAGCATATAGGCTTGGGGGGGAGATGTAATTTTACTTGTTGATATGTCCAATATTCTAAGGCATGTGTGCCCCATGCAGATCTTATATCTTCCAGCGTAAGTAAAAGAGTACCTTTTTAAAGGTGCTATAGTCCAAGAGAGCCTTCTGAAGTCCAGCTCTTAAAGGTTGCAGAGTCCAAACCAGGAGAAACCCAAGGTGAGCTTATTATAGATTGCATTGCAAAACTTTATATTCCAGACCTGAAAGATTGTTTAGTAAGAGGGGACATCAAAAAATCAGCTGTTTATAATTCCTCTGTGTCCACAAGTCTGGAAGGAATTGCATGCGACTAATGGCCTAGTAAAAATCACTGTTTCATGATATTGTTTAATAAGCTTTCTTCTGATTTTGATCTACAAAACAAATGAAATGTTATTATTTTTTTTAGTTTCTGCCAGACAAAAGCAAGAAAAGGTTTTTTTAAGTGTGGCAAAAAGGAAGTAGGGGTTTATCGAGAGCATTTTCATATTATATAATATTCTTGGAAGGTCAGTTATTATAAAGAAATGTATACGACCAGCCAAGTAAAATGAGAGTGGACCCATTTATTAAGATCTTTTGACAAATTATCCAAAAGTAGGCTGTAATCAAGATGAAATAGGTCTGCTACCTGAGCAGTAGGGTTATTACCTAAATATCTAAGGGTAAATGGTTTCCACACAAATTGGAAAACATATTATAGGTGTTTTACCCTTTATACCCTGCACTTGCTTAATTCAAAAGACTTTGGTAAATGTCCATTAGTATAGACCTATACTGATGGCAGATATCAGCCTTTTATTTAAAAAAAGTAATTTAGGGCCCAGACCTGCTTTGTGCAAGACCCTAAAAAAATCTACCCTGTCAAAAAACTTTTCAGCATCAGCAGACAGGAGTAGCATTTGGAGGTTAGCGATAAATTATGTTGTGTTATTTTTAACTTTATGGTCCTGCATAAAACCTGGCACAGATGTATTTGCTCAAGCAGGAATGGTTTTAGTCGACTTGCTAGTGTTTTAGCATTTTCACATCTACATTTAGCAATGAAATAGGTCTATAACTAAGGCACTAGACAAGATCTTTAACCTCTTTAAATATTACAGCTTTAAGCATTTCTGGTAGCATATTTTCCCCTTGTAGTAGAGCATTGAAATATCCCAGAAAGTAAGGCATTAGCCCAGTAGAGAATGCCTTATACTACAATAGAGAAAAAACATCAACTCCTAGTCATTTTCCAATAGAGGTTCCATTTATAGTTTGTTTTCATTTTTTTCTGATATGTCTGCCTCCAGAGTCCAATAATAATTTATTATATTGTACAAAAGTATTTATAATATCAGAAGAGCTGGACAGCAGGCATCCATTGTTTAATTTTATTTTAGGGATAAAATGTTGTGACTTTTGAGAGCAGAAGGGTTTCTATCAAATATTTGTCATATTTGTTGCTCAGTTCATAATAGGAGTGAGTGATTCATTAAATGCATATTTGTCTTGTATATTATTCCTGCAATTTTATTCACAGGTCAATAGACTCAAGAAGGCTTTGTTTTGCTAAAGTTTCTCTAAGTGACCTTTCTAGAATTTTTAACTGGCTTGAAATGTTTTTTAAACTGGCTCCTTTTGGATTAATCTGCCAAATATAGGCCCTCTTGAATACTAGCTGAGAAGGATTGGTCAAATAACATAGAATCGTTTTAGCCACCTATAGCCCTCTTTTGCCCCCCCCCCTTTGACCCTCCCCAATTTTGCTAAAACTGTAGGTATATAAGAGAATCAGAATCTATGCTAAGTGGAGGAGTGGATTTGATAATAAAGTTGGCAGTGTCTCCCCCCAGGACAAGGCCTTTGTGAAGAGAGGGTATTCCCTTCCTGGGAAATTAGACACTAACCTAATCAAACTAATTGGGAGTAGAAGAACTACTGCTCCAGCATATAAGATTAACTATACATATATAAATGCACTCCAGTGTGGAAATAATACAAGCTTTATATAAGAAAATATTAAAAATAATACATACATCCAATGTACAAACAGGTATTATCAGTAGAGAGCCTGATTGCAGTCTTGGTGGAATTGTGCACACATACCCGGATATATATAGTTATTAATAGAGATAGCTCCACATGAATGTTGCAGTCTTCAGTGAAGAACACTTCTTTTTAGTCTGTCGCTTTTCTTATTGCCGCTAATGCTTGCACATCTTTTATTCACACACAACATCTTTTCTTTGCCTAGAAAAGATGTTCTTCACACATTACATCTTTTCTTCATACATCTGGAAATAGAATAGAACACTTTACCTAAAACCGGGTGCGGAACCATACACATGCTCTTCAAACATCTGGATAGTGTGTTTGAAAATACAGCATAGAGAAGAGCATGCATATGGTTGCGCTCTTCACACACAGTTTGCAGATGTTTTCAGAACAGTGATATTATATCACTGATATGATATCACTGTTCTGAAAACATCTGCAAACTGTGTGTGAAGAGCGCAACCATATGCATGCTCTTCTCTATGCTGTATTTTCAAACACACTATCCAGATGTTTGAAGATCAGGTGTATGGTTTCTCCCCGGTTTTAGGTAAAGTGTTCTAAACTATTTTCAGATGTGTGCAGAACAGATGTAATGTGTGAATAACATCTGTTCTGGTGCAGAACACATGTGTGTGAATAGCAGATGTGCAATGATTGACGGTTTCATTTAAAGTGACACAGACTTTAAAAAGAAGTGTGAATAACAGATGTGCAATGATTGACGGTTTGATTTAAAGTGACACACAGACTTGAAATAATTGTGCAGAAGAGATGTGCACTGATTCCCGGTTTCATTTAAAGTGACACACACATTTTGCAGAACAGTGATATGGGTACTCCGGGCTTATTTATACTTTTTTGACACAGTTTGAAGATGATTTTAGATCAGTTCTATGACTTCTAATGTTAATTAATACTTTTCAGACCCATTTTGAAGATGATTTCCATTTTTGCATTTTTTATGTTTTTATTTTTTAAAAAATATTTAAAGTTATTTCCCTGTCCCCATTTCTTTGTAGGGCACTTGTCCCACCCTTACCCACATTTTCCTTCCTTTTGCAGACCTCTAGGACCTTCCTGGGCTTTTTTACAGCATTTTTAAGATTTTTCATTAAAATTACCAGAACCCCGGACCCGAACCCGGACTTTTTTTGAAAAGTCCAGGTCCGGGTCCGTGTCCCGGACACCCCAAAGTTCGGTAGGGACCCGAACTTTACAGTCCGGGTTCGCTCAACTCTACCTAGGAGGACACTTTTTTTTTCTTTTTTTTTGTAAAATACTTTTTATTGAGTTTAGTGACACATACATATAACAGACAACCGTAAAATACGGTAACACTTCAATCTATCGCCACTAGACTTGCTTTTAGTCCATAGTGACAAGTGACCAAAAAAACAATATACATGAAAGAGAAAATTACAAAAAGCAAAACTTATTTCCCCAGGTAACATTGCCCTATAAAATCGCATGGTCTCTACCCTTTAGCCAGGGGGGAATGCACCCCTGGCTGGCTTGACACTGCACCCCGACATCCGGAAGGATGTTGCATGAGCTCAAAGAGGGCCGCCCCCCTTCCCCCCGGAAGCAGTAAGGATCAAACAGGCAATAAGCAATACTCTTCATTATCCCAGGTTGCATTTAGACCCACCTCTGAGATCCAGGACACATACCCCTAGTTTACCCACTCAAGAGGTAGCCTTGAAACAACGTGTTTTAGGTTTAATCAGAGACCGTATCCGTGGATGCCATCCATCCTCCCCATACCTTTTTGAACTTTGTTAAAGCCCCCCCATTTAGGTAAGTTGCTTTGTAGAAGGCAATCACTGCATTAACTATTTACTTCCAAGAGGCATAAGTAGGGGTGGATGAGCTCTTCCAGGAGAGGATAATCCGCTTCTTGGAGGTGGCCAAGCATTCAACCAGATGCAGTAAACACACTTCAACTGTTACGAGAATAGTTTGGAGGTAACCGACTGAATACAGCCTGCCACCCCCTGCCAGTACAGCTTGATTGAAGGTCAGTCCCAGAAAACGTGCATAAAGTTTGCCTGCGGGGCAGAACACCTCCAGCACAGAGAATCTTGGTTCCAAAACATTCTAGCTAGTTTGCCGGGGTAAAATATATTCTATGTAACAATTTATATTGCATCAGCCGATCTCTGCTGGAAACAAGTGACTTAAAGGGTCCCTCCCATATGTCGTCCCAGTCATCCTCATCCAGGCCAGGGACCACTGCATTCCATGCCCCCCTACATCGTGTCATTGGTGACGTTGTCTCAGGAAAAAGTTCCTTATATAAACTAGAGACTGGTTTGGGCAGGTGATCGCTACTGGTCAAAAGCTCAAGGTCAGTAAACACATGTTTAATATTGCAAGCTAGCTTTTTGTGCAGTAAAATCACTACCCCTCTAGCATATGAAGGGTGAGTGGAGTGTATGGCTCTCTGGATCCAGCCTCTATTCAGAGAAAGAATTGTAATACCAGTCAGGTGAATATCCTGCAGGAGGATCACGTGGGGGTCCTGGGATTTAAGATACTGGGGGACCAATGCTCTCTTAAACTTGGAGTTCAACTCGCAGACATTCCAAGAGAGAATTTTTAAATTGCTCATATGACAGACATATGCGGGTCATATTGACAGAATATGCACCTAAGAAAATAGGAGGGGGGAGGGACGGAATCCAGATCCAGAGAGCCACATCTCACCAGGCAACAGTGCATTAACAGTACAGACCATGCAAGTAATCAAAACTGCCACTGTCATCCGCGAGCAGAGCAAGACAATGAAAAAACACAAAGAAAATATAAGAAAGTTCCAAAAAATGAAAACATGAAAAAAATTGCAAAAAAGAAAAAAAACAGATATATTTCCAACTCTCTGTTTGCTCCAGACGAACAGTTTGTGAAACATAAAAACATTTCTGGAGAAACTTTGATCCCAAAACCACAAAACACCTATGCGGACCGTTCAAAGAGTTCATCCACTTGCAAAAGGGGTACATGGAAACTTAGGCATAGTCCTTGATGCCCTGTAACAGTGCCTTGGACTCCCACTGTGAACGGATGGATGGTCCCATAGGTAGAGTCAAATAGCTCAGTCAGAAAGAATGTTAATAATAGGGGAGCAGATGGTGAAGCAAAAAGAACCCACGGGGATCCACACCCAATACCTGTTCAGGAGCCGGGAACGCCAGGTTGTCATAAGTGACTTAAGCACCCGGTCGCACCTTTAAGCAATGGAATCTAGCCAGTCCACAGCATCTGCAGAAGATTCAAAACATTTTGCAGATCCATTATGAAGAAACTTCAGGTGGCTGGGATACAACATGTTATAAACAAGCCCTTCTCCTGCAGGCGTCTAGGTACATCTGTAAAAGAGTGTCTCTTCTTTTGCAGGTCAGGAAAAAAGTCAGGGTAGAGATGTATCACAGCATTTTCATATTTCAGTTCTGGATGCTTGCGGGCCTCAGCCAGAATCATATCTCTATCCCTGAAATTAAACAGGCGCACCAAGAAAGCACGCGGCGGAGCATCTGGAGGTCTTGAGCCAGTGGACACCCTATGGGCACGTTTCACAATGTATACTGGGGAAAGATGTTGCAGGCCCAGGAGCCTCTTGAAGAAGGCCTCAGCAAATGTAACAGGGCTGGGGCCCTCGGCGCCCTCTGGTAGCCCCACTTCCTGGACATTGTCACTAGGAGCACACTAACCTTTTGATTTTGGTGTTAACTCCTTCCCTGCCAGTGTCATTTATACCGTGACAGTGCATTTTTTTAGCACTGATCACTTTATTAGTGTCACTGGTCCCCAAAAAGTGTCACCTAGTGTCCAATTTGTCAGCCGCAATGTCACAGTCCCGCTAAAAATCGATGATTGCCGCCATTACTAGTAAAAATAAAAATAAAAATGCCATAAAAATATCCCATGGTTTGGAGAGGTGATAACTTTTGCGCAAACCAATCAATATACGTTTATTGGATTTTTTTTATCAAAAATATGAAGCAGAATACATATTGGCCTAAACTGATGAAAAACTTTGATTTTTTACATTTTTTTATTGGAAGTGTTTTATAGCAGAAAGTGAAAAATATTGTTTAATTGGCTGCCTTTTTTTGTTGATAGCGCAAAAAATATAAACCGCAGAGGTGATCAAATACCGCCAAAAGAAAGCTCTACTTGTGGGAAAAAAGGACATCAATTTTGTCTGGGTATAGCATCACACGACCGTGCATACATTACACTGTGATACTAGCAGCTAACAATACAGGGCAACAGATCCCTACACACCAATTATAAGATTTCCTAAATGATGTTTGCAATCTTTGGGACAATTTAATCTGAGCATGATTTGACAATGTCTTTGGGTAGATTTCAGCTAACGCAACCAACTATATATAGTAATGTTCCAAATATATAAAAATAGTTAGAGTATACTGAATGCATAGTGGGTGTAAAAATGACACATGTAGCCTTTTGTAGTAGGATTATCCAGTCTGCAGACTGTTTTATGAAGGAATTGTTTAAAAAGTGTAAGCTTGAACTACAAAACCCCTGATTTGGCAGAAGGGAAGTCCCATAGATTTGCCAGAAGGCGAGTCCAACAGAAGGTATGACCAAGGGTTAAAAAGCACAGCTAGAATAGTCAGGGCCTTCTTGAGCTCCATAAGCTGTTGGGTGGCTGTCTGGAGAAATGACAAGAAGTTAGTATTTTGAGCTTAACTATTTGCCTATACTGTTGTCTAGCATAGAATTTAGGATAAATGGTACACTGCTAAGAAACCTTATCGCTACTCCAGGAGATTTTTAATCTGTGTGATAAGTACCTTTAAAATGCATTTCCTGGAGGCATACTATATCACCCTTGAGTTTAAATAATTTCATTGCTACTTTATGATATTTTATAGAAAAGTTAAAGCCTTTAAAGAAGAACTATGGTCAAAATTAAAAAATCAATATGTTATGTGCCTACACAGTCTGTTAAACATATCACTGTTTGTTTTGCAAAAAGCAGTAAGGATGTTGAGATCTCTACCTTGTCCCCTGCTCTCATGTGCACTTCCTTTAGTGATGAGACAACTTTACTTCCTGGTTTTCTAATTGCCTGTGTTGAACTCCTGTTGTCCCCATTTGCATCTATCTCTCTGCAAAAACATCCTGACATCAGTGGGGGAGGGGCTCTTGTATCACATGGGAAGCCGACGGATTTCATTATACAAAGAATCCCAATTAGGCTCCGCTAACGATCGGCCTGTGAAGCCACGCCCACTCCCACCTATGTCTCTCCTTTGCCTGCCCACTGCTTTAGATCCTAGACCTAGCTTGTCTGTAATGACTTGTGCCTGTTTTACATAACACACACCCAGCTATAGATTGGCAGATGTGTGTGTGTTATGTAAAATTGACTGAGCATATAGAAGGCAGGAGGACTGAGAGATAGACAAGCTATTTCACTGACAGGAAATTACATCTGAGCTCTGCTGAACCCCTCCCATCATCATTACTAGTATACAGCAAAGGAGGACTGCTGGAGGGGATTAGAGACCAGAACTGCAGCTATATGGTAGGAAAACAATCATTTCAGTTATTATGTTTATTACCATGTGTAACTTTCAGGTATTTATATGACGATTTACTAAAATATGTATGTTGCCCTTAGTTGTACTTTAACATTATATGAAATTACATTGGTAGAAAAGATAGTAAGCATAGATATTCATGAAATGAGCTCAAGACTGATGCCATTCTTTGACAGAATATCAAGTAAAGCAAAGGAGCGTAAACAGAGTATGGAAAGAAATGGAAAAAAAAGAAGAAAAAAAGAAAAACCTGCCACAACTAAGACTATGGGGTTGATTTACTAAAAGGAAAGAGTGCAAAATCTGGTGTAGCTGTGCATGGTAGCCAATCAGCTTCTAACTTCAGCTTGTTCAATTAAGCTTTGCCAAAACAACCTGAAAGCTGATTGAGTTCTATGCAGAGTTGCACCAGATTCTGCACTCTCCAGGTTTAGTAAATCTACCCCTATGTCTTTTCTGTAGTTTAAATAGAGGGATTTGTCAAGCCAGTGCCATTTTCCTATCCTTAGCACAGCTGTTATAAAAATTAAAGGTTAAAAGGTAACAATACAAGTTAGGAAAACCACACAGGGAGGTTGTACAGAAATCAATCAGTAACACCCATACATGAATTGAAATTTACCCTGTCCCTACTGAACGAGACACATTTTGATCCATGTGTGACCAGTTTAATGCTGATGTTTGTAATATCTATTGCATATTTATTTACAGCAATGTAGTGCCGTGACCTGCCTAGTTGGATATAAACTGTGTTGACCCACATCACAAAATGTTGGTAGATTTAAAAGAGATTGCACAGAGGTTTTGTGATTAGTCTGTAAAGGGAATGGCTAGTTTTTTTAAATAAAAAGTTTCCTATTTCTCTAAAACCACAAACCAGAATAAAGTCTGAACTGAAAAATGAGAGTTAAATTCTAAAAGTTTGAGTTTGATCAGTAAATGAATGGGAGTAACAGTTCCTAATAATACCAGCAATTTCATACAAGAGGCCCAATTTTGGCTTAACAAGCACATACTAAAAGACATAATAGCTAACTTCTTTAAATGTCTTTTCAGAATAGATAGCTTTTAAATCAAGCCTGGCTTGGAAAATAACAGTTGGAATCTGAGATCTTGAGTTTGATCGGTAAGGGTAGGGAAATAAGCGCTCTAGATAGTGACAGTTTAATACATGAGTCCAATTTGACTTAACAAGCACAAGTGACACAAAAGCTAATTTCTTAAAATGTCATAATAATTTTAAAACTGCAGATTTTGAGGATGTAAGCAGCGTGTGTTTTGTCAAATGACTACGTCTTTTCATCATGGATAATTTCTAGATTCTTAAATCTCAGAAATATTTATAAAAGGTATTTGGAAGCATACATATAACACTGAGTATGCTTGAAATAAAGCTAGCCAATTTCTCTTTTGTTTTGAAATTAAATGACAGATATGAGTGACCTATAAAGTCTTCAAATTGCATGTGTTTTGAAAATGACTCATTTAGGAAAAATATATTTTCCGTTTGTAACTCAAATACCAATTGGTATCATTGTGCTTTGATTTCCTCTTACCAAGGTTTTACCCATTATTGCATTTCTATCAGCGATCCAAATACTTTAAAACGCAGAGGGATGGCATAAGGAAACAATTTGTTGTGAAAGGTTCCTAATAACCTAAAATAAATGTAAAACAGTTAACCTAGAGTTGGTTTAGTTTGGTAATTCTGTGAGCAGTTATTTCTTTTCAGCCAAAAGGAAGTATTCAATTCATGCTGTGTATTCCTCATTTATAGTATATGGAGTTATAATTTCCCAGCCAGGGGGGCATGGCCTGGGGCATGGAGTGAGCAGACGCATCTCTCATCGGCTCCCACACGGATCTCCTCGCTGACGGCCCTAGACACAGAGTACTCCGGCCGCACTAACTGGTATTGGGGGGAAAAGGCAAGGGGGACCCTCACAAGACCCCGAGGCAGCAAACCGCTGGCGAAATCAGCAGATTTTTTGCCTGATCTGGCCAAACACAGAAGGGCCCCACTCCTGCCAAGATGGCGCCGGCCCACTCCAACACATGCCGCTCGGCCTCGCAACTGGCTTGTCCTCCACTTTCCTCATCACAGATGAGGACCAGGCAGCAGGCTAGGTCACCTCCTGATTCAGAGCATGGCTCCCTCAGGTCCGGATGTCACTCCCCTGACTCGCAGCGCTCCGGCTCCACCTGGGACATGGAGGCCTATATCAAGGCCCTCCCTATGCGCCATGATTTTGAGGCCTACGTTCAGAGACTAGAGTCTTCCTACAAACAAGAAATCTCTGAACTACGAAAGGATGTCACAGGACGGATGGAGGACATAGAACACACCATGGACGACACGATCGTTGCTGTCAACAACCATGAGGTGGTTTTGCATGAACACACCGCCCAAATCCAGCACCTTATGCTCCATCAGAATGATCAAGAAAATAGGGCCCGCATAAATAATATTCGCTTACGGGTCTTCCAGAAACGGTACCATCAACAGACCTCCCCTCGGCGGTCAAAGCCATCTTTAATGAGCTCTTGCAGAAACCTAAAGATGACCCATTGGAACTGGACAGAGTGCACAGGGCCTTAGGACCCCAGAATCCTAATCCATCACACCCTAGAGACGTCATCTGTAGGGTGCACTTTTTTGCCATCAAAGCAGATATCGTAAGCAAGACATCATACAGTTCAATGACTCACAAATTGTTCTGCTTCCTGACCTGTCCAAGCTGATCCTGGACATGAGACGCTCATTGAAACCCTTGACAAAGGCTCTATTCGATAAGCAGATTAAGTACCATTGGGGATTTCCCTTCCAGCTGTCTGCAACCCATGATGGTAAAACTGCTGTCCTCCACACCCTGGGAGACCTCCCCAATTTCTTGGGAACTTTTGATTTGCCCCAAATCCATATCCCTGACTGGCCTGTACCTGTACCCAATGCTGGCCTCCCCATCAACCATGGCTGGCAGCCGCGTCCGATAGGGAAGAAAAAAGGTCCAGATCTAAGACCTCTAATGCCTCAGAGAGATGAACTTAGACTGATGCTTTAATGAGCTCACACACATAACTCACTGTACCTGACAGTGCATCTTACTTATATGGAGACCTGTTTTTCAACTTATGGTTTATTTCGCTATCCAAGTTGACTTTGTTGTTTTAAACAGGAGGGGTTGCGCCCTTATGGGGCTGTAGACCCCATGTGATTTTTTTTTTCTCCTCTCGTTCTGATCTCCACACTTACCTGATGTACTGGGCCTTGGTCACTATAGTTGCCCCCTCTGCCGTACTTTCACTGTTATCAGCTTTATTGGCGCTGATATATTCTCTCTCCTCACAGGCCGGAGAGCTGTGTTGATTTTGGCCCATGGCCTCAATACTGTTTCTGAGCAACAGACTGGATACTCGCAGACTATTTGAGGCTCTGAGACCAAGCCGTAACTTTATGATATTTCAAAGAATGTTATATTACTAGTTGATCTGTGCGGACCACCCTTTGTACCAGTCATGCACCCCACTTTAGGGTTCCTGGCACCCATGGTGGCCCTTTTTAAATTATGCTTAGTCATTTTACACTATAGACCCTTAAGGTCTTTTTCGTTGTTTTTTTGTTTTCTCTTTGTTTTCCTTTTAAGACACCCTGTTAAGGGGCCTAGTTACCATTTCTCGTACAGGAGTGGCTATGCATGTGGGCTCTTTAGGTGTTACTATATTGCTTATATCTTGGACGCTACCTGGTGGATACACATGGCGATCCTCACTGAACCCTTCATAGGTTTACTGCCTGGGAGCACGCGTGCAGGTCTTTTCTTCTTTGATTCTCTCAATATACTGCAGTGTAATTGTTTCTTCTCTTCTCTTATCCCCCTTCTCTCTGATCTACCCTCTTTCTGAACGGAAGCGACAAGCCTCCCTCATGTGCATCCTCACCTTCATCACCTAGAGCCTTGGGATGAGTCTTAATCATTTCATAAAAATCTCCTCTTTAAATTGTAGGGGATCCAACACTCCAGAAAAAAGGGGCCAAATCTTATACCACTTCCACAAATTGCGTACACAAATTCTACTCTTACAGGAAACACACTTTAGGGCTGATACTATACCAAAACTCCCACCCCAACGTTACCAAACCTGGTTCCACAGTACCAATCCCACTGCCCACTCAAAGGGAGTATCTATAGCCTTCCATGCTTCTTTTTCTCTGGAAATTTTAGACTCGCTGATTGACCCTCTGGGTAGATTTATTTTTCTGAAGATTAGGTATCTACAGACTGTGTACACGATTATTAATGCTTATTTCCCTAACCAGGACCAACTAGGATTCCTTCTCTCGCTGACATCCAAGATTCGTAAGTTTAGTGCCATCAGCATAATCATGGGTGGAGACCTGAATTGTGCATTGATCCCTCGTTTAGACACATTGTCCAGTAAGTCTTCCTTGTCCCCAGCTTGCTTGACTAAAATCTGTACATTACTGGCAGACCTTTCCTTAGTAGAAGTTTGGCGAGTTCTGAACCCTACAGGCAGGGATTTTTCATATTATTCGCCAGCACATTCCTCTTATAGCAGGATAGATTATATCTTGGTATCTCAACCCCTCTTAGACGCTAAACCTGATGCCACAATAGGAATGACGCTATGGTCCGACCACGCTCCCGTTCACTTCTCCCTGGGCTCCCCACCGCCTGGTCGGCGGGGGTTCACATGGAGATTGAACGACAACTTGTTAAGAGACTTGGTCTGTACCCAGGCCATCAGAGACTTTGCCATGGATCATGCCAGAGATGACACGTCCCCTCTTATTAAATGGGAAGCCCTGAAGTGTGTGCTGAGAGGCGTCTTTATACAGCATGGAGCATGCCTTAAAAAGGCGAGGTCCAAGGAAATATGTGCTCTCCTCTCTAAGATATCCACGTTAGAGGCCTCCCACAAACGCACATTGGACAATGTCACTTTACTTGACCTCTCCAATGCCCGCAGGGACCTCCTTAAGGTTTTTTCAGAACACACTCTGATTGCCAGAGATAAGGGTAGGGCCACACACTACTCTCAGGCCAACAAGTGTGGTAAACACCTAGCCTCGTCCTCCATCCCTTATTTACAATCCCCAGCCAAAGGAAAGATTTACACGAACTCAGATATCGCGGAAGAATTTTGCACATAATATCATAGTTTATATAATCTCCAACAGTCCACTTCGGAGGGAGATCCACCTCCCAGCCAGCAGAAACAATCAGATCTGTCTGCATATATCCAAGAAACAGCTTTGCCTACTATTACCTCTCAAGATACAAAGGACTTGGAATTTCTTTGAGTCATTAAAGGTCTTAAAAATGGGAAGAGTCTGGGCCCTGATGGCCTTACGGCTTGCTTTTTCAAAACATTTTCCCCTCAACCTGCCCCGATTCTAACAACCGTCTTTAACTCGACGTGGAATGTGTTCCGTCACCTTCCTTGCTTAACGCCCAGATAGCAGTAATTCCCAAACTGGGGAAAGACCCATCCCTCTGTACTAATTATAGGCCTATTTCTTTATTAAATTTGGATCTCAAACTGTATACCAAGATTTCAGCCAACCGACTGTCGCCCTTATTGCCTTCCCTCATTCATGGGGATCAGGTGGGCTTGGTCCCTGGCTCTGTCCCAACTCTCCACTTGATTTCACACGCACAGAGATATCAAATACCAGCATGCCTCCTCTCGTGTGACGCGGAGAAAGCATTTGATAGAGTTAGTTGGACATTTCTGCGCCACATGCTAGCCCAGATTGGCCTTGAATCTGAGATGCTTAGCCGTATCATGGCTGTATATTAGGTGTGTGAGCCCTCGCGCTACTATGTGTGGTAATCAGAGTAAAATATCTATAGGTTGCTGCTGTACCTATATATATGACAAGTATATACAGTGATGGTTTTTCGGAGATGGTACTGCGCAGCCTATTATCCAAGCATAAACAGACAAAAACTGGTATAATCAATGTGATGGCTCAATAGACAGTTCTCATGTGTCACAGTGTACCTGATGACCTGTGAGATGTGCTGCAAACTTCCTACACTTGCACATATGAATATTGAAAAGAGGTTATAAAATACATGTAGCAAACATCATGTGCTGTTTAAAACAAGTCAAAATAAGTGGATACAGTGCTAGAGTGGCAAGTGAAAACAGTGGATAATGTTGCACAGCTTGTGTGTTAATTATATGATTCAGACTCCCTCTGCTGGTGGAAGACTGTAATGTGTCTGATGTGCGAATCCCAAAGCAAGCTATATGTATATAGCAATAAAAATCATATAAATCAATATTCACACAGGGCACTGATGAAGTCATGTGACGTAACGCGTAGGCTGCACACACGTTCCTGGATACACAGTGAGAGGCAGTTTGGCCCTTGCTGTTTGTTTTAAAGTGATTTTACCGCATTTTTATGTGAACATCTTTTATTGGATGTAATAAACGCCTTGGAGTTTTTTAACCTACTACACCATGGAAGCTTATTGTCTCTTCTTTCATACCTGAGCTATATGGAGGTTTAGAGCGTAAGAGGTGACTCACGACCGGTCGGTCGCAACGATCGTTTAACCACCCAAAGAGTGACGCGAAAGCGATGTGGGATTGGAGAGTGAGGTCCAAAAGAAACCTTTACGTGCACATTTCCTGCATTTCAGAGGTGAGAGTCCTGAGAGCATTTAGGGGGATTGGAGCACCGGTCTAGAGGAATCCTTCTTGGGGATGATTACACATTAACCCCCCTGCAAAAGAGGCTTTCCTTACACAAGCGTACCACGATATGTTTTAATGGACACTTGGAGCACAAGTCACTTTTTGTTACTATTTTATTATCATCATATTTGAAAAAGGACTTTTTATTCGATCATCTGTATTCTACTATCACGTTATATGTTGTATCATCCATTTTATATCCATTTTATACTCGTTTGATTTATATGATTTT